>JASMQC010000104.1:0-22961 GCA_031305395.1 Phytophthora citrophthora
GTCAACAACGCACCGTGTCTACAACGCACCGTGTCAACTACATACCGTGTCAACTACATACCGTGTCAACAACAGAGCGCGACAAAACCAAACTAGAAATCCGCAAAGAAACTCGAGCGAGCTGAGCACGTCACCCACTGTCTGCATGGACAAGAGCAACAACAACAAGCGCGGGACCGGGATTGAACCAGTGACCCTTCGAGCTGCAATCGAACGCTCTACCACTGAGCTACCCGCGCGTCGAACCAGAAACAAACCCTAACCCACTTCACAAAACGCACCCACTTCACAAAACGCACCCACTTCACAAAACGCACCCACTTCACAAAACGCACCCACGCACCACATGCACACCACTACAGCATGCACCTCACACACACATCACACACACATCACACACACATCACACACATACCGCATACCGCATACCTCGCACACACCAAACCACATACCGCAGAATCGTCACGTATCCGAAGTCCAACGAATGGATTCTGCACCCACCGACCATCGCAAGTCACTAGCATCCATACACACACGCAAAGCCATACGTAGATGACGGCAGTTTACCGTATCGTGAAGTGCACTACATCGCCACAGTTGCAAGCCGATCGATGGCGTGCTCACGCCGATAACAACGCACCGTGGCGACAACATACTGAGGCAACAACGCACCGTGGCAACAACGCACCGTGTCAACTACATACCGTGTCAACTACATACCGTGTCAACTACATACCGTGTCAACAACAGAGCGCGACAAAACCAAACTAGAAATCCGCAAAGAAACTCGAGCGAGCTGAGCACGTCACCCACTGTCTGCATGGACAAGAGCAACAACAACAAGCGCGGGACCGGGATTGAACCAGTGACCCTTCGAGCTGCAATCGAACGCTCTACCACTGAGCTACCCGCGCGTCGAACCAGAAACAAACCCTAACCCACTTCACAAAACGCACCCACTTCACAAAACGCACCCACTTCACAAAACGCACCCACGCACCACATGCACACCACTACAGCATGCACCTCACACACACATCACACACACATCACACACACATCACACACACATCACACACACATCACACACACATCACACACATACCGCATACCGCATACCTCGCACACACCAAACCACATACCGCAGAATCGTCACGTATCCGAAGTCCAACGAATGGATTCTGCACCCACCGACCATCGCAAGTCACTAGCATCCATACACACACGCAAAGCCATACGTAGATGACGGCAGTCTACCGTATCGTGAAGTGCACTACATCGCCACAGTTGCAAGCCGATCGATGGCGTACTCACGCCGATAACAACGCACCGTGGCGACAACATACTGAGGCAACAACGCACCGTGGCAACAACGCACCGTGTCAACTACATACCGTGTCAACTACATACCGTGTCAACTACATACCGTGTCAACTACATACCGTGTCAACAACAGAGCGCGACAAAACCAAACTAGAAATCCGCAAAGAAACTCGAGCGAGCTGAGCACGTCACCCACTGTCTGCATGGACAAGAGCAACAACAACAAGCGCGGGACCGGGATTGAACCAGTGACCCTTCGAGCTGCAATCGAACGCTCTACCACTGAGCTACCCGCGCGTCGAACCAGAAACAAACCCTAACCCACTTCACAAAACGCACCCACTTCACAAAACGCACCCACGCACCACATGCACACCACTACAGCATGCACCTCACACACACATTACACACACATCACACACACATCACACACACATCACACACATACCGCATACCGCATACCTCGCACACACCAAACCACATACCGCAGAATCGTCACGTATCCGAAGTCCAACGAATGGATTCTGCACCCACCGACCATCGCAAGTCACTAGCATCCATACACACACGCAAAGCCATACGTAGATGACGGCAGTCTACCGTATCGTGAAGTGCACTACATCGCCACAGTTGCAAGCCGATCGATGGCGTACTCACGCCGATAACAACGCACCGTGGCGACAACGCACCGTGGCAACAACGCACCGTGGCAACAACGCACCGTGTCAACAACGCACCGTGTCTACAACGCACCGTGTCAACTACATACCGTGTCAACTACATACCGTGTCAACAACAGAGCGCGACAAAACCAAACTAGAAATCCGCAAAGAAACTCGAGCGAGCTGAGCACGTCACCCACTGTCTGCATGGACAAGAGCAACAACAACAAGCGCGGGACCGGGATTGAACCAGTGACCCTTCGAGCTGCAATCGAACGCTCTACCACTGAGCTACCCGCGCGTCGAACCAGAAACAAACCCTAACCCACTTCACAAAACGCACCCACTTCACAAAACGCACCCACTTCACAAAACGCACCCACGCACCACATGCACACCACTACAGCATGCACCTCACACACACATCACACACACATCACACACACATCACACACACATCACACACACATCACACACATACCGCATACCGCATACCTCGCACACACCAAACCACATACCGCAGAATCGTCACGTATCCGAAGTCCAACGAATGAATTCTGCACCCACCGACCATCGCAAGTCACTAGCATCCATACACACACGCAAAGCCATACGTAGATGACGGCAGTCTACCGTATCGTGAAGTGCACTACATCGCCACAGTTGCAAGCCGATCGATGGCGTGCTCACGCCGATAACAACGCACCGTGGCGACAACGCACCGTGGCAACAACGCACCGTGTCAACTACATACCGTGTCAACAACGCACCGTGTCTACAACGCACCGTGTCAACTACATACCGTGTCAACTACATACCGTGTCAACAACAGAGCGCGACAAAACCAAACTAGAAATCCGCAAAGAAACTCGAGCGAGCTGAGCACGTCACCCACTGTCTGCATGGACAAGAGCAACAACAACAAGCGCGGGACCGGGATTGAACCAGTGACCCTTCGAGCTGCAATCGAACGCTCTACCACTGAGCTACCCGCGCGTCGAACCAGAAACAAACCCTAACCCACTTCACAAAACGCACCCACTTCACAAAACGCACCCACTTCACAAAACGCACCCACTTCACAAAACGCACCCACGCACCACATGCACACCACTACAGCATGCACCTCACACACACATCACACACACATCACACACACATCACACACACATCACACACATACCGCATACCGCATACCTCGCACACACCAAACCACATACCGCAGAATCGTCACGTATCCGAAGTCCAACGAATGGATTCTGCACCCACCGACCATCGCAAGTCACTAGCATCCATACACACACGCA
This sequence comes from Phytophthora citrophthora, assembly GCA_031305395.1. NCBI lineage: Eukaryota > Oomycota > Peronosporomycetes > Peronosporales > Peronosporaceae > Phytophthora > Phytophthora citrophthora. The sequence goes on from JASMQC010000104.1 coordinate 3,293, forward strand.
AAGCCATACGTAGATGACGGCAGTCTACCGTATCGTGAAGTGCACTACATCGCCACAGTTGCAAGCCGATCGATGGCGTGCTCACGCCGATAACAACGCACCGTGGCGACAACATACTGAGGCAACAACGCACCGTGGCAACAACGCACCGTGTCAACTACATACCGTGTCAACTACATACCGTGTCAACTACATACCGTGTCAACAACAGAGCGCGACAAAACCAAACTAGAAATCCGCAAAGAAACTCGAGCGAGCTGAGCACGTCACCCACTGTCTGCATGGACAAGAGCAACAACAACAAGCGCGGGACCGGGATTGAACCAGTGACCCTTCGAGCTGCAATCGAACGCTCTACCACTGAGCTACCCGCGCGTCGAACCAGAAACAAACCCTAACCCACTTCACAAAACGCACCCACTTCACAAAACGCACCCACTTCACAAAACGCACCCACTTCACAAAACGCACCCACGCACCACATGCACACCACTACAGCATGCACCTCACACACACATCACACACACATCACACACACATCACACACACATCACACACATACCGCATACCGCATACCTCGCACACACCAAACCACATACCGCAGAATCGTCACGTATCCGAAGTCCAACGAATGGATTCTGCACCCACCGACCATCGCAAGTCACTAGCATCCATACACACACGCAAAGCCATACGTAGATGACGGCAGTCTACCGTATCGTGAAGTGCACTACATCGCCACAGTTGCAAGCCGATCGATGGCGTGCTCACGCCGATAACAACGCACCGTGGCGACAACGCACCGTGGCAACAACGCACCGTGGCAACAACGCACCGTGTCAACAACGCACCGTGTCTACAACGCACCGTGTCAACTACATACCGTGTCAACTACATACCGTGTCAACAACAGAGCGCGACAAAACCAAACTAGAAATCCGCAAAGAAACTCGAGCGAGCTGAGCACGTCACCCACTGTCTGCATGGACAAGAGCAACAACAACAAGCGCGGGACCGGGATTGAACCAGTGACCCTTCGAGCTGCAATCGAACGCTCTACCACTGAGCTACCCGCGCGTCGAACCAGAAACAAACCCTAACCCACTTCACAAAACGCACCCACTTCACAAAACGCACCCACTTCACAAAACGCACCCACGCACCACATGCACACCACTACAGCATGCACCTCACACACACATCACACACACATCACACACACATCACACACACATCACACACACATCACACACACATCACACACACATCACACACATACCGCATACCGCATACCTCGCACACACCAAACCACATACCGCAGAATCGTCACGTATCCGAAGTCCAACGAATGGATTCTGCACCCACCGACCATCGCAAGTCACTAGCATCCATACACACACGCAAAGCCATACGTAGATGACGGCAGTCTACCGTATCGTGAAGTGCACTACATCGCCACAGTTGCAAGCCGATCGATGGCGTACTCACGCCGATAACAACGCACCGTGGCGACAACATACTGAGGCAACAACGCACCGTGGCAACAACGCACCGTGTCAACTACATACCGTGTCAACTACATACCGTGTCAACTACATACCGTGTCAACTACATACCGTGTCAACAACAGAGCGCGACAAAACCAAACTAGAAATCCGCAAAGAAACTCGAGCGAGCTGAGCACGTCACCCACTGTCTGCATGGACAAGAGCAACAACAACAAGCGCGGGACCGGGATTGAACCAGTGACCCTTCGAGCTGCAATCGAACGCTCTACCACTGAGCTACCCGCGCGTCGAACCAGAAACAAACCCTAACCCACTTCACAAAACGCACCCACTTCACAAAACGCACCCACTTCACAAAACGCACCCACGCACCACATGCACACCACTACAGCATGCACCTCACACACACATCACACACACATCACACACACATCACACACACATCACACACACATCACACACACATCACACACATACCGCATACCGCATACCTCGCACACACCAAACCACATACCGCAGAATCGTCACGTATCCGAAGTCCAACGAATGGATTCTGCACCCACCGACCATCGCAAGTCACTAGCATCCATACACACACGCAAAGCCATACGTAGATGACGGCAGTCTACCGTATCGTGAAGTGCACTACATCGCCACAGTTGCAAGCCGATCGATGGCGTACTCACGCCGATAACAACGCACCGTGGCGACAACATACTGAGGCAACAACGCACCGTGGCAACAACGCACCGTGTCAACTACATACCGTGTCAACTACATACCGTGTCAACTACATACCGTGTCAACTACATACCGTGTCAACAACAGAGCGCGACAAAACCAAACTAGAAATCCGCAAAGAAACTCGAGCGAGCTGAGCACGTCACCCACTGTCTGCATGGACAAGAGCAACAACAACAAGCGCGGGACCGGGATTGAACCAGTGACCCTTCGAGCTGCAATCGAACGCTCTACCACTGAGCTACCCGCGCGTCGAACCAGAAACAAACCCTAACCCACTTCACAAAACGCACCCACTTCACAAAACGCACCCACTTCACAAAACGCACCCACTTCACAAAACGCACCCACGCACCACATGCACACCACTACAGCATGCACCTCACACACACATCACACACACATCACACACACATCACACACATACCGCATACCGCATACCTCGCACACACCAAACCACATACCGCAGAATCGTCACGTATCCGAAGTCCAACGAATGGATTCTGCACCCACCGACCATCGCAAGTCACTAGCATCCATACACACACGCAAAGCCATACGTAGATGACGGCAGTCTACCGTATCGTGAAGTGCACTACATCGCCACAGTTGCAAGCCGATCGATGGCGTACTCACGCCGATAACAACGCACCGTGGCGACAACATACTGAGGCAACAACGCACCGTGGCAACAACGCACCGTGTCAACTACATACCGTGTCAACTACATACCGTGTCAACTACATACCGTGTCAACTACATACCGTGTCAACAACAGAGCGCGACAAAACCAAACTAGAAATCCGCAAAGAAACTCGAGCGAGCTGAGCACGTCACCCACTGTCTGCATGGACAAGAGCAACAACAACAAGCGCGGGACCGGGATTGAACCAGTGACCCTTCGAGCTGCAATCGAACGCTCTACCACTGAGCTACCCGCGCGTCGAACCAGAAACAAACCCTAACCCACTTCACAAAACGCACCCACTTCACAAAACGCACCCACTTCACAAAACGCACCCACGCACCACATGCACACCACTACAGCATGCACCTCACACACACATCACACACACATCACACACACATCACACACACATCACACACATACCGCATACCGCATACCTCGCACACACCAAACCACATACCGCAGAATCGTCACGTATCCGAAGTCCAACGAATGGATTCTGCACCCACCGACCATCGCAAGTCACTAGCATCCATACACACACGCAAAGCCATACGTAGATGACGGCAGTCTACCGTATCGTGAAGTGCACTACATCGCCACAGTTGCAAGCCGATCGATGGCGTACTCACGCCGATAACAACGCACCGTGGCGACAACGCACCGTGGCAACAACGCACCGTGGCAACAACGCACCGTGTCAACAACGCACCGTGTCTACAACGCACCGTGTCAACTACATACCGTGTCAACTACATACCGTGTCAACAACAGAGCGCGACAAAACCAAACTAGAAATCCGCAAAGAAACTCGAGCGAGCTGAGCACGTCACCCACTGTCTGCATGGACAAGAGCAACAACAACAAGCGCGGGACCGGGATTGAACCAGTGACCCTTCGAGCTGCAATCGAACGCTCTACCACTGAGCTACCCGCGCGTCGAACCAGAAACAAACCCTAACCCACTTCACAAAACGCACCCACTTCACAAAACGCACCCACTTCACAAAACGCACCCACGCACCACATGCACACCACTACAGCATGCACCTCACACACACATCACACACACATCACACACACATCACACACACATCACACACATACCGCATACCGCATACCTCGCACACACCAAACCACATACCGCAGAATCGTCACGTATCCGAAGTCCAACGAATGGATTCTGCACCCACCGACCATCGCAAGTCACTAGCATCCATACACACACGCAAAGCCATACGTAGATGACGGCAGTCTACCGTATCGTGAAGTGCACTACATCGCCACAGTTGCAAGCCGATCGATGGCGTACTCACGCCGATAACAACGCACCGTGGCGACAACGCACCGTGGCAACAACGCACCGTGGCAACAACGCACCGTGTCAACAACGCACCGTGTCTACAACGCACCGTGTCAACTACATACCGTGTCAACTACATACCGTGTCAACAACAGAGCGCGACAAAACCAAACTAGAAATCCGCAAAGAAACTCGAGCGAGCTGAGCACGTCACCCACTGTCTGCATGGACAAGAGCAACAACAACAAGCGCGGGACCGGGATTGAACCAGTGACCCTTCGAGCTGCAATCGAACGCTCTACCACTGAGCTACCCGCGCGTCGAACCAGAAACAAACCCTAACCCACTTCACAAAACGCACCCACTTCACAAAACGCACCCACTTCACAAAACGCACCCACGCACCACATGCACACCACTACAGCATGCACCTCACACACACATCACACACACATCACACACACATCACACACACATCACACACATACCGCATACCGCATACCTCGCACACACCAAACCACATACCGCAGAATCGTCACGTATCCGAAGTCCAACGAATGGATTCTGCACCCACCGACCATCGCAAGTCACTAGCATCCATACACACACGCAAAGCCATACGTAGATGACGGCAGTCTACCGTATCGTGAAGTGCACTACATCGCCACAGTTGCAAGCCGATCGATGGCGTACTCACGCCGATAACAACGCACCGTGGCGACAACGCACCGTGGCAACAACGCACCGTGGCAACAACGCACCGTGTCAACAACGCACCGTGTCTACAACGCACCGTGTCAACTACATACCGTGTCAACTACATACCGTGTCAACAACAGAGCGCGACAAAACCAAACTAGAAATCCGCAAAGAAACTCGAGCGAGCTGAGCACGTCACCCACTGTCTGCATGGACAAGAGCAACAACAACAAGCGCGGGACCGGGATTGAACCAGTGACCCTTCGAGCTGCAATCGAACGCTCTACCACTGAGCTACCCGCGCGTCGAACCAGAAACAAACCCTAACCCACTTCACAAAACGCACCCACTTCACAAAACGCACCCACTTCACAAAACGCACCCACGCACCACATGCACACCACTACAGCATGCACCTCACACACACATCACACACACATCACACACACATCACACACACATCACACACACATCACACACACATCACACACATACCGCATACCGCATACCTCGCACACACCAAACCACATACCGCAGAATCGTCACGTATCCGAAGTCCAACGAATGGATTCTGCACCCACCGACCATCGCAAGTCACTAGCATCCATACACACACGCAAAGCCATACGTAGATGACGGCAGTCTACCGTATCGTGAAGTGCACTACATCGCCACAGTTGCAAGCCGATCGATGGCGTGCTCACGCCGATAACAACGCACCGTGGCGACAACATACTGAGGCAACAACGCACCGTGGCAACAACGCACCGTGTCAACTACATACCGTGTCAACTACATACCGTGTCAACTACATACCGTGTCAACTACATACCGTGTCAACAACAGAGCGCGACAAAACCAAACTAGAAATCCGCAAAGAAACTCGAGCGAGCTGAGCACGTCACCCACTGTCTGCATGGACAAGAGCAACAACAACAAGCGCGGGACCGGGATTGAACCAGTGACCCTTCGAGCTGCAATCGAACGCTCTACCACTGAGCTACCCGCGCGTCGAACCAGAAACAAACCCTAACCCACTTCACAAAACGCACCCACTTCACAAAACGCACCCACGCACCACATGCACACCACTACAGCATGCACCTCACACACACATCACACACACATCACACACACATCACACACATACCGCATACCGCATACCTCGCACACACCAAACCACATACCGCAGAATCGTCACGTATCCGAAGTCCAACGAATGGATTCTGCACCCACCGACCATCGCAAGTCACTAGCATCCATACACACACGCAAAGCCATACGTAGATGACGGCAGTCTACCGTATCGTGAAGTGCACTACATCGCCACAGTTGCAAGCCGATCGATGGCGTGCTCACGCCGATAACAACGCACCGTGGCGACAACACACTGAGGCAACAACGCACCGTGGCGACAACATACTGAGGCAACAACGCACCGTGGCAACAACGCACCGTGTCAACTACATACCGTGTCAACTACATACCGTGTCAACAACAGAGCGCGACAAAACCAAACTAGAAATCCGCAAAGAAACTCGAGCGAGCTGAGCACGTCACCCACTGTCTGCATGGACAAGAGCAACAACAACAAGCGCGGGACCGGGATTGAACCAGTGACCCTTCGAGCTGCAATCGAACGCTCTACCACTGAGCTACCCGCGCGTCGAACCAGAAACAAACCCTAACCCACTTCACAAAACGCACCCACTTCACAAAACGCACCCACTTCACAAAACGCACCCACGCACCACATGCACACCACTACAGCATGCACCTCACACACACATCACACACACATCACACACACATCACACACATACCGCATACCTCGCACACACCAAACCACATACCGCAGAATCGTCACGTATCCGAAGTCCAACGAATGGATTCTGCACCCACCGACCATCGCAAGTCACTAGCATCCATACACACACGCAAAGCCATACGTAGATGACGGCAGTCTACCGTATCGTGAAGTGCACTACATCGCCACAGTTGCAAGCCGATCGATGGCGTGCTCACGCCGATAACAACGCACCGTGGCGACAACATACTGAGGCAACAACGCACCGTGTCAACTACATACCGTGTCAACTACATACCGTGTCAACTACATACCGTGTCAACTACATACCGTGTCAACAACAGAGCGCGACAAAACCAAACTAGAAATCCGCAAAGAAACTCGAGCGAGCTGAGCACGTCACCCACTGTCTGCATGGACAAGAGCAACAACAACAAGCGCGGGACCGGGATTGAACCAGTGACCCTTCGAGCTGCAATCGAACGCTCTACCACTGAGCTACCCGCGCGTCGAACCAGAAACAAACCCTAACCCACTTCACAAAACGCACCCACTTCACAAAACGCACCCACTTCACAAAACGCACCCACTTCACAAAACGCACCCACGCACCACATGCACACCACTACAGCATGCACCTCACACACACATCACACACACATCACACACACATCACACACACATCACACACATACCGCATACCGCATACCTCGCACACACCAAACCACATACCGCAGAATCGTCACGTATCCGAAGTCCAACGAATGGATTCTGCACCCACCGACCATCGCAAGTCACTAGCATCCATACACACACGCAAAGCCATACGTAGATGACGGCAGTCTACCGTATCGTGAAGTGCACTACATCGCCACAGTTGCAAGCCGATCGATGGCGTGCTCACGCCGATAACAACGCACCGTGGCGACAACGCACCGTGTCAACAACGCACCATGGCAACAACGCACCGTGTCAACAACGCGCCGTGTCAACTACATACCGTGTCAACTACATACCGTGTCAACAACAGAGCGCGACAAAACCAAACTAGAAATCCGCAAAGAAACTCGAGCGAGCTGAGCACGTCACCCACTGTCTGCATGGACAAGAGCAACAACAACAAGCGCGGGACCGGGATTGAACCAGTGACCCTTCGAGCTGCAATCGAACGCTCTACCACTGAGCTACCCGCGCGTCGAACCAGAAACAAACCCTAACCCACTTCACAAAACGCACCCACTTCACAAAACGCACCCACTTCACAAAACGCACCCACTTCACAAAACGCACCCACGCACCACATGCACACCACTACAGCATGCACCTCACACACACATCACACACACATCACACACACATCACACACACATCACACACATACCGCATACCGCATACCTCGCACACACCAAACCACATACCGCAGAATCGTCACGTATCCGAAGTCCAACGAATGGATTCTGCACCCACCGACCATCGCAAGTCACTAGCATCCATACACACACGCAAAGCCATACGTAGATGACGGCAGTCTACCGTATCGTGAAGTGCACTACATCGCCACAGTTGCAAGCCGATCGATGGCGTGCTCACGCCGATAACAACGCACCGTGGCGACAACGCACCGTGTCAACAACGCACCATGGCAACAACGCACCGTGTCAACAACGCGCCGTGTCAACTACATACCGTGTCAACTACATACCGTGTCAACAACAGAGCGCGACAAAACCAAACTAGAAATCCGCAAAGAAACTCGAGCGAGCTGAGCACGTCACCCACTGTCTGCATGGACAAGAGCAACAACAACAAGCGCGGGACCGGGATTGAACCAGTGACCCTTCGAGCTGCAATCGAACGCTCTACCACTGAGCTACCCGCGCGTCGAACCAGAAACAAACCCTAACCCACTTCACAAAACGCACCCACTTCACAAAACGCACCCACTTCACAAAACGCACCCACTTCACAAAACGCACCCACGCACCACATGCACACCACTACAGCATGCACCTCACACACACATCACACACACATCACACACACATCACACACATACCGCATACCGCATACCTCGCACACACCAAACCACATACCGCAGAATCGTCACGTATCCGAAGTCCAACGAATGGATTCTGCACCCACCGACCATCGCAAGTCACTAGCATCCATACACACACGCAAAGCCATACGTAGATGACGGCAGTCTACCGTATCGTGAAGTGCACTACATCGCCACAGTTGCAAGCCGATCGATGGCGTGCTCACGCCGATAACAACGCACCGTGGCGACAACATACTGAGGCAACAACGCACCGTGGCGACAACATACTGAGGCAACAACGCACCGTGGCAACAACGCACCGTGTCAACTACATACCGTGTCAACTACATACCGTGTCAACTACATACCGTGTCAACTACATACCGTGTCAACAACAGAGCGCGACAAAACCAAACTAGAAATCCGCAAAGAAACTCGAGCGAGCTGAGCACGTCACCCACTGTCTGCATGGACAAGAGCAACAACAACAAGCGCGGGACCGGGATTGAACCAGTGACCCTTCGAGCTGCAATCGAACGCTCTACCACTGAGCTACCCGCGCGTCGAACCAGAAACAAACCCTAACCCACTTCACAAAACGCACCCACTTCACAAAACGCACCCACTTCACAAAACGCACCCACTTCACAAAACGCACCCACGCACCACATGCACACCACTACAGCATGCACCTCACACACACATCACACACACATCACACACACATCACACACACATCACACACATACCGCATACCGCATACCTCGCACACACCAAACCACATACCGCAGAATCGTCACGTATCCGAAGTCCAACGAATGGATTCTGCACCCACCGACCATCGCAAGTCACTAGCATCCATACACACACGCAAAGCCATACGTAGATGACGGCAGTCTACCGTATCGTGAAGTGCACTACATCGCCACAGTTGCAAGCCGATCGATGGCGTACTCACGCCGATAACAACGCACCGTGGCGACAACATACTGAGGCAACAACGCACCGTGGCAACAACGCACCGTGTCAACTACATACCGTGTCAACTACATACCGTGTCAACTACATACCGTGTCAACTACATACCGTGTCAACAACAGAGCGCGACAAAACCAAACTAGAAATCCGCAAAGAAACTCGAGCGAGCTGAGCACGTCACCCACTGTCTGCATGGACAAGAGCAACAACAACAAGCGCGGGACCGGGATTGAACCAGTGACCCTTCGAGCTGCAATCGAACGCTCTACCACTGAGCTACCCGCGCGTCGAACCAGAAACAAACCCTAACCCACTTCACAAAACGCACCCACTTCACAAAACGCACCCACGCACCACATGCACACCACTACAGCATGCACCTCACACACACATCACACACACATCACACACACATCACACACACATCACACACACATCACACACATACCGCATACCGCATACCTCGCACACACCAAACCACATACCGCAGAATCGTCACGTATCCGAAGTCCAACGAATGGATTCTGCACCCACCGACCATCGCAAGTCACTAGCATCCATACACACACGCAAAGCCATACGTAGATGACGGCAGTTTACCGTATCGTGAAGTGCACTACATCGCCACAGTTGCAAGCCGATCGATGGCGTGCTCACGCCGATAACAACGCACCGTGGCGACAACATACTGAGGCAACAACGCACCGTGGCAACAACGCACCGTGTCAACTACATACCGTGTCAACAACAGAGCGCGACAAAACCAAACTAGAAATCCGCAAAGAAACTCGAGCGAGCTGAGCACGTCACCCACTGTCTGCATGGACAAGAGCAACAACAACAAGCGCGGGACCGGGATTGAACCAGTGACCCTTCGAGCTGCAATCGAACGCTCTACCACTGAGCTACCCGCGCGTCGAACCAGAAACAAACCATAACCCACTTCACAAAACGCACCCACTTCACAAAACGCACCCACTTCACAAAACGCACCCACTTCACAAAACGCACCCACGCACCACATGCACACCACTACAGCATGCACCTCACACACACATCACACACACATCACACACACATCACACACACATCACACACATACCGCATACCGCATACCTCGCACACACCAAACCACATACCGCAGAATCGTCACGTATCCGAAGTCCAACGAATGGATTCTGCACCCACCGACCATCGCAAGTCACTAGCATCCATACACACACGCAAAGCCATACGTAGATGACGGCAGTTTACCGTATCGTGAAGTGCACTACATCGCCACAGTTGCAAGCCGATCGATGGCGTGCTCACGCCGATAACAACGCACCGTGGCGACAACATACTGAGGCAACAACGCACCGTGGCGACAACATACTGAGGCGACAACGCACCGTGTCAACAACGCACCATGGCAACAACGCACCGTGTCAACAACGCGCCGTGTCAACTACATACCGTGTCAACTACATACCGTGTCAACAACAGAGCGCGACAAAACCAAACTAGAAATCCGCAAAGAAACTCGAGCGAGCTGAGCACGTCACCCACTGTCTGCATGGACAAGAGCAACAACAACAAGCGCGGGACCGGGATTGAACCAGTGACCCTTCGAGCTGCAATCGAACGCTCTACCACTGAGCTACCCGCGCGTCGAACCAGAAACAAACCCTAACCCACTTCACAAAACGCACCCACTTCACAAAACGCACCCACTTCACAAAACGCACCCACTTCACAAAACGCACCCACGCACCACATGCACACCACTACAGCATGCACCTCACACACACATCACACACACATCACACACACATCACACACACATCACACACATACCGCATACCGCATACCTCGCACACACCAAACCACATACCGCAGAATCGTCACGTATCCGAAGTCCAACGAATGGATTCTGCACCCACCGACCATCGCAAGTCACTAGCATCCATACACACACGCAAAGCCATACGTAGATGACGGCAGTCTACCGTATCGTGAAGTGCACTACATCGCCACAGTTGCAAGCCGATCGATGGCGTGCTCACGCCGATAACAACGCACCGTGGCGACAACGCACCGTGGCAACAACGCACCGTGGCAACAACGCACCGTGTCAACTACATACCGTGTCAACTACATACCGTGTCAACTACATACCGTGTCAACAACAGAGCGCGACAAAACCAAACTAGAAATCCGCAAAGAAACTCGAGCGAGCTGAGCACGTCACCCACTGTCTGCATGGACAAGAGCAACAACAACAAGCGCGGGACCGGGATTGAACCAGTGACCCTTCGAGCTGCAATCGAACGCTCTACCACTGAGCTACCCGCGCGTCGAACCAGAAACAAACCCTAACCCACTTCACAAAACGCACCCACTTCACAAAACGCACCCACGCACCACATGCACACCACTACAGCATGCACCTCACACACACATCACACACACATCACACACACATCACACACACATCACACACATACCGCATACCGCATACCTCGCACACACCAAACCACATACCGCAGAATCGTCACGTATCCGAAGTCCAACGAATGGATTCTGCACCCACCGACCATCGCAAGTCACTAGCATCCATACACACACGCAAAGCCATACGTAGATGACGGCAGTCTACCGTATCGTGAAGTGCACTACATCGCCACAGTTGCAAGCCGATCGATGGCGTGCTCACGCCGATAACAACGCACCGTGGCGACAACATACTGAGGCAACAACGCACCGTGGCGACAACATACTGAGGCGACAACGCACCGTGTCAACAACGCACCGTGTCAACAACGCACCGTGTCTACAACGCACCGTGTCAACTACATACCGTGTCAACAACAGAGCGCGACAAAACCAAACTAGAAATCCGCAAAGAAACTCGAGCGAGCTGAGCACGTCACCCACTGTCTGCATGGACAAGAGCAACAACAACAAGCGCGGGACCGGGATTGAACCAGTGACCCTTCGAGCTGCAATCGAACGCTCTACCACTGAGCTACCCGCGCGTCGAACCAGAAACAAACCCTAACCCACTTCACAAAACGCACCCACTTCACAAAACGCACCCACGCACCACATGCACACCACTACAGCATGCACCTCACACACACATCACACACACATCACACACACATCACACACACATCACACACATACCGCATACCGCATACCTCGCACACACCAAACCACATACCGCAGAATCGTCACGTATCCGAAGTCCAACGAATGGATTCTGCACCCACCGACCATCGCAAGTCACTAGCATCCATACACACACGCAAAGCCATACGTAGATGACGGCAGTCTACCGTATCGTGAAGTGCACTACATCGCCACAGTTGCAAGCCGATCGATGGCGTGCTCACGCCGATAACAACGCACCGTGGCGACAACATACTGAGGCAACAACGCACCGTGGCAACAACGCACCATGGCAACTACATACCGTGTCTACAACGCACCGTGTCAACTACATACCGTGTCAACTACATACCGTGTCAACAACAGAGCGCGACAAAACCAAACTAGAAATCCGCAAAGAAACTCGAGCGAGCTGAGCACGTCACCCACTGTCTGCATGGACAAGAGCAACAACAACAAGCGCGGGACCGGGATTGAACCAGTGACCCTTCGAGCTGCAATCGAACGCTCTACCACTGAGCTACCCGCGCGTCGAACCAGAAACAAACCCTAACCCACTTCACAAAACGCACCCACTTCACAAAACGCACCCACTTCACAAAACGCACCCACGCACCACATGCACACCACTACAGCATGCACCTCACACACACATCACACACACATCACACACACATCACACACACATCACACACATACCGCATACCGCATACCTCGCACACACCAAACCACATACCGCAGAATCGTCACGTATCCGAAGTCCAACGAATGGATTCTGCACCCACCGACCATCGCAAGTCACTAGCATCCATACACACACGCAAAGCCATACGTAGATGACGGCAGTCTACCGTATCGTGAAGTGCACTACATCGCCACAGTTGCAAGCCGATCGATGGCGTACTCACGCCGATAACAACGCACCGTGGCGACAACGCACCGTGGCAACAACGCACCGTGGCAACAACGCACCGTGTCAACTACATACCGTGTCAACTACATACCGTGTCAACTACATACCGTGTCAACAACAGAGCGCGACAAAACCAAACTAGAAATCCGCAAAGAAACTCGAGCGAGCTGAGCACGTCACCCACTGTCTGCATGGACAAGAGCAACAACAACAAGCGCGGGACCGGGATTGAACCAGTGACCCTTCGAGCTGCAATCGAACGCTCTACCACTGAGCTACCCGCGCGTCGAACCAGAAACAAACCCTAACCCACTTCACAAAACGCACCCACTTCACAAAACGCACCCACGCACCACATGCACACCACTACAGCATGCACCTCACACACACATCACACACACATCACACACACATCACACACACATCACACACACATCACACACACATCACACACATACCGCATACCGCATACCTCGCACACACCAAACCACATACCGCAGAATCGTCACGTATCCGAAGTCCAACGAATGGATTCTGCACCCACCGACCATCGCAAGTCACTAGCATCCATACACACACGCAAAGCCATACGTAGATGACGGCAGTTTACCGTATCGTGAAGTGCACTACATCGCCACAGTTGCAAGCCGATCGATGGCGTACTCACGCCGATAACAACGCACCGTGGCGACAACGCACCGTGGCAACAACGCACCGTGGCAACAACGCACCGTGTCAACTACATACCGTGTCAACTACATACCGTGTCAACTACATACCGTGTCAACAACAGAGCGCGACAAAACCAAACTAGAAATCCGCAAAGAAACTCGAGCGAGCTGAGCACGTCACCCACTGTCTGCATGGACAAGAGCAACAACAACAAGCGCGGGACCGGGATTGAACCAGTGACCCTTCGAGCTGCAATCGAACGCTCTACCACTGAGCTACCCGCGCGTCGAACCAGAAACAAACCCTAACCCACTTCACAAAACGCACCCACTTCACAAAACGCACCCACGCACCACATGCACACCACTACAGCATGCACCTCACACACACATCACACACACATCACACACACATCACACACACATCACACACACATCACACACACATCACACACATACCGCATACCGCATACCTCGCACACACCAAACCACATACCGCAGAATCGTCACGTATCCGAAGTCCAACGAATGGATTCTGCACCCACCGACCATCGCAAGTCACTAGCATCCATACACACACGCAAAGCCATACGTAGATGACGGCAGTTTACCGTATCGTGAAGTGCACTACATCGCCACAGTTGCAAGCCGATCGATGGCGTGCTCACGCCGATAACAACGCACCGTGGCGACAACATACTGAGGCAACAACGCACCGTGGCAACAACGCACCGTGTCAACTACATACCGTGTCAACAACAGAGCGCGACAAAACCAAACTAGAAATCCGCAAAGAAACTCGAGCGAGCTGAGCACGTCACCCACTGTCTGCATGGACAAGAGCAACAACAACAAGCGCGGGACCGGGATTGAACCAGTGACCCTTCGAGCTGCAATCGAACGCTCTACCACTGAGCTACCCGCGCGTCGAACCAGAAACAAACCCTAACCCACTTCACAAAACGCACCCACTTCACAAAACGCACCCACTTCACAAAACGCACCCACTTCACAAAACGCACCCACGCACCACATGCACACCACTACAGCATGCACCTCACACACACATCACACACACATCACACACACATCACACACACATCACACACACATCACACACATACCGCATACCGCATACCTCGCACACACCAAACCACATACCGCAGAATCGTCACGTATCCGAAGTCCAACGAATGGATTCTGCACCCACCGACCATCGCAAGTCACTAGCATCCATACACACACGCAAAGCCATACGTAGATGACGGCAGTTTACCGTATCGTGAAGTGCACTACATCGCCACAGTTGCAAGCCGATCGATGGCGTGCTCACGCCGATAACAACGCACCGTGGCGACAACATACTGAGGCAACAACGCACCGTGGCGACAACATACTGAGGCGACAACGCACCGTGGCGACAACGCACCGTGGCAACAACGCACCGTGGCAACAACGCACCGTGTCAACTACATACCGTGTCAACTACATACCGTGTCAACTACATACCGTGTCAACAACAGAGCGCGACAAAACCAAACTAGAAATCCGCAAAGAAACTCGAGCGAGCTGAGCACGTCACCCACTGTCTGCATGGACAAGAGCAACAACAACAAGCGCGGGACCGGGATTGAACCAGTGACCCTTCGAGCTGCAATCGAACGCTCTACCACTGAGCTACCCGCGCGTCGAACCAGAAACAAACCCTAACCCACTTCACAAAACGCACCCACTTCACAAAACGCACCCACTTCACAAAACGCACCCACGCACCACATGCACACCACTACAGCATGCACCTCACACACACATCACACACACATCACACACACATCACACACACATCACACACATACCGCATACCGCATACCTCGCACACACCAAACCACATACCGCAGAATCGTCACGTATCCGAAGTCCAACGAATGGATTCTGCACCCACCGACCATCGCAAGTCACTAGCATCCATACACACACGCAAAGCCATACGTAGATGACGGCAGTCTACCGTATCGTGAAGTGCACTACATCGCCACAGTTGCAAGCCGATCGATGGCGTGCTCACGCCGATAACAACGCACCGTGGCGACAACGCACCGTGGCAACAACGCACCGTGGCAACAACGCACCGTGTCAACTACATACCGTGTCAACTACATACCGTGTCAACTACATACCGTGTCAACAACAGAGCGCGACAAAACCAAACTAGAAATCCGCAAAGAAACTCGAGCGAGCTGAGCACGTCACCCACTGTCTGCATGGACAAGAGCAACAACAACAAGCGCGGGACCGGGATTGAACCAGTGACCCTTCGAGCTGCAATCGAACGCTCTACCACTGAGCTACCCGCGCGTCGAACCAGAAACAAACCCTAACCCACTTCACAAAACGCACCCACTTCACAAAACGCACCCACTTCACAAAACGCACCCACTTCACAAAACGCACCCACGCACCACATGCACATCACTACAGCATGCACCTCACACACACATCACACACACATCACACACACATCACACACACATCACACACATACCGCATACCGCATACCTCGCACACACCAAACCACATACCGCAGAATCGTCACGTATCCGAAGTCCAACGAATGGATTCTGCACCCACCGACCATCGCAAGTCACTAGCATCCATACACACACGCAAAGCCATACGTAGATGACGGCAGTCTACCGTATCGTGAAGTGCACTACATCGCCACAGTTGCAAGCCGATCGATGGCGTACTCACGCCGATAACAACGCACCGTGGCGACAACGCACCGTGGCAACAACGCACCGTGGCAACAACGCACCGTGTCAACTACATACCGTGTCAACTACATACCGTGTCAACTACATACCGTGTCAACTACATACCGTGTCAACTACATACCGTGTCAACAACAGAGCGCGACAAAACCAAACTAGAAATCCGCAAAGAAACTCGAGCGAGCTGAGCACGTCACCCACTGTCTGCATGGACAAGAGCAACAACAACAAGCGCGGGACCGGGATTGAACCAGTGACCCTTCGAGCTGCAATCGAACGCTCTACCACTGAGCTACCCGCGCGTCGAACCAGAAACAAACCCTAACCCACTTCACAAAACGCACCCACTTCACAAAACGCACCCACTTCACAAAACGCACCCACTTCACAAAACGCACCCACGCACACATCACACACACATCACACACACATCACACACACATCACACACATACCGCATACCGCATACCTCGCACACACCAAACCACATACCGCAGAATCGTCACGTATCCGAAGTCCAACGAATGGATTCTGCACCCACCGACCATCGCAAGTCACTAGCATCCATACACACACGCAAAGCCATACGTAGATGACGGCAGTCTACCGTATCGTGAAGTGCACTACATCGCCACAGTTGCAAGCCGATCGATGGCGTGCTCACGCCGATAACAACGCACCGTGGCGACAACGCACCGTGGCAACAACGCACCGTGGCAACAACGCACCGTGTCAACAACGCACCATGGCAACAACGCACCGTGTCAACAACGCACCGTGTCAACTACATACCGTGTCAACTACATACCGTGTCAACAACAGAGCGCGACAAAACCAAACTAGAAATCCGCAAAGAAACTCGAGCGAGCTGAGCACGTCACCCACTGTCTGCATGGACAAGAGCAACAACAACAAGCGCGGGACCGGGATTGAACCAGTGACCCTTCGAGCTGCAATCGAACGCTCTACCACTGAGCTACCCGCGCGTCGAACCAGAAACAAACCCTAACCCACTTCACAAAACGCACCCACTTCACAAAACGCACCCACTTCACAAAACGCACCCACGCACCACATGCACACCACTACAGCATGCACCTCACACACACATCACACACACATCACACACACATCACACACATACCGCATACCGCATACCTCGCACACACCAAACCACATACCGCAGAATCGTCACGTATCCGAAGTCCAACGAATGGATTCTGCACCCACCGACCATCGCAAGTCACTAGCATCCATACACACACGCAAAGCCATACGTAGATGACGGCAGTCTACCGTATCGTGAAGTGCACTACATCGCCACAGTTGCAAGCCGATCGATGGCGTACTCACGCCGATAACAACGCACCGTGGCGACAACGCACCGTGGCAACAACGCACCGTGGCAACAACGCACCGTGTCAACAACGCACCGTGTCTACAACGCACCGTGTCAACTACATACCGTGTCAACTACATACCGTGTCAACAACAGAGCGCGACAAAACCAAACTAGAAATCCGCAAAGAAACTCGAGCGAGCTGAGCACGTCACCCACTGTCTGCATGGACAAGAGCAACAACAACAAGCGCGGGACCGGGATTGAACCAGTGACCCTTCGAGCTGCAATCGAACGCTCTACCACTGAGCTACCCGCGCGTCGAACCAGAAACAAACCCTAACCCACTTCACAAAACGCACCCACTTCACAAAACGCACCCACTTCACAAAACGCACCCACGCACCACATGCACACCACTACAGCATGCACCTCACACACACATCACACACACATCACACACACATCACACACATACCGCATACCGCATACCTCGCACACACCAAACCACATACCGCAGAATCGTCACGTATCCGAAGTCCAACGAATGGATTCTGCACCCACCGACCATCGCAAGTCACTAGCATCCATACACACACGCAAAGCCATACGTAGATGACGGCAGTCTACCGTATCGTGAAGTGCACTACATCGCCACAGTTGCAAGCCGATCGATGGCGTGCTCACGCCGATAACAACGCACCGTGGCGACAACGCACCGTGGCAACAACGCACCGTGGCAACAACGCACCGTGTCAACAACGCACCATGGCAACAACGCACCGTGTCAACAACGCACCGTGTCAACTACATACCGTGTCAACTACATACCGTGTCAACAACAGAGCGCGACAAAACCAAACTAGAAATCCGCAAAGAAACTCGAGCGAGCTGAGCACGTCACCCACTGTCTGCATGGACAAGAGCAACAACAACAAGCGCGGGACCGGGATTGAACCAGTGACCCTTCGAGCTGCAATCGAACGCTCTACCACTGAGCTACCCGCGCGTCGAACCAGAAACAAACCCTAACCCACTTCACAAAACGCACCCACTTC
>JASMQC010000105.1:0-22834 GCA_031305395.1 Phytophthora citrophthora
GAACCATCTCGTTCTCGTGGAAGAGTGGTGGGAAAGGAAGCTGGCACCGTCAATGCCTGTCACGAGCAATAGCAGTGCCGATTGTGGAATGCGTGCGTGTTCGATAAACGGACGGTTGGAGGTGGGGATCGAAGCGGTGTGGTCAACGATAGGAGAATGTGTGAGGGGACTTGGAGTTGGCGGTGGAGTGTGTGTGTGTGGTGAGGATAGATGTATCTGCATGAGGGCGTGCAGTGTGCGTGATGATGGAGAGTAAGAGCGACTCGAGCGTGTTCCGGATTGGGTGTGCAAGGGCTGGGTTAGACGCTCTTATGGTGTAATGGTTAGCACTCTGGACTTTGATCCAGCGATCCGGGTTCAAATCCCGGTAGGAGCTTGTTTTTGCGCGGCGTTAGAAGGGTGATGTGTGGGTGCTGCAGTGGTTGTGTTGTGATGTTTGTGAGTGCTGTTTGAATGTTGATTTGTGTGTGTATCCGTTTGTGCTGGTCTTATGGTGTAATGGTTAGCACTCTGGACTCTGAATCCAGCGATCCGGGTTCAAATCCCGGTAGGACCTCGTTTTGCACCGCTCCTGCCGGCACCACCACGTCCCGGTTGTTGCTACTCTTTGCACTAGTCCTGCCTGACGTATTACCCCATCCTACGCCGCTGTGGCATTCACTCTCGTGCCTCTGACCATACAAGCCGTCGCTGCCAACTCAATGGACCAGATGGCACCGGATAGACGGCACGGTCAACTCACACACGTATCAACTTTGCTGTCAGTGGCAGGCCGTCATCCGACGCATTCTACCATCACCCATCCATCCTCCGCGGCTAGGACGCGGTCCATGTGTCTTGTACGTGCGGAGCTGCGACGGGAAAGGCGGCCTGCAGATCGAAGCACGCAACGCAGAAGAGCGATGAAAGAGAACGAGAGAGGCGGTAGCTAATGAACCATCTCGTTCTCGTGGAAGAGTGGTGGGAAAGGAAGCTGGCACCGTCAATGCCTGTCACGAGCAATAGCAGTGCCGATTGTGGAATGCGTGCGTGTTCGATAAACGGACGGTTGGAGGTGGGGATCGAAGCGGTGTGGTCAACGATAGGAGAATGTGTGAGGGGACTTGGAGTTGGCGGTGGAGTGTGTGTGTGTGGTGAGGATAGATGTATCTGCATGAGGGCGTGCAATGTGCGTGATGATGGAGAGTAAGAGCGACTCGAGCGTGTTCCGGATTGGGTGTGCAAGGGCTGGGTTAGACGCTCTTATGGTGTAATGGTTAGCACTCTGGACTTTGAATCCAGCGATCCGGGTTCAAATCCCGGTAGGAGCTTGTTTTTGCGCGGCGTTAGAAGGGTGATGTGTGGGTGCTGCAGTGGTTGTGTTGTGATGTTTGTGAGTGCTGTTTGAATGTTGATTTGTGTGTGTATCCGTTTGTGCTGGTCTTATGGTGTAATGGTTAGCACTCTGGACTCTGAATCCAGCGATCCGGGTTCAAATCCCGGTAGGACCTCGTTTTGCACCGCTCCTGCCGGCACCACCACGTCCCGGTTGTTGCTACTCTTTGCACTAGTCCTGCCTGACGTATTACCCCATCCTACGCCGCTGTGGCATTCACTCTCGTGCCTCTGACCATACAAGCCGTCGCTGCCAACTCAATGGACCAGATGGCACCGGATAGACGGCACGGTCAACTCACACACGTATCAACTTTGCTGTCAGTGGCAGGCCGTCATCCGACGCATTCTACCATCACCCATCCATCCTCCGCGGCTAGGACGCGGTCCATGTGTCTTGTACGTGCGGAGCTGCGACGGGAAAGGCGGCCTGCAGATCGAAGCACGCAACGCAGAAGAGCGATGAAAGAGAACGAGAGAGGCGGTAGCTAATGAACCATCTCGTTCTCGTGGAAGAGTGGTGGGAAAGGAAGCTGGCACCGTCAATGCCTGTCACGAGCAATAGCAGTGCCGATTGTGGAATGCGTGCGTGTTCGATAAACGGACGGTTGGAGGTGGGGATCGAAGCGGTGTGGTCAACGATAGGAGAATGTGTGAGGGGACTTGGAGTTGGCGGTGGAGTGTGTGTGTGTGGTGAGGATAGATGTATCTGCATGAGGGCGTGCAGTGTGCGTGATGATGGAGAGTAAGAGCGACTCGAGCGTGTTCCGGATTGGGTGTGCAAGGGCTGGGTTAGACGCTCTTATGGTGTAATGGTTAGCACTCTGGACTTTGAATCCAGCGATCCGGGTTCAAATCCCGGTAGGAGCTTGTTTTTGCGCGGCGTTAGAAGGGTGATGTGTGGGTGCTGCAGTGGTTGTGTTGTGATGTTTGTGAGTGCTGTTTGAATGTTGATTTGTGTGTGTATCCGTTTGTGCTGGTCTTATGGTGTAATGGTTAGCACTCTGGACTCTGAATCCAGCGATCCGGGTTCAAATCCCGGTAGGACCTCGTTTTGCACCGCTCCTGCCGGCACCACCACGTCCCGGTTGTTGCTACTCTTTGCACTAGTCCTGCCTGACGTATTACCCCATCCTACGCCGCTGTGGCATTCACTCTCGTGCCTCTGACCATACAAGCCGTCGCTGCCAACTCAATGGACCAGATGGCACCGGATAGACGGCACGGTCAACTCACACACGTATCAACTTTGCTGTCAGTGGCAGGCCGTCATCCGACGCATTCTACCATCACCCATCCATCCTCCGCGGCTAGGACGCGGTCCATGTGTCTTGTACGTGCGGAGCTGCGACGGGAAAGGCGGCCTGCAGATCGAAGCACGCAACGCAGAAGAGCGATGAAAGAGAACGAGAGAGGCGGTAGCTAATGAACCATCTCGTTCTCGTGGAAGAGTGGTGGGAAAGGAAGCTGGCACCGTCAATGCCTGTCACGAGCAATAGCAGTGCCGATTGTGGAATGCGTGCGTGTTCGATAAACGGACGGTTGGAGGTGGGGATCGAAGCGGTGTGGTCAACGATAGGAGAATGTGTGAGGGGACTTGGAGTTGGCGGTGGAGTGTGTGTGTGTGGTGAGGATAGATGTATCTGCATGAGGGCGTGCAATGTGCGTGATGATGGAGAGTAAGAGCGACTCGAGCGTGTTCCGGATTGGGTGTGCAAGGGCTGGGTTAGACGCTCTTATGGTGTAATGGTTAGCACTCTGGACTTTGAATCCAGCGATCCGGGTTCAAATCCCGGTAGGAGCTTGTTTTTGCGCGGCGTTAGAAGGGTGATGTGTGGGTGCTGCAGTGGTTGTGTTGTGATGTTTGTGAGTGCTGTTTGAATGTTGATTTGTGTGTGTATCCGTTTGTGCTGGTCTTATGGTGTAATGGTTAGCACTCTGGACTCTGAATCCAGCGATCCGGGTTCAAATCCCGGTAGGACCTCGTTTTGCACCGCTCCTGCCGGCACCACCACGTCCCGGTTGTTGCTACTCTTTGCACTAGTCCTGCCTGACGTATTACCCCATCCTACGCCGCTGTGGCATTCACTCTCGTGCCTCTGACCATACAAGCCGTCGCTGCCAACTCAATGGACCAGATGGCACCGGATAGACGGCACGGTCAACTCACACACGTATCAACTTTGCTGTCAGTGGCAGGCCGTCATCCGACGCATTCTACCATCACCCATCCATCCTCCGCGGCTAGGACGCGGTCCATGTGTCTTGTACGTGCGGAGCTGCGACGGGAAAGGCGGCCTGCAGATCGAAGCACGCAACGCAGAAGAGCGATGAAAGAGAACGAGAGAGGCGGTAGCTAATGAACCATCTCGTTCTCGTGGAAGAGTGGTGGGAAAGGAAGCTGGCACCGTCAATGCCTGTCACGAGCAATAGCAGTGCCGATTGTGGAATGCGTGCGTGTTCGATAAACGGACGGTTGGAGGTGGGGATCGAAGCGGTGTGGTCAACGATAGGAGAATGTGTGAGGGGACTTGGAGTTGGCGGTGGAGTGTGTGTGTGTGGTGAGGATAGATGTATCTGCATGAGGGCGTGCAATGTGCGTGATGATGGAGAGTAAGAGCGACTCGAGCGTGTTCCGGATTGGGTGTGCAAGGGCTGGGTTAGACGCTCTTATGGTGTAATGGTTAGCACTCTGGACTTTGAATCCAGCGATCCGGGTTCAAATCCCGGTAGGAGCTTGTTTTTGCGCGGCGTTAGAAGGGTGATGTGTGGGTGCTGCAGTGGTTGTGTTGTGATGTTTGTGAGTGCTGTTTGAATGTTGATTTGTGTGTGTATCCGTTTGTGCTGGTCTTATGGTGTAATGGTTAGCACTCTGGACTCTGAATCCAGCGATCCGGGTTCAAATCCCGGTAGGACCTCGTTTTGCACCGCTCCTGCCGGCACCACCACGTCCCGGTTGTTGCTACTCTTTGCACTAGTCCTGCCTGACGTATTACCCCATCCTACGCCGCTGTGGCATTCACTCTCGTGCCTCTGACCATACAAGCCGTCGCTGCCAACTCAATGGACCAGATGGCACCGGATAGACGGCACGGTCAACTCACACACGTATCAACTTTGCTGTCAGTGGCAGGCCGTCATCCGACGCATTCTACCATCACCCATCCATCCTCCGCGGCTAGGACGCGGTCCATGTGTCTTGTACGTGCGGAGCTGCGACGGGAAAGGCGGCCTGCAGATCGAAGCACGCAACGCAGAAGAGCGATGAAAGAGAACGAGAGAGGCGGTAGCTAATGAACCATCTCGTTCTCGTGGAAGAGTGGTGGGAAAGGAAGCTGGCACCGTCAATGCCTGTCACGAGCAATAGCAGTGCCGATTGTGGAATGCGTGCGTGTTCGATAAACGGACGGTTGGAGGTGGGGATCGAAGCGGTGTGGTCAACGATAGGAGAATGTGTGAGGGGACTTGGAGTTGGCGGTGGAGTGTGTGTGTGTGGTGAGGATAGATGTATCTGCATGAGGGCGTGCAATGTGCGTGATGATGGAGAGTAAGAGCGACTCGAGCGTGTTCCGGATTGGGTGTGCAAGGGCTGGGTTAGACGCTCTTATGGTGTAATGGTTAGCACTCTGGACTTTGAATCCAGCGATCCGGGTTCAAATCCCGGTAGGAGCTTGTTTTTGCGCGGCGTTAGAAGGGTGATGTGTGGGTGCTGCAGTGGTTGTGTTGTGATGTTTGTGAGTGCTGTTTGAATGTTGATTTGTGTGTGTATCCGTTTGTGCTGGTCTTATGGTGTAATGGTTAGCACTCTGGACTCTGAATCCAGCGATCCGGGTTCAAATCCCGGTAGGACCTCGTTTTGCACCGCTCCTGCCGGCACCACCACGTCCCGGTTGTTGCTACTCTTTGCACTAGTCCTGCCTGACGTATTACCCCATCCTACGCCGCTGTGGCATTCACTCTCGTGCCTCTGACCATACAAGCCGTCGCTGCCAACTCAATGGACCAGATGGCACCGGATAGACGGCACGGTCAACTCACACACGTATCAACTTTGCTGTCAGTGGCAGGCCGTCATCCGACGCATTCTACCATCACCCATCCATCCTCCGCGGCTAGGACGCGGTCCATGTGTCTTGTACGTGCGGAGCTGCGACGGGAAAGGCGGCCTGCAGATCGAAGCACGCAACGCAGAAGAGCGATGAAAGAGAACGAGAGAGGCGGTAGCTAATGAACCATCTCGTTCTCGTGGAAGAGTGGTGGGAAAGGAAGCTGGCACCGTCAATGCCTGTCACGAGCAATAGCAGTGCCGATTGTGGAATGCGTGCGTGTTCGATAAACGGACGGTTGGAGGTGGGGATCGAAGCGGTGTGGTCAACGATAGGAGAATGTGTGAGGGGACTTGGAGTTGGCGGTGGAGTGTGTGTGTGTGGTGAGGATAGATGTATCTGCATGAGGGCGTGCAATGTGCGTGATGATGGAGAGTAAGAGCGACTCGAGCGTGTTCCGGATTGGGTGTGCAAGGGCTGGGTTAGACGCTCTTATGGTGTAATGGTTAGCACTCTGGACTTTGAATCCAGCGATCCGGGTTCAAATCCCGGTAGGAGCTTGTTTTTGCGCGGCGTTAGAAGGGTGATGTGTGGGTGCTGCAGTGGTTGTGTTGTGATGTTTGTGAGTGCTGTTTGAATGTTGATTTGTGTGTGTATCCGTTTGTGCTGGTCTTATGGTGTAATGGTTAGCACTCTGGACTCTGAATCCAGCGATCCGGGTTCAAATCCCGGTAGGACCTCGTTTTGCACCGCTCCTGCCGGCACCACCACGTCCCGGTTGTTGCTACTCTTTGCACTAGTCCTGCCTGACGTATTACCCCATCCTACGCCGCTGTGGCATTCACTCTCGTGCCTCTGACCATACAAGCCGTCGCTGCCAACTCAATGGACCAGATGGCACCGGATAGACGGCACGGTCAACTCACACACGTATCAACTTTGCTGTCAGTGGCAGGCCGTCATCCGACGCATTCTACCATCACCCATCCATCCTCCGCGGCTAGGACGCGGTCCATGTGTCTTGTACGTGCGGAGCTGCGACGGGAAAGGCGGCCTGCAGATCGAAGCACGCAACGCAGAAGAGCGATGAAAGAGAACGAGAGAGGCGGTAGCTAATGAACCATCTCGTTCTCGTGGAAGAGTGGTGGGAAAGGAAGCTGGCACCGTCAATGCCTGTCACGAGCAATAGCAGTGCCGATTGTGGAATGCGTGCGTGTTCGATAAACGGACGGTTGGAGGTGGGGATCGAAGCGGTGTGGTCAACGATAGGAGAATGTGTGAGGGGACTTGGAGTTGGCGGTGGAGTGTGTGTGTGTGGTGAGGATAGATGTATCTGCATGAGGGCGTGCAATGTGCGTGATGATGGAGAGTAAGAGCGACTCGAGCGTGTTCCGGATTGGGTGTGCAAGGGCTGGGTTAGACGCTCTTATGGTGTAATGGTTAGCACTCTGGACTTTGAATCCAGCGATCCGGGTTCAAATCCCGGTAGGAGCTTGTTTTTGCGCGGCGTTAGAAGGGTGATGTGTGGGTGCTGCAGTGGTTGTGTTGTGATGTTTGTGAGTGCTGTTTGAATGTTGATTTGTGTGTGTATCCGTTTGTGCTGGTCTTATGGTGTAATGGTTAGCACTCTGGACTCTGAATCCAGCGATCCGGGTTCAAATCCCGGTAGGACCTCGTTTTGCACCGCTCCTGCCGGCACCACCACGTCCCGGTTGTTGCTACTCTTTGCACTAGTCCTGCCTGACGTATTACCCCATCCTACGCCGCTGTGGCATTCACTCTCGTGCCTCTGACCATACAAGCCGTCGCTGCCAACTCAATGGACCAGATGGCACCGGATAGACGGCACGGTCAACTCACACACGTATCAACTTTGCTGTCAGTGGCAGGCCGTCATCCGACGCATTCTACCATCACCCATCCATCCTCCGCGGCTAGGACGCGGTCCATGTGTCTTGTACGTGCGGAGCTGCGACGGGAAAGGCGGCCTGCAGATCGAAGCACGCAACGCAGAAGAGCGATGAAAGAGAACGAGAGAGGCGGTAGCTAATGAACCATCTCGTTCTCGTGGAAGAGTGGTGGGAAAGGAAGCTGGCACCGTCAATGCCTGTCACGAGCAATAGCAGTGCCGATTGTGGAATGCGTGCGTGTTCGATAAACGGACGGTTGGAGGTGGGGATCGAAGCGGTGTGGTCAACGATAGGAGAATGTGTGAGGGGACTTGGAGTTGGCGGTGGAGTGTGTGTGTGTGGTGAGGATAGATGTATCTGCATGAGGGCGTGCAATGTGCGTGATGATGGAGAGTAAGAGCGACTCGAGCGTGTTCCGGATTGGGTGTGCAAGGGCTGGGTTAGACGCTCTTATGGTGTAATGGTTAGCACTCTGGACTTTGAATCCAGCGATCCGGGTTCAAATCCCGGTAGGAGCTTGTTTTTGCGCGGCGTTAGAAGGGTGATGTGTGGGTGCTGCAGTGGTTGTGTTGTGATGTTTGTGAGTGCTGTTTGAATGTTGATTTGTGTGTGTATCCGTTTGTGCTGGTCTTATGGTGTAATGGTTAGCACTCTGGACTCTGAATCCAGCGATCCGGGTTCAAATCCCGGTAGGACCTCGTTTTGCACCGCTCCTGCCGGCACCACCACGTCCCGGTTGTTGCTACTCTTTGCACTAGTCCTGCCTGACGTATTACCCCATCCTACGCCGCTGTGGCATTCACTCTCGTGCCTCTGACCATACAAGCCGTCGCTGCCAACTCAATGGACCAGATGGCACCGGATAGACGGCACGGTCAACTCACACACGTATCAACTTTGCTGTCAGTGGCAGGCCGTCATCCGACGCATTCTACCATCACCCATCCATCCTCCGCGGCTAGGACGCGGTCCATGTGTCTTGTACGTGCGGAGCTGCGACGGGAAAGGCGGCCTGCAGATCGAAGCACGCAACGCAGAAGAGCGATGAAAGAGAACGAGAGAGGCGGTAGCTAATGAACCATCTCGTTCTCGTGGAAGAGTGGTGGGAAAGGAAGCTGGCACCGTCAATGCCTGTCACGAGCAATAGCAGTGCCGATTGTGGAATGCGTGCGTGTTCGATAAACGGACGGTTGGAGGTGGGGATCGAAGCGGTGTGGTCAACGATAGGAGAATGTGTGAGGGGACTTGGAGTTGGCGGTGGAGTGTGTGTGTGTGGTGAGGATAGATGTATCTGCATGAGGGCGTGCAATGTGCGTGATGATGGAGAGTAAGAGCGACTCGAGCGTGTTCCGGATTGGGTGTGCAAGGGCTGGGTTAGACGCTCTTATGGTGTAATGGTTAGCACTCTGGACTTTGAATCCAGCGATCCGGGTTCAAATCCCGGTAGGAGCTTGTTTTTGCGCGGCGTTAGAAGGGTGATGTGTGGGTGCTGCAGTGGTTGTGTTGTGATGTTTGTGTGAGTGCTGTTTGAATGTTGATTTGTGTGTGTATCCGTTTGTGCTGGTCTTATGGTGTAATGGTTAGCACTCTGGACTCTGAATCCAGCGATCCGGGTTCAAATCCCGGTAGGACCTCGTTTTGCACCGCTCCTGCCGGCACCACCACGTCCCGGTTGTTGCTACTCTTTGCACTAGTCCTGCCTGACGTATTACCCCATCCTACGCCGCTGTGGCATTCACTCTCGTGCCTCTGACCATACAAGCCGTCGCTGCCAACTCAATGGACCAGATGGCACCGGATAGACGGCACGGTCAACTCACACACGTATCAACTTTGCTGTCAGTGGCAGGCCGTCATCCGACGCATTCTACCATCACCCATCCATCCTCCGCGGCTAGGACGCGGTCCATGTGTCTTGTACGTGCGGAGCTGCGACGGGAAAGGCGGCCTGCAGATCGAAGCACGCAACGCAGAAGAGCGATGAAAGAGAACGAGAGAGGCGGTAGCTAATGAACCATCTCGTTCTCGTGGAAGAGTGGTGGGAAAGGAAGCTGGCACCGTCAATGCCTGTCACGAGCAATAGCAGTGCCGATTGTGGAATGCGTGCGTGTTCGATAAACGGACGGTTGGAGGTGGGGATCGAAGCGGTGTGGTCAACGATAGGAGAATGTGTGAGGGGACTTGGAGTTGGCGGTGGAGTGTGTGTGTGTGGTGAGGATAGATGTATCTGCATGAGGGCGTGCAATGTGCGTGATGATGGAGAGTAAGAGCGAC
This sequence comes from Phytophthora citrophthora, assembly GCA_031305395.1. Classification (NCBI taxonomy): domain Eukaryota; phylum Oomycota; class Peronosporomycetes; order Peronosporales; family Peronosporaceae; genus Phytophthora; species Phytophthora citrophthora. Next base: position 9,605 of record JASMQC010000105.1, read on the forward strand.
TCGAGCGTGTTCCGGATTGGGTGTGCAAGGGCTGGGTTAGACGCTCTTATGGTGTAATGGTTAGCACTCTGGACTTTGAATCCAGCGATCCGGGTTCAAATCCCGGTAGGAGCTTGTTTTTGCGCGGCGTTAGAAGGGTGATGTGTGGGTGCTGCAGTGGTTGTGTTGTGATGTTTGTGAGTGCTGTTTGAATGTTGATTTGTGTGTGTATCCGTTTGTGCTGGTCTTATGGTGTAATGGTTAGCACTCTGGACTCTGAATCCAGCGATCCGGGTTCAAATCCCGGTAGGACCTCGTTTTGCACCGCTCCTGCCGGCACCACCACGTCCCGGTTGTTGCTACTCTTTGCACTAGTCCTGCCTGACGTATTACCCCATCCTACGCCGCTGTGGCATTCACTCTCGTGCCTCTGACCATACAAGCCGTCGCTGCCAACTCAATGGACCAGATGGCACCGGATAGACGGCACGGTCAACTCACACACGTATCAACTTTGCTGTCAGTGGCAGGCCGTCATCCGACGCATTCTACCATCACCCATCCATCCTCCGCGGCTAGGACGCGGTCCATGTGTCTTGTACGTGCGGAGCTGCGACGGGAAAGGCGGCCTGCAGATCGAAGCACGCAACGCAGAAGAGCGATGAAAGAGAACGAGAGAGGCGGTAGCTAATGAACCATCTCGTTCTCGTGGAAGAGTGGTGGGAAAGGAAGCTGGCACCGTCAATGCCTGTCACGAGCAATAGCAGTGCCGATTGTGGAATGCGTGCGTGTTCGATAAACGGACGGTTGGAGGTGGGGATCGAAGCGGTGTGGTCAACGATAGGAGAATGTGTGAGGGGACTTGGAGTTGGCGGTGGAGTGTGTGTGTGTGGTGAGGATAGATGTATCTGCATGAGGGCGTGCAATGTGCGTGATGATGGAGAGTAAGAGCGACTCGAGCGTGTTCCGGATTGGGTGTGCAAGGGCTGGGTTAGACGCTCTTATGGTGTAATGGTTAGCACTCTGGACTTTGAATCCAGCGATCCGGGTTCAAATCCCGGTAGGAGCTTGTTTTTGCGCGGCGTTAGAAGGGTGATGTGTGGGTGCTGCAGTGGTTGTGTTGTGATGTTTGTGAGTGCTGTTTGAATGTTGATTTGTGTGTGTATCCGTTTGTGCTGGTCTTATGGTGTAATGGTTAGCACTCTGGACTCTGAATCCAGCGATCCGGGTTCAAATCCCGGTAGGACCTCGTTTTGCACCGCTCCTGCCGGCACCACCACGTCCCGGTTGTTGCTACTCTTTGCACTAGTCCTGCCTGACGTATTACCCCATCCTACGCCGCTGTGGCATTCACTCTCGTGCCTCTGACCATACAAGCCGTCGCTGCCAACTCAATGGACCAGATGGCACCGGATAGACGGCACGGTCAACTCACACACGTATCAACTTTGCTGTCAGTGGCAGGCCGTCATCCGACGCATTCTACCATCACCCATCCATCCTCCGCGGCTAGGACGCGGTCCATGTGTCTTGTACGTGCGGAGCTGCGACGGGAAAGGCGGCCTGCAGATCGAAGCACGCAACGCAGAAGAGCGATGAAAGAGAACGAGAGAGGCGGTAGCTAATGAACCATCTCGTTCTCGTGGAAGAGTGGTGGGAAAGGAAGCTGGCACCGTCAATGCCTGTCACGAGCAATAGCAGTGCCGATTGTGGAATGCGTGCGTGTTCGATAAACGGACGGTTGGAGGTGGGGATCGAAGCGGTGTGGTCAACGATAGGAGAATGTGTGAGGGGACTTGGAGTTGGCGGTGGAGTGTGTGTGTGTGGTGAGGATAGATGTATCTGCATGAGGGCGTGCAATGTGCGTGATGATGGAGAGTAAGAGCGACTCGAGCGTGTTCCGGATTGGGTGTGCAAGGGCTGGGTTAGACGCTCTTATGGTGTAATGGTTAGCACTCTGGACTTTGAATCCAGCGATCCGGGTTCAAATCCCGGTAGGAGCTTGTTTTTGCGCGGCGTTAGAAGGGTGATGTGTGGGTGCTGCAGTGGTTGTGTTGTGATGTTTGTGAGTGCTGTTTGAATGTTGATTTGTGTGTGTATCCGTTTGTGCTGGTCTTATGGTGTAATGGTTAGCACTCTGGACTCTGAATCCAGCGATCCGGGTTCAAATCCCGGTAGGACCTCGTTTTGCACCGCTCCTGCCGGCACCACCACGTCCCGGTTGTTGCTACTCTTTGCACTAGTCCTGCCTGACGTATTACCCCATCCTACGCCGCTGTGGCATTCACTCTCGTGCCTCTGACCATACAAGCCGTCGCTGCCAACTCAATGGACCAGATGGCACCGGATAGACGGCACGGTCAACTCACACACGTATCAACTTTGCTGTCAGTGGCAGGCCGTCATCCGACGCATTCTACCATCACCCATCCATCCTCCGCGGCTAGGACGCGGTCCATGTGTCTTGTACGTGCGGAGCTGCGACGGGAAAGGCGGCCTGCAGATCGAAGCACGCAACGCAGAAGAGCGATGAAAGAGAACGAGAGAGGCGGTAGCTAATGAACCATCTCGTTCTCGTGGAAGAGTGGTGGGAAAGGAAGCTGGCACCGTCAATGCCTGTCACGAGCAATAGCAGTGCCGATTGTGGAATGCGTGCGTGTTCGATAAACGGACGGTTGGAGGTGGGGATCGAAGCGGTGTGGTCAACGATAGGAGAATGTGTGAGGGGACTTGGAGTTGGCGGTGGAGTGTGTGTGTGTGGTGAGGATAGATGTATCTGCATGAGGGCGTGCAATGTGCGTGATGATGGAGAGTAAGAGCGACTCGAGCGTGTTCCGGATTGGGTGTGCAAGGGCTGGGTTAGACGCTCTTATGGTGTAATGGTTAGCACTCTGGACTTTGAATCCAGCGATCCGGGTTCAAATCCCGGTAGGAGCTTGTTTTTGCGCGGCGTTAGAAGGGTGATGTGTGGGTGCTGCAGTGGTTGTGTTGTGATGTTTGTGAGTGCTGTTTGAATGTTGATTTGTGTGTGTATCCGTTTGTGCTGGTCTTATGGTGTAATGGTTAGCACTCTGGACTCTGAATCCAGCGATCCGGGTTCAAATCCCGGTAGGACCTCGTTTTGCACCGCTCCTGCCGGCACCACCACGTCCCGGTTGTTGCTACTCTTTGCACTAGTCCTGCCTGACGTATTACCCCATCCTACGCCGCTGTGGCATTCACTCTCGTGCCTCTGACCATACAAGCCGTCGCTGCCAACTCAATGGACCAGATGGCACCGGATAGACGGCACGGTCAACTCACACACGTATCAACTTTGCTGTCAGTGGCAGGCCGTCATCCGACGCATTCTACCATCACCCATCCATCCTCCGCGGCTAGGACGCGGTCCATGTGTCTTGTACGTGCGGAGCTGCGACGGGAAAGGCGGCCTGCAGATCGAAGCACGCAACGCAGAAGAGCGATGAAAGAGAACGAGAGAGGCGGTAGCTAATGAACCATCTCGTTCTCGTGGAAGAGTGGTGGGAAAGGAAGCTGGCACCGTCAATGCCTGTCACGAGCAATAGCAGTGCCGATTGTGGAATGCGTGCGTGTTCGATAAACGGACGGTTGGAGGTGGGGATCGAAGCGGTGTGGTCAACGATAGGAGAATGTGTGAGGGGACTTGGAGTTGGCGGTGGAGTGTGTGTGTGTGGTGAGGATAGATGTATCTGCATGAGGGCGTGCAATGTGCGTGATGATGGAGAGTAAGAGCGACTCGAGCGTGTTCCGGATTGGGTGTGCAAGGGCTGGGTTAGACGCTCTTATGGTGTAATGGTTAGCACTCTGGACTTTGAATCCAGCGATCCGGGTTCAAATCCCGGTAGGAGCTTGTTTTTGCGCGGCGTTAGAAGGGTGATGTGTGGGTGCTGCAGTGGTTGTGTTGTGATGTTTGTGAGTGCTGTTTGAATGTTGATTTGTGTGTGTATCCGTTTGTGCTGGTCTTATGGTGTAATGGTTAGCACTCTGGACTCTGAATCCAGCGATCCGGGTTCAAATCCCGGTAGGACCTCGTTTTGCACCGCTCCTGCCGGCACCACCACGTCCCGGTTGTTGCTACTCTTTGCACTAGTCCTGCCTGACGTATTACCCCATCCTACGCCGCTGTGGCATTCACTCTCGTGCCTCTGACCATACAAGCCGTCGCTGCCAACTCAATGGACCAGATGGCACCGGATAGACGGCACGGTCAACTCACACACGTATCAACTTTGCTGTCAGTGGCAGGCCGTCATCCGACGCATTCTACCATCACCCATCCATCCTCCGCGGCTAGGACGCGGTCCATGTGTCTTGTACGTGCGGAGCTGCGACGGGAAAGGCGGCCTGCAGATCGAAGCACGCAACGCAGAAGAGCGATGAAAGAGAACGAGAGAGGCGGTAGCTAATGAACCATCTCGTTCTCGTGGAAGAGTGGTGGGAAAGGAAGCTGGCACCGTCAATGCCTGTCACGAGCAATAGCAGTGCCGATTGTGGAATGCGTGCGTGTTCGATAAACGGACGGTTGGAGGTGGGGATCGAAGCGGTGTGGTCAACGATAGGAGAATGTGTGAGGGGACTTGGAGTTGGCGGTGGAGTGTGTGTGTGTGGTGAGGATAGATGTATCTGCATGAGGGCGTGCAATGTGCGTGATGATGGAGAGTAAGAGCGACTCGAGCGTGTTCCGGATTGGGTGTGCAAGGGCTGGGTTAGACGCTCTTATGGTGTAATGGTTAGCACTCTGGACTTTGAATCCAGCGATCCGGGTTCAAATCCCGGTAGGAGCTTGTTTTTGCGCGGCGTTAGAAGGGTGATGTGTGGGTGCTGCAGTGGTTGTGTTGTGATGTTTGTGAGTGCTGTTTGAATGTTGATTTGTGTGTGTATCCGTTTGTGCTGGTCTTATGGTGTAATGGTTAGCACTCTGGACTCTGAATCCAGCGATCCGGGTTCAAATCCCGGTAGGACCTCGTTTTGCACCGCTCCTGCCGGCACCACCACGTCCCGGTTGTTGCTACTCTTTGCACTAGTCCTGCCTGACGTATTACCCCATCCTACGCCGCTGTGGCATTCACTCTCGTGCCTCTGACCATACAAGCCGTCGCTGCCAACTCAATGGACCAGATGGCACCGGATAGACGGCACGGTCAACTCACACACGTATCAACTTTGCTGTCAGTGGCAGGCCGTCATCCGACGCATTCTACCATCACCCATCCATCCTCCGCGGCTAGGACGCGGTCCATGTGTCTTGTACGTGCGGAGCTGCGACGGGAAAGGCGGCCTGCAGATCGAAGCACGCAACGCAGAAGAGCGATGAAAGAGAACGAGAGAGGCGGTAGCTAATGAACCATCTCGTTCTCGTGGAAGAGTGGTGGGAAAGGAAGCTGGCACCGTCAATGCCTGTCACGAGCAATAGCAGTGCCGATTGTGGAATGCGTGCGTGTTCGATAAACGGACGGTTGGAGGTGGGGATCGAAGCGGTGTGGTCAACGATAGGAGAATGTGTGAGGGGACTTGGAGTTGGCGGTGGAGTGTGTGTGTGTGGTGAGGATAGATGTATCTGCATGAGGGCGTGCAATGTGCGTGATGATGGAGAGTAAGAGCGACTCGAGCGTGTTCCGGATTGGGTGTGCAAGGGCTGGGTTAGACGCTCTTATGGTGTAATGGTTAGCACTCTGGACTTTGAATCCAGCGATCCGGGTTCAAATCCCGGTAGGAGCTTGTTTTTGCGCGGCGTTAGAAGGGTGATGTGTGGGTGCTGCAGTGGTTGTGTTGTGATGTTTGTGAGTGCTGTTTGAATGTTGATTTGTGTGTGTATCCGTTTGTGCTGGTCTTATGGTGTAATGGTTAGCACTCTGGACTCTGAATCCAGCGATCCGGGTTCAAATCCCGGTAGGACCTCGTTTTGCACCGCTCCTGCCGGCACCACCACGTCCCGGTTGTTGCTACTCTTTGCACTAGTCCTGCCTGACGTATTACCCCATCCTACGCCGCTGTGGCATTCACTCTCGTGCCTCTGACCATACAAGCCGTCGCTGCCAACTCAATGGACCAGATGGCACCGGATAGACGGCACGGTCAACTCACACACGTATCAACTTTGCTGTCAGTGGCAGGCCGTCATCCGACGCATTCTACCATCACCCATCCATCCTCCGCGGCTAGGACGCGGTCCATGTGTCTTGTACGTGCGGAGCTGCGACGGGAAAGGCGGCCTGCAGATCGAAGCACGCAACGCAGAAGAGCGATGAAAGAGAACGAGAGAGGCGGTAGCTAATGAACCATCTCGTTCTCGTGGAAGAGTGGTGGGAAAGGAAGCTGGCACCGTCAATGCCTGTCACGAGCAATAGCAGTGCCGATTGTGGAATGCGTGCGTGTTCGATAAACGGACGGTTGGAGGTGGGGATCGAAGCGGTGTGGTCAACGATAGGAGAATGTGTGAGGGGACTTGGAGTTGGCGGTGGAGTGTGTGTGTGTGGTGAGGATAGATGTATCTGCATGAGGGCGTGCAATGTGCGTGATGATGGAGAGTAAGAGCGACTCGAGCGTGTTCCGGATTGGGTGTGCAAGGGCTGGGTTAGACGCTCTTATGGTGTAATGGTTAGCACTCTGGACTTTGAATCCAGCGATCCGGGTTCAAATCCCGGTAGGAGCTTGTTTTTGCGCGGCGTTAGAAGGGTGATGTGTGGGTGCTGCAGTGGTTGTGTTGTGATGTTTGTGAGTGCTGTTTGAATGTTGATTTGTGTGTGTATCCGTTTGTGCTGGTCTTATGGTGTAATGGTTAGCACTCTGGACTCTGAATCCAGCGATCCGGGTTCAAATCCCGGTAGGACCTCGTTTTGCACCGCTCCTGCCGGCACCACCACGTCCCGGTTGTTGCTACTCTTTGCACTAGTCCTGCCTGACGTATTACCCCATCCTACGCCGCTGTGGCATTCACTCTCGTGCCTCTGACCATACAAGCCGTCGCTGCCAACTCAATGGACCAGATGGCACCGGATAGACGGCACGGTCAACTCACACACGTATCAACTTTGCTGTCAGTGGCAGGCCGTCATCCGACGCATTCTACCATCACCCATCCATCCTCCGCGGCTAGGACGCGGTCCATGTGTCTTGTACGTGCGGAGCTGCGACGGGAAAGGCGGCCTGCAGATCGAAGCACGCAACGCAGAAGAGCGATGAAAGAGAACGAGAGAGGCGGTAGCTAATGAACCATCTCGTTCTCGTGGAAGAGTGGTGGGAAAGGAAGCTGGCACCGTCAATGCCTGTCACGAGCAATAGCAGTGCCGATTGTGGAATGCGTGCGTGTTCGATAAACGGACGGTTGGAGGTGGGGATCGAAGCGGTGTGGTCAACGATAGGAGAATGTGTGAGGGGACTTGGAGTTGGCGGTGGAGTGTGTGTGTGTGGTGAGGATAGATGTATCTGCATGAGGGCGTGCAATGTGCGTGATGATGGAGAGTAAGAGCGACTCGAGCGTGTTCCGGATTGGGTGTGCAAGGGCTGGGTTAGACGCTCTTATGGTGTAATGGTTAGCACTCTGGACTTTGAATCCAGCGATCCGGGTTCAAATCCCGGTAGGAGCTTGTTTTTGCGCGGCGTTAGAAGGGTGATGTGTGGGTGCTGCAGTGGTTGTGTTGTGATGTTTGTGAGTGCTGTTTGAATGTTGATTTGTGTGTGTATCCGTTTGTGCTGGTCTTATGGTGTAATGGTTAGCACTCTGGACTCTGAATCCAGCGATCCGGGTTCAAATCCCGGTAGGACCTCGTTTTGCACCGCTCCTGCCGGCACCACCACGTCCCGGTTGTTGCTACTCTTTGCACTAGTCCTGCCTGACGTATTACCCCATCCTACGCCGCTGTGGCATTCACTCTCGTGCCTCTGACCATACAAGCCGTCGCTGCCAACTCAATGGACCAGATGGCACCGGATAGACGGCACGGTCAACTCACACACGTATCAACTTTGCTGTCAGTGGCAGGCCGTCATCCGACGCATTCTACCATCACCCATCCATCCTCCGCGGCTAGGACGCGGTCCATGTGTCTTGTACGTGCGGAGCTGCGACGGGAAAGGCGGCCTGCAGATCGAAGCACGCAACGCAGAAGAGCGATGAAAGAGAACGAGAGAGGCGGTAGCTAATGAACCATCTCGTTCTCGTGGAAGAGTGGTGGGAAAGGAAGCTGGCACCGTCAATGCCTGTCACGAGCAATAGCAGTGCCGATTGTGGAATGCGTGCGTGTTCGATAAACGGACGGTTGGAGGTGGGGATCGAAGCGGTGTGGTCAACGATAGGAGAATGTGTGAGGGGACTTGGAGTTGGCGGTGGAGTGTGTGTGTGTGGTGAGGATAGATGTATCTGCATGAGGGCGTGCAATGTGCGTGATGATGGAGAGTAAGAGCGACTCGAGCGTGTTCCGGATTGGGTGTGCAAGGGCTGGGTTAGACGCTCTTATGGTGTAATGGTTAGCACTCTGGACTTTGAATCCAGCGATCCGGGTTCAAATCCCGGTAGGAGCTTGTTTTTGCGCGGCGTTAGAAGGGTGATGTGTGGGTGCTGCAGTGGTTGTGTTGTGATGTTTGTGAGTGCTGTTTGAATGTTGATTTGTGTGTGTATCCGTTTGTGCTGGTCTTATGGTGTAATGGTTAGCACTCTGGACTCTGAATCCAGCGATCCGGGTTCAAATCCCGGTAGGACCTCGTTTTGCACCGCTCCTGCCGGCACCACCACGTCCCGGTTGTTGCTACTCTTTGCACTAGTCCTGCCTGACGTATTACCCCATCCTACGCCGCTGTGGCATTCACTCTCGTGCCTCTGACCATACAAGCCGTCGCTGCCAACTCAATGGACCAGATGGCACCGGATAGACGGCACGGTCAACTCACACACGTATCAACTTTGCTGTCAGTGGCAGGCCGTCATCCGACGCATTCTACCATCACCCATCCATCCTCCGCGGCTAGGACGCGGTCCATGTGTCTTGTACGTGCGGAGCTGCGACGGGAAAGGCGGCCTGCAGATCGAAGCACGCAACGCAGAAGAGCGATGAAAGAGAACGAGAGAGGCGGTAGCTAATGAACCATCTCGTTCTCGTGGAAGAGTGGTGGGAAAGGAAGCTGGCACCGTCAATGCCTGTCACGAGCAATAGCAGTGCCGATTGTGGAATGCGTGCGTGTTCGATAAACGGACGGTTGGAGGTGGGGATCGAAGCGGTGTGGTCAACGATAGGAGAATGTGTGAGGGGACTTGGAGTTGGCGGTGGAGTGTGTGTGTGTGGTGAGGATAGATGTATCTGCATGAGGGCGTGCAATGTGCGTGATGATGGAGAGTAAGAGCGACTCGAGCGTGTTCCGGATTGGGTGTGCAAGGGCTGGGTTAGACGCTCTTATGGTGTAATGGTTAGCACTCTGGACTTTGAATCCAGCGATCCGGGTTCAAATCCCGGTAGGAGCTTGTTTTTGCGCGGCGTTAGAAGGGTGATGTGTGGGTGCTGCAGTGGTTGTGTTGTGATGTTTGTGAGTGCTGTTTGAATGTTGATTTGTGTGTGTATCCGTTTGTGCTGGTCTTATGGTGTAATGGTTAGCACTCTGGACTCTGAATCCAGCGATCCGGGTTCAAATCCCGGTAGGACCTCGTTTTGCACCGCTCCTGCCGGCACCACCACGTCCCGGTTGTTGCTACTCTTTGCACTAGTCCTGCCTGACGTATTACCCCATCCTACGCCGCTGTGGCATTCACTCTCGTGCCTCTGACCATACAAGCCGTCGCTGCCAACTCAATGGACCAGATGGCACCGGATAGACGGCACGGTCAACTCACACACGTATCAACTTTGCTGTCAGTGGCAGGCCGTCATCCGACGCATTCTACCATCACCCATCCATCCTCCGCGGCTAGGACGCGGTCCATGTGTCTTGTACGTGCGGAGCTGCGACGGGAAAGGCGGCCTGCAGATCGAAGCACGCAACGCAGAAGAGCGATGAAAGAGAACGAGAGAGGCGGTAGCTAATGAACCATCTCGTTCTCGTGGAAGAGTGGTGGGAAAGGAAGCTGGCACCGTCAATGCCTGTCACGAGCAATAGCAGTGCCGATTGTGGAATGCGTGCGTGTTCGATAAACGGACGGTTGGAGGTGGGGATCGAAGCGGTGTGGTCAACGATAGGAGAATGTGTGAGGGGACTTGGAGTTGGCGGTGGAGTGTGTGTGTGTGGTGAGGATAGATGTATCTGCATGAGGGCGTGCAATGTGCGTGATGATGGAGAGTAAGAGCGACTCGAGCGTGTTCCGGATTGGGTGTGCAAGGGCTGGGTTAGACGCTCTTATGGTGTAATGGTTAGCACTCTGGACTTTGAATCCAGCGATCCGGGTTCAAATCCCGGTAGGAGCTTGTTTTTGCGCGGCGTTAGAAGGGTGATGTGTGGGTGCTGCAGTGGTTGTGTTGTGATGTTTGTGAGTGCTGTTTGAATGTTGATTTGTGTGTGTATCCGTTTGTGCTGGTCTTATGGTGTAATGGTTAGCACTCTGGACTCTGAATCCAGCGATCCGGGTTCAAATCCCGGTAGGACCTCGTTTTGCACCGCTCCTGCCGGCACCACCACGTCCCGGTTGTTGCTACTCTTTGCACTAGTCCTGCCTGACGTATTACCCCATCCTACGCCGCTGTGGCATTCACTCTCGTGCCTCTGACCATACAAGCCGTCGCTGCCAACTCAATGGACCAGATGGCACCGGATAGACGGCACGGTCAACTCACACACGTATCAACTTTGCTGTCAGTGGCAGGCCGTCATCCGACGCATTCTACCATCACCCATCCATCCTCCGCGGCTAGGACGCGGTCCATGTGTCTTGTACGTGCGGAGCTGCGACGGGAAAGGCGGCCTGCAGATCGAAGCACGCAACGCAGAAGAGCGATGAAAGAGAACGAGAGAGGCGGTAGCTAATGAACCATCTCGTTCTCGTGGAAGAGTGGTGGGAAAGGAAGCTGGCACCGTCAATGCCTGTCACGAGCAATAGCAGTGCCGATTGTGGAATGCGTGCGTGTTCGATAAACGGACGGTTGGAGGTGGGGATCGAAGCGGTGTGGTCAACGATAGGAGAATGTGTGAGGGGACTTGGAGTTGGCGGTGGAGTGTGTGTGTGTGGTGAGGATAGATGTATCTGCATGAGGGCGTGCAGTGTGCGTGATGATGGAGAGTAAGAGCGACTCGAGCGTGTTCCGGATTGGGTGTGCAAGGGCTGGGTTAGACGCTCTTATGGTGTAATGGTTAGCACTCTGGACTTTGAATCCAGCGATCCGGGTTCAAATCCCGGTAGGAGCTTGTTTTTGCGCGGCGTTAGAAGGGTGATGTGTGGGTGCTGCAGTGGTTGTGTTGTGATGTTTGTGAGTGCTGTTTGAATGTTGATTTGTGTGTGTATCCGTTTGTGCTGGTCTTATGGTGTAATGGTTAGCACTCTGGACTCTGAATCCAGCGATCCGGGTTCAAATCCCGGTAGGACCTCGTTTTGCACCGCTCCTGCCGGCACCACCACGTCCCGGTTGTTGCTACTCTTTGCACTAGTCCTGCCTGACGTATTACCCCATCCTACGCCGCTGTGGCATTCACTCTCGTGCCTCTGACCATACAAGCCGTCGCTGCCAACTCAATGGACCAGATGGCACCGGATAGACGGCACGGTCAACTCACACACGTATCAACTTTGCTGTCAGTGGCAGGCCGTCATCCGACGCATTCTACCATCACCCATCCATCCTCCGCGGCTAGGACGCGGTCCATGTGTCTTGTACGTGCGGAGCTGCGACGGGAAAGGCGGCCTGCAGATCGAAGCACGCAACGCAGAAGAGCGATGAAAGAGAACGAGAGAGGCGGTAGCTAATGAACCATCTCGTTCTCGTGGAAGAGTGGTGGGAAAGGAAGCTGGCACCGTCAATGCCTGTCACGAGCAATAGCAGTGCCGATTGTGGAATGCGTGCGTGTTCGATAAACGGACGGTTGGAGGTGGGGATCGAAGCGGTGTGGTCAACGATAGGAGAATGTGTGAGGGGACTTGGAGTTGGCGGTGGAGTGTGTGTGTGTGGTGAGGATAGATGTATCTGCATGAGGGCGTGCAATGTGCGTGATGATGGAGAGTAAGAGCGACTCGAGCGTGTTCCGGATTGGGTGTGCAAGGGCTGGGTTAGACGCTCTTATGGTGTAATGGTTAGCACTCTGGACTTTGAATCCAGCGATCCGGGTTCAAATCCCGGTAGGAGCTTGTTTTTGCGCGGCGTTAGAAGGGTGATGTGTGGGTGCTGCAGTGGTTGTGTTGTGATGTTTGTGAGTGCTGTTTGAATGTTGATTTGTGTGTGTATCCGTTTGTGCTGGTCTTATGGTGTAATGGTTAGCACTCTGGACTCTGAATCCAGCGATCCGGGTTCAAATCCCGGTAGGACCTCGTTTTGCACCGCTCCTGCCGGCACCACCACGTCCCGGTTGTTGCTACTCTTTGCACTAGTCCTGCCTGACGTATTACCCCATCCTACGCCGCTGTGGCATTCACTCTCGTGCCTCTGACCATACAAGCCGTCGCTGCCAACTCAATGGACCAGATGGCACCGGATAGACGGCACGGTCAACTCACACACGTATCAACTTTGCTGTCAGTGGCAGGCCGTCATCCGACGCATTCTACCATCACCCATCCATCCTCCGCGGCTAGGACGCGGTCCATGTGTCTTGTACGTGCGGAGCTGCGACGGGAAAGGCGGCCTGCAGATCGAAGCACGCAACGCAGAAGAGCGATGAAAGAGAACGAGAGAGGCGGTAGCTAATGAACCATCTCGTTCTCGTGGAAGAGTGGTGGGAAAGGAAGCTGGCACCGTCAATGCCTGTCACGAGCAATAGCAGTGCCGATTGTGGAATGCGTGCGTGTTCGATAAACGGACGGTTGGAGGTGGGGATCGAAGCGGTGTGGTCAACGATAGGAGAATGTGTGAGGGGACTTGGAGTTGGCGGTGGAGTGTGTGTGTGGTGAGGATAGATGTATCTGCATGAGGGCGTGCAATGTGCGTGATGATGGAGAGTAAGAGCGACTCGAGCGTGTTCCGGATTGGGTGTGCAAGGGCTGGGTTAGACGCTCTTATGGTGTAATGGTTAGCACTCTGGACTCTGAATCCAGCGATCCGGGTTCAAATCCCGGTAGGACCTCGTTTTGCACCGCTCCTGCCGGCACCACCACGTCCCGGTTGT
>JASMQC010000106.1:0-22594 GCA_031305395.1 Phytophthora citrophthora
ATCTGTAGATGTGTTTTGCACTGCGAGTTGCTCGCTAACGCCAACTTTTGAGCCCACAGCGCCGTCTCGAAGGTACACAAGCGCCGCTCGCTCGGACGCCGCTCCGCTCGGATGCTATATATATGATCTCGGCGATAGATATCTATCGCCAGGGTTTTCGGGCGCATTTCCGCCCCTTAGTTTAGGCATCGCGGGTCCACTTTTCCCTCTATCGAAGGGTCCAGAAAACCCAAACTTAATATTCGGTACCTCTGGAAATGAACTTTGGGCGTTTCCGCGCCCTGGTCCGATGCAAGCATACACACATTTCGGCCTGTAGCGAAGCCAAAAGTCGTTGTTTTCAAAAAAAAAAAAAAAAAGACACACATCAGTGATTTGTATGTAGCATGCGTGTAGCAGTCTACTGTGTATAAAAAGGACATTTGTGCATGGCCATTTATCGATAGCCATATCTCACCACATCGTGCTCTGGTGGACCTGAAATTTTGCAAGGGTGCACTTTTGGCCGCATTGCCTTTATTCGAGAGTATATACATCTGTTTTAGCATCACATTATAGCCAATCAGAGATCTTTATAACTCAGAATGCTGGTAAAGCCTACCTTACGAGTGAAACGATGATGCGCCTATATGCGACGAAGTGACAAGTGTCTATATGGTTGTACGATGACACCACCATATGGAAAGTGACCAATGGGCATGCAGATGTGTACTATACTGGATTCAAGGGAATAGTAGCTCGCCACGTGCTCCCATCTTCTTGCTCGCGCCTGGGTGTCGATCCACAATCTTTACATAGACGGTACGACGGTTTGTTGCGGTTAGGGGACCTGCCACCAGTACCAATCCATCCGCCTCGATCTGTAGATGTGTTTTGCACTGCGAGTTGCTCGCTAACGCCAACTTTTGAGCCCACAGCGCCGTCTCGAAGGTACACAAGCGCCGCTCGCTCGGACGCCGCTCCGCTCGGATGCTATATATATGATCTCGGCGATAGATATCTATCGCCAGGGTTTTCGGGCGCATTTCCGCCCCTTAGTTTAGGCATCGCGGGTCCACTTTTCCCTCTATCGAAGGGTCCAGAAAACCCAAACTTAATATTCGGTACCTCTGGAAATGAACTTTGGGCGTTTCCGCGCCCTGGTCCGATGCAAGCATACACACATTTCGGCCTGTAGCGAAGCCAAAAGTCGTTGTTTTCAAAAAAAAAAAAAAAAAGACACACATCAGTGATTTGTATGTAGCATGCGTGTAGCAGTCTACTGTGTATAAAAAGGACATTTGTGCATGGCCATTTATCGATAGCCATATCTCACCACATCGTGCTCTGGTGGACCTGAAATTTTGCAAGGGTGCACTTTTGGCCGCATTGCCTTTATTCGAGAGTATATACATCTGTTTTAGCATCACATTATAGCCAATCAGAGATCTTTATAACTCAGAATGCTGGTAAAGCCTACCTTACGAGTGAAACGATGTATGCGCCTATATGCGACGAAGTGACAAGTGTCTATATGGTTGTACGATGACACCACCATATGGAAAGTGACCAATGGGCATGCAGATGTGTACTATACTGGATTCAAGGGAATAGTAGCTCGCCACGTGCTCCCATCTTCTTGCTCGCGCCTGGGTGTCGATCCACAATCTTTACATAGACGGTACGACGGTTTGTTGCGGTTAGGGGACCTGCCACCAGTACCAATCCATCCGCCTCGATCTGTAGATGTGTTTTGCACTGCGAGTTGCTCGCTAACGCCAACTTTTGAGCCCACAGCGCCGTCTCGAAGGTACACAAGCGCCGCTCGCTCGGACGCCGCTCCGCTCGGATGCTATATATATGATCTCGGCGATAGATATCTATCGCCAGGGTTTTCGGGCGCATTTCCGCCCCTTAGTTTAGGCATCGCGGGTCCACTTTTCCCTCTATCGAAGGGTCCAGAAAACCCAAACTTAATATTCGGTACCTCTGGAAATGAACTTTGGGCGTTTCCGCGCCCTGGTCCGATGCAAGCATACACACATTTCGGCCTGTAGCGAAGCCAAAAGTCGTTGTTTTCAAAAAAAAAAAAAAAAAGACACACATCAGTGATTTGTATGTAGCATGCGTGTAGCAGTCTACTGTGTATAAAAAGGACATTTGTGCATGGCCATTTATCGATAGCCATATCTCACCACATCGTGCTCTGGTGGACCTGAAATTTTGCAAGGGTGCACTTTTGGCCGCATTGCCTTTATTCGAGAGTATATACATCTGTTTTAGCATCACATTATAGCCAATCAGAGATCTTTATAACTCAGAATGCTGGTAAAGCCTACCTTACGAGTGAAACGATGTATGCGCCTATATGCGACGAAGTGACAAGTGTCTATATGGTTGTACGATGACACCACCATATGGAAAGTGACCAATGGGCATGCAGATGTGTACTATACTGGATTCAAGGGAATAGTAGCTCGCCACGTGCTCCCATCTTCTTGCTCGCGCCTGGGTGTCGATCCACAATCTTTACATAGACGGTACGACGGTTTGTTGCGGTTAGGGGACCTGCCACCAGTACCAATCCATCCGCCTCGATCTGTAGATGTGTTTTGCACTGCGAGTTGCTCGCTAACGCCAACTTTTGAGCCCACAGCGCCGTCTCGAAGGTACACAAGCGCCGCTCGCTCGGACGCCGCTCCGCTCGGATGCTATATATATGATCTCGGCGATAGATATCTATCGCCAGGGTTTTCGGGCGCATTTCCGCCCCTTAGTTTAGGCATCGCGGGTCCACTTTTCCCTCTATCGAAGGGTCCAGAAAACCCAAACTTAATATTCGGTACCTCTGGAAATGAACTTTGGGCGTTTCCGCGCCCTGGTCCGATGCAAGCATACACACATTTCGGCCTGTAGCGAAGCCAAAAGTCGTTGTTTTCAAAAAAAAAAAAAAAGACACACATCAGTGATTTGTATGTAGCATGCGTGTAGCAGTCTACTGTGTATAAAAAGGACATTTGTGCATGGCCATTTATCGATAGCCATATCTCACCACATCGTGCTCTGGTGGACCTGAAATTTTGCAAGGGTGCACTTTTGGCCGCATTGCCTTTATTCGAGAGTATATACATCTGTTTTAGCATCACATTATAGCCAATCAGAGATCTTTATAACTCAGAATGCTGGTAAAGCCTACCTTACGAGTGAAACGATGTATGCGCCTATATGCGACGAAGTGACAAGTGTCTATATGGTTGTACGATGACACCACCATATGGAAAGTGACCAATGGGCATGCAGATGTGTACTATACTGGATTCAAGGGAATAGTAGCTCGCCACGTGCTCCCATCTTCTTGCTCGCGCCTGGGTGTCGATCCACAATCTTTACATAGACGGTACGACGGTTTGTTGCGGTTAGGGGACCTGCCACCAGTACCAATCCATCCGCCTCGATCTGTAGATGTGTTTTGCACTGCGAGTTGCTCGCTAACGCCAACTTTTGAGCCCACAGCGCCGTCTCGAAGGTACACAAGCGCCGCTCGCTCGGACGCCGCTCCGCTCGGATGCTATATATATGATCTCGGCGATAGATATCTATCGCCAGGGTTTTCGGGCGCATTTCCGCCCCTTAGTTTAGGCATCGCGGGTCCACTTTTCCCTCTATCGAAGGGTCCAGAAAACCCAAACTTAATATTCGGTACCTCTGGAAATGAACTTTGGGCGTTTCCGCGCCCTGGTCCGATGCAAGCATACACACATTTCGGCCTGTAGCGAAGCCAAAAGTCGTTGTTTTCAAAAAAAAAAAAAAAGACACACATCAGTGATTTGTATGTAGCATGCGTGTAGCAGTCTACTGTGTATAAAAAGGACATTTGTGCATGGCCATTTATCGATAGCCATATCTCACCACATCGTGCTCTGGTGGACCTGAAATTTTGCAAGGGTGCACTTTTGGCCGCATTGCCTTTATTCGAGAGTATATACATCTGTTTTAGCATCACATTATAGCCAATCAGAGATCTTTATAACTCAGAATGCTGGTAAAGCCTACCTTACGAGTGAAACGATGTATGCGCCTATATGCGACGAAGTGACAAGTGTCTATATGGTTGTACGATGACACCACCATATGGAAAGTGACCAATGGGCATGCAGATGTGTACTATACTGGATTCAAGGGAATAGTAGCTCGCCACGTGCTCCCATCTTCTTGCTCGCGCCTGGGTGTCGATCCACAATCTTTACATAGACGGTACGACGTTTGTTGCGGTTAGGGGACCTGCCACCAGTACCAATCGATCCGCCTCGATCTGTAGATGTGTTTTGCACTGCGAGTTGCTCGCTAACGCCAACTTTTGAGCCCACAGCGCCGTCTCGAAGGTACACAAGCGCCGCTCGCTCGGACGCCGCTCCGCTCGGATGCTATATATATGATCTCGGCGATAGATATCTATCGCCAGGGTTTTCGGGCGCATTTCCGCCCCTTAGTTTAGGCATCGCGGGTCCACTTTTCCCTCTATCGAAGGGTCCAGAAAACCCAAACTTAATATTCGGTACCTCTGGAAATGAACTTTGGGCGTTTCCGCGCCCTGGTCCGATGCAAGCATACACACATTTCGGCCTGTAGCGAAGCCAAAAGTCGTTGTTTTCAAAAAAAAAAAAAAAGACACACATCAGTGATTTGTATGTAGCATGCGTGTAGCAGTCTACTGTGTATAAAAAGGACATTTGTGCATGGCCATTTATCGATAGCCATATCTCACCACATCGTGCTCTGGTGGACCTGAAATTTTGCAAGGGTGCACTTTTGGCCGCATTGCCTTTATTCGAGAGTATATACATCTGTTTTAGCATCACATTATAGCCAATCAGAGATCTTTATAACTCAGAATGCTGGTAAAGCCTACCTTACGAGTGAAACGATGTATGCGCCTATATGCGACGAAGTGACAAGTGTCTATATGGTTGTACGATGACACCACCATATGGAAAGTGACCAATGGGCATGCAGATGTGTACTATACTGGATTCAAGGGAATAGTAGCTCGCCACGTGCTCCCATCTTCTTGCTCGCGCCTGGGTGTCGATCCACAATCTTTACATAGACGGTACGACGGTTTGTTGCGGTTAGGGGACCTGCCACCAGTACCAATCCATCCGCCTCGATCTGTAGATGTGTTTTGCACTGCGAGTTGCTCGCTAACGCCAACTTTTGAGCCCACAGCGCCGTCTCGAAGGTACACAAGCGCCGCTCGCTCGGACGCCGCTCCGCTCGGATGCTATATATATGATCTCGGCGATAGATATCTATCGCCAGGGTTTTCGGGCGCATTTCCGCCCCTTAGTTTAGGCATCGCGGGTCCACTTTTCCCTCTATCGAAGGGTCCAGAAAACCCAAACTTAATATTCGGTACCTCTGGAAATGAACTTTGGGCGTTTCCGCGCCCTGGTCCGATGCAAGCATACACACATTTCGGCCTGTAGCGAAGCCAAAAGTCGTTGTTTTCAAAAAAAAAAAAAAAAAAGACACACATCAGTGATTTGTATGTAGCATGCGTGTAGCAGTCTACTGTGTATAAAAAGGACATTTGTGCATGGCCATTTATCGATAGCCATATCTCACCACATCGTGCTCTGGTGGACCTGAAATTTTGCAAGGGTGCACTTTTGGCCGCATTGCCTTTATTCGAGAGTATATACATCTGTTTTAGCATCACATTATAGCCAATCAGAGATCTTTATAACTCAGAATGCTGGTAAAGCCTACCTTACGAGTGAAACGATGTATGCGCCTATATGCGACGAAGTGACAAGTGTCTATATGGTTGTACGATGACACCACCATATGGAAAGTGACCAATGAGCATGCAGATGTGTACTATACTGGATTCAAGGGAATAGTAGCTCGCCACGTGCTCCCATCTTCTTGCTCGCGCCTGGGTGTCGATCCACAATCTTTACATAGACGGTACGACGGTTTGTTGCGGTTAGGGGACCTGCCACCAGTACCAATCGATCCGCCTCGATCTGTAGATGTGTTTTGCACTGCGAGTTGCTCGCTAACGCCAACTTTTGAGCCCACAGCGCCGTCTCGAAGGTACACAAGCGCCGCTCGCTCGGACGCCGCTCCGCTCGGATGCTATATATATGATCTCGGCGATAGATATCTATCGCCAGGGTTTTCGGGCGCATTTCCGCCCCTTAGTTTAGGCATCGCGGGTCCACTTTTCCCTCTATCGAAGGGTCCAGAAAACCCAAACTTAATATTCGGTACCTCTGGAAATGAACTTTGGGCGTTTCCGCGCCCTGGTCCGATGCAAGCATACACACATTTCGGCCTGTAGCGAAGCCAAAAGTCGTTGTTTTCAAAAAAAAAAAAAAAAAGACACACATCAGTGATTTGTATGTAGCATGCGTGTAGCAGTCTACTGTGTATAAAAAGGACATTTGTGCATGGCCATTTATCGATAGCCATATCTCACCACATCGTGCTCTGGTGGACCTGAAATTTTGCAAGGGTGCACTTTTGGCCGCATTGCCTTTATTCGAGAGTATATACATCTGTTTTAGCATCACATTATAGCCAATCAGAGATCTTTATAACTCAGAATGCTGGTAAAGCCTACCTTACGAGTGAAACGATGTATGCGCCTATATGCGACGAAGTGACAAGTGTCTATATGGTTGTACGATGACACCACCATATGGAAAGTGACCAATGAGCATGCAGATGTGTACTATACTGGATTCAAGGGAATAGTAGCTCGCCACGTGCTCCCATCTTCTTGCTCGCGCCTGGGTGTCGATCCACAATCTTTACATAGACGGTACGACGGTTTGTTGCGGTTAGGGGACCTGCCACCAGTACCAATCGATCCGCCTCGATCTGTAGATGTGTTTTGCACTGCGGGTTGCTCGCTAACGCCAACTTTTGAGCCCACAGCGCCGTCTCGAAGGTACACAAGCGCCGCTCGCTCGGACGCCGCTCCGCTCGGATGCTATATATATGATCTCGGCGATAGATATCTATCGCCAGGGTTTTCGGGCGCATTTCCGCCCCTTAGTTTAGGCATCGCGGGTCCACTTTTCCCTCTATCGAAGGGTCCAGAAAACCCAAACTTAATATTCGGTACCTCTGGAAATGAACTTTGGGCGTTTCCGCGCCCTGGTCCGATGCAAGCATACACACATTTCGGCCTGTAGCGAAGCCAAAAGTCGTTGTTTTCAAAAAAAAAAAAAAAAAGACACACATCAGTGATTTGTATGTAGCATGCGTGTAGCAGTCTACTGTGTATAAAAAGGACATTTGTGCATGGCCATTTATCGATAGCCATATCTCACCACATCGTGCTCTGGTGGACCTGAAATTTTGCAAGGGTGCACTTTTGGCCGCATTGCCTTTATTCGAGAGTATATACATCTGTTTTAGCATCACATTATAGCCAATCAGAGATCTTTATAACTCAGAATGCTGGTAAAGCCTACCTTACGAGTGAAACGATGTATGCGCCTATATGCGACGAAGTGACAAGTGTCTATATGGTTGTACGATGACACCACCATATGGAAAGTGACCAATGGGCATGCAGATGTGTACTATACTGGATTCAAGGGAATAGTAGCTCGCCACGTGCTCCCATCTTCTTGCTCGCGCCTGGGTGTCGATCCACAATCTTTACATAGACGGTACGACGGTTTGTTGCGGTTAGGGGACCTGCCACCAGTACCAATCGATCCGCCTCGATCTGTAGATGTGTTTTGCACTGCGGGTTGCTCGCTAACGCCAACTTTTGAGCCCACAGCGCCGTCTCGAAGGTACACAAGCGCCGCTCGCTCGGACGCCGCTCCGCTCGGATGCTATATATATGATCTCGGCGATAGATATCTATCGCCAGGGTTTTCGGGCGCATTTCCGCCCCTTAGTTTAGGCATCGCGGGTCCACTTTTCCCTCTATCGAAGGGTCCAGAAAACCCAAACTTAATATTCGGTACCTCTGGAAATGAACTTTGGGCGTTTCCGCGCCCTGGTCCGATGCAAGCATACACACATTTCGGCCTGTAGCGAAGCCAAAAGTCGTTGTTTTCAAAAAAAAAAAAAAAAGACACACATCAGTGATTTGTATGTAGCATGCGTGTAGCAGTCTACTGTGTATAAAAAGGACATTTGTGCATGGCCATTTATCGATAGCCATATCTCACCACATCGTGCTCTGGTGGACCTGAAATTTTGCAAGGGTGCACTTTTGGCCGCATTGCCTTTATTCGAGAGTATATACATCTGTTTTAGCATCACATTATAGCCAATCAGAGATCTTTATAACTCAGAATGCTGGTAAAGCCTACCTTACGAGTGAAACGATGTATGCGCCTATATGCGACGAAGTGACAAGTGTCTATATGGTTGTACGATGACACCACCATATGGAAAGTGACCAATGGGCATGCAGATGTGTACTATACTGGATTCAAGGGAATAGTAGCTCGCCACGTGCTCCCATCTTCTTGCTCGCGCCTGGGTGTCGATCCACAATCTTTACATAGACGGTACGACGGTTTGTTGCGGTTAGGGGACCTGCCACCAGTACCAATCGATCCGCCTCGATCTGTAGATGTGTTTTGCACTGCGGGTTGCTCGCTAACGCCAACTTTTGAGCCCACAGCGCCGTCTCGAAGGTACACAAGCGCCGCTCGCTCGGACGCCGCTCCGCTCGGATGCTATATATATGATCTCGGCGATAGATATCTATCGCCAGGGTTTTCGGGCGCATTTCCGCCCCTTAGTTTAGGCATCGCGGGTCCACTTTTCCCTCTATCGAAGGGTCCAGAAAACCCAAACTTAATATTCGGTACCTCTGGAAATGAACTTTGGGCGTTTCCGCGCCCTGGTCCGATGCAAGCATACACACATTTCGGCCTGTAGCGAAGCCAAAAGTCGTTGTTTTCAAAAAAAAAAAAAAAAAAGACACACATCAGTGATTTGTATGTAGCATGCGTGTAGCAGTCTACTGTGTATAAAAAGGACATTTGTGCATGGCCATTTATCGATAGCCATATCTCACCACATCGTGCTCTGGTGGACCTGAAATTTTGCAAGGGTGCACTTTTGGCCGCATTGCCTTTATTCGAGAGTATATACATCTGTTTTAGCATCACATTATAGCCAATCAGAGATCTTTATAACTCAGAATGCTGGTAAAGCCTACCTTACGAGTGAAACGATGTATGCGCCTATATGCGACGAAGTGACAAGTGTCTATATGGTTGTACGATGACACCACCATATGGAAAGTGACCAATGGGCATGCAGATGTGTACTATACTGGATTCAAGGGAATAGTAGCTCGCCACGTGCTCCCATCTTCTTGCTCGCGCCTGGGTGTCGATCCACAATCTTTACATAGACGGTACGACGTTTGTTGCGGTTAGGGGACCTGCCACCAGTACCAATCGATCCGCCTCGATCTGTAGATGTGTTTTGCACTGCGGGTTGCTCGCTAACGCCAACTTTTGAGCCCACAGCGCCGTCTCGAAGGTACACAAGCGCCGCTCGGACGCCGCTCCGCTCGGATGCTATATATATGATCTCGGCGATAGATATCTATCGCCAGGGTTTTCGGGCGCATTTCCGCCCCTTAGTTTAGGCATCGCGGGTCCACTTTTCCCTCTATCGAAGGGTCCAGAAAACCCAAACTTAATATTCGGTACCTCTGGAAATGAACTTTGGGCGTTTCCGCGCCCTGGTCCGATGCAAGCATACACACATTTCGGCCTGTAGCGAAGCCAAAAGTCGTTGTTTTCAAAAAAAAAAAAAAAAAAGACACACATCAGTGATTTGTATGTAGCATGCGTGTAGCAGTCTACTGTGTATAAAAAGGACATTTGTGCATGGCCATTTATCGATAGCCATATCTCACCACATCGTGCTCTGGTGGACCTGAAATTTTGCAAGGGTGCACTTTTGGCCGCATTGCCTTTATTCGAGAGTATATACATCTGTTTTAGCATCACATTATAGCCAATCAGAGATCTTTATAACTCAGAATGCTGGTAAAGCCTACCTTACGAGTGAAACGATGTATGCGCCTATATGCGACGAAGTGACAAGTGTCTATATGGTTGTACGATGACACCACCATATGGAAAGTGACCAATGGGCATGCAGATGTGTACTATACTGGATTCAAGGGAATAGTAGCTCGCCACGTGCTCCCATCTTCTTGCTCGCGCCTGGGTGTCGATCCACAATCTTTACATAGACGGTACGACGGTTTGTTGCGGTTAGGGGACCTGCCACCAGTACCAATCGATCCGCCTCGATCTGTAGATGTGTTTTGCACTGCGGGTTGCTCGCTAACGCCAACTTTTGAGCCCACAGCGCCGTCTCGAAGGTACACAAGCGCCGCTCGGACGCCGCTCCGCTCGGATGCTATATATATGATCTCGGCGATAGATATCTATCGCCAGGGTTTTCGGGCGCATTTCCGCCCCTTAGTTTAGGCATCGCGGGTCCACTTTTCCCTCTATCGAAGGGTCCAGAAAACCCAAACTTAATATTCGGTACCTCTGGAAATGAACTTTGGGCGTTTCCGCGCCCTGGTCCGATGCAAGCATACACACATTTCGGCCTGTAGCGAAGCCAAAAGTCGTTGTTTTCAAAAAAAAAAAAAAAGACACACATCAGTGATTTGTATGTAGCATGCGTGTAGCAGTCTACTGTGTATAAAAAGGACATTTGTGCATGGCCATTTATCGATAGCCATATCTCACCACATCGTGCTCTGGTGGACCTGAAATTTTGCAAGGGTGCACTTTTGGCCGCATTGCCTTTATTCGAGAGTATATACATCTGTTTTAGCATCACATTATAGCCAATCAGAGATCTTTATAACTCAGAATGCTGGTAAAGCCTACCTTACGAGTGAAACGATGTATGCGCCTATATGCGACGAAGTGACAAGTGTCTATATGGTTGTACGATGACACCACCATATGGAAAGTGACCAATGGGCATGCAGATGTGTACTATACTGGATTCAAGGGAATAGTAGCTCGCCACGTGCTCCCATCTTCTTGCTCGCGCCTGGGTGTCGATCCACAATCTTTACATAGACGGTACGACGGTTTGTTGCGGTTAGGGGACCTGCCACCAGTACCAATCGATCCGCCTCGATCTGTAGATGTGTTTTGCACTGCGGGTTGCTCGCTAACGCCAACTTTTGAGCCCACAGCGCCGTCTCGAAGGTACACAAGCGCCGCTCGGACGCCGCTCCGCTCGGATGCTATATATATGATCTCGGCGATAGATATCTATCGCCAGGGTTTTCGGGCGCATTTCCGCCCCTTAGTTTAGGCATCGCGGGTCCACTTTTCCCTCTATCGAAGGGTCCAGAAAACCCAAACTTAATATTCGGTACCTCTGGAAATGAACTTTGGGCGTTTCCGCGCCCTGGTCCGATGCAAGCATACACACATTTCGGCCTGTAGCGAAGCCAAAAGTCGTTGTTTTCAAAAAAAAAAAAAAAAGACACACATCAGTGATTTGTATGTAGCATGCGTGTAGCAGTCTACTGTGTATAAAAAGGACATTTGTGCATGGCCATTTATCGATAGCCATATCTCACCACATCGTGCTCTGGTGGACCTGAAATTTTGCAAGGGTGCACTTTTGGCCGCATTGCCTTTATTCGAGAGTATATACATCTGTTTTAGCATCACATTATAGCCAATCAGAGATCTTTATAACTCAGAATGCTGGTAAAGCCTACCTTACGAGTGAAACGATGTATGCGCCTATATGCGACGAAGTGACAAGTGTCTATATGGTTGTACGATGACACCACCATATGGAAAGTGACCAATGGGCATGCAGATGTGTACTATACTGGATTCAAGGGAATAGTAGCTCGCCACGTGCTCCCATCTTCTTGCTCGCGCCTGGGTGTCGATCCACAATCTTTACATAGACGGTACGACGGTTTGTTGCGGTTAGGGGACCTGCCACCAGTACCAATCGATCCGCCT
The DNA here is from genome assembly GCA_031305395.1 of Phytophthora citrophthora. Classification (NCBI taxonomy): domain Eukaryota; phylum Oomycota; class Peronosporomycetes; order Peronosporales; family Peronosporaceae; genus Phytophthora; species Phytophthora citrophthora. Next base: position 12,003 of record JASMQC010000106.1, read on the forward strand.
CGATCTGTAGATGTGTTTTGCACTGCGGGTTGCTCGCTAACGCCAACTTTTGAGCCCACAGCGCCGTCTCGAAGGTACACAAGCGCCGCTCGGACGCCGCTCCGCTCGGATGCTATATATATGATCTCGGCGATAGATATCTATCGCCAGGGTTTTCGGGCGCATTTCCGCCCCTTAGTTTAGGCATCGCGGGTCCACTTTTCCCTCTATCGAAGGGTCCAGAAAACCCAAACTTAATATTCGGTACCTCTGGAAATGAACTTTGGGCGTTTCCGCGCCCTGGTCCGATGCAAGCATACACACATTTCGGCCTGTAGCGAAGCCAAAAGTCGTTGTTTTCAAAAAAAAAAAAAAAGACACACATCAGTGATTTGTATGTAGCATGCGTGTAGCAGTCTACTGTGTATAAAAAGGACATTTGTGCATGGCCATTTATCGATAGCCATATCTCACCACATCGTGCTCTGGTGGACCTGAAATTTTGCAAGGGTGCACTTTTGGCCGCATTACCTTTATTCGAGAGTATATACATCTGTTTTAGCATCACATTATAGCCAATCAGAGATCTTTATAACTCAGAATGCTGGTAAAGCCTACCTTACGAGTGAAACGATGTATGCGCCTATATGCGACGAAGTGACAAGTGTCTATATGGTTGTACGATGACACCACCATATGGAAAGTGACCAATGGGCATGCAGATGTGTACTATACTGGATTCAAGGGAATAGTAGCTCGCCACGTGCTCCCATCTTCTTGCTCGCGCCTGGGTGTCGATCCACAATCTTTACATAGACGGTACGACGGTTTGTTGCGGTTAGGGGACCTGCCACCAGTACCAATCGATCCGCCTCGATCTGTAGATGTGTTTTGCACTGCGGGTTGCTCGCTAACGCCAACTTTTGAGCCCACAGCGCCGTCTCGAAGGTACACAAGCGCCGCTCGGACGCCGCTCCGCTCGGATGCTATATATATGATCTCGGCGATAGATATCTATCGCCAGGGTTTTCGGGCGCATTTCCGCCCCTTAGTTTAGGCATCGCGGGTCCACTTTTCCCTCTATCGAAGGGTCCAGAAAACCCAAACTTAATATTCGGTACCTCTGGAAATGAACTTTGGGCGTTTCCGCGCCCTGGTCCGATGCAAGCATACACACATTTCGGCCTGTAGCGAAGCCAAAAGTCGTTGTTTTCAAAAAAAAAAAAAAGACACACATCAGTGATTTGTATGTAGCATGCGTGTAGCAGTCTACTGTGTATAAAAAGGACATTTGTGCATGGCCATTTATCGATAGCCATATCTCACCACATCGTGCTCTGGTGGACCTGAAATTTTGCAAGGGTGCACTTTTGGCCGCATTACCTTTATTCGAGAGTATATACATCTGTTTTAGCATCACATTATAGCCAATCAGAGATCTTTATAACTCAGAATGCTGGTAAAGCCTACCTTACGAGTGAAACGATGTATGCGCCTATATGCGACGAAGTGACAAGTGTCTATATGGTTGTACGATGACACCACCATATGGAAAGTGACCAATGGGCATGCAGATGTGTACTATACTGGATTCAAGGGAATAGTAGCTCGCCACGTGCTCCCATCTTCTTGCTCGCGCCTGGGTGTCGATCCACGATCTTTACATAGACGGTACGACGGTTTGTTGCGGTTAGGGGACCTGCCACCAGTACCAATCGATCCGCCTCGATCTGTAGATGTGTTTTGCACTGCGGGTTGCTCGCTAACGCCAACTTTTGAGCCCACAGCGCCGTCTCGAAGGTACACAAGCGCCGCTCGGACGCCGCTCCGCTCGGATGCTATATATATGATCTCGGCGATAGATATCTATCGCCAGGGTTTTCGGGCGCATTTCCGCCCCTTAGTTTAGGCATCGCGGGTCCACTTTTCCCTCTATCGAAGGGTCCAGAAAACCCAAACTTAATATTCGGTACCTCTGGAAATGAACTTTGGGCGTTTCCGCGCCCTGGTCCGATGCAAGCATACACACATTTCGGCCTGTAGCGAAGCCAAAAGTCGTTGTTTTCAAAAAAAAAAAAAAAGACACACATCAGTGATTTGTATGTAGCATGCGTGTAGCAGTCTACTGTGTATAAAAAGGACATTTGTGCATGGCCATTTATCGATAGCCATATCTCACCACATCGTGCTCTGGTGGACCTGAAATTTTGCAAGGGTGCACTTTTGGCCGCATTACCTTTATTCGAGAGTATATACATCTGTTTTAGCATCACATTATAGCCAATCAGAGATCTTTATAACTCAGAATGCTGGTAAAGCCTACCTTACGAGTGAAACGATGTATGCGCCTATATGCGACGAAGTGACAAGTGTCTATATGGTTGTACGATGACACCACCATATGGAAAGTGACCAATGGGCATGCAGATGTGTACTATACTGGATTCAAGGGAATAGTAGCTCGCCACGTGCTCCCATCTTCTTGCTCGCGCCTGGGTGTCGATCCACAATCTTTACATAGACGGTACGACGGTTTGTTGCGGTTAGGGGACCTGCCACCAGTACCAATCGATCCGCCTCGATCTGTAGATGTGTTTTGCACTGCGGGTTGCTCGCTAACGCCAACTTTTGAGCCCACAGCGCCGTCTCGAAGGTACACAAGCGCCGCTCGGACGCCGCTCCGCTCGGATGCTATATATATGATCTCGGCGATAGATATCTATCGCCAGGGTTTTCGGGCGCATTTCCGCCCCTTAGTTTAGGCATCGCGGGTCCACTTTTCCCTCTATCGAAGGGTCCAGAAAACCCAAACTTAATATTCGGTACCTCTGGAAATGAACTTTGGGCGTTTCCGCGCCCTGGTCCGATGCAAGCATACACACATTTCGGCCTGTAGCGAAGCCAAAAGTCGTTGTTTTCAAAAAAAAAAAAAAAGACACACATCAGTGATTTGTATGTAGCATGCGTGTAGCAGTCTACTGTGTATAAAAAGGACATTTGTGCATGGCCATTTATCGATAGCCATATCTCACCACATCGTGCTCTGGTGGACCTGAAATTTTGCAAGGGTGCACTTTTGGCCGCATTACCTTTATTCGAGAGTATATACATCTGTTTTAGCATCACATTATAGCCAATCAGAGATCTTTATAACTCAGAATGCTGGTAAAGCCTACCTTACGAGTGAAACGATGTATGCGCCTATATGCGACGAAGTGACAAGTGTCTATATGGTTGTACGATGACACCACCATATGGAAAGTGACCAATGGGCATGCAGATGTGTACTATACTGGATTCAAGGGAATAGTAGCTCGCCACGTGCTCCCATCTTCTTGCTCGCGCCTGGGTGTCGATCCACAATCTTTACATAGACGGTACGACGGTTTGTTGCGGTTAGGGGACCTGCCACCAGTACCAATCGATCCGCCTCGATCTGTAGATGTGTTTTGCACTGCGGGTTGCTCGCTAACGCCAACTTTTGAGCCCACAGCGCCGTCTCGAAGGTACACAAGCGCCGCTCGCTCGGACGCCGCTCCGCTCGGATGCTATATATATGATCTCGGCGATAGATATCTATCGCCAGGGTTTTCGGGCGCATTTCCGCCCCTTAGTTTAGGCATCGCGGGTCCACTTTTCCCTCTATCGAAGGGTCCAGAAAACCCAAACTTAATATTCGGTACCTCTGGAAATGAACTTTGGGCGTTTCCGCGCCCTGGTCCGATGCAAGCATACACACATTTCGGCCTGTAGCGAAGCCAAAAGTCGTTGTTTTCAAAAAAAAAAAAAAAAGACACACATCAGTGATTTGTATGTAGCATGCGTGTAGCAGTCTACTGTGTATAAAAAGGACATTTGTGCATGGCCATTTATCGATAGCCATATCTCACCACATCGTGCTCTGGTGGACCTGAAATTTTGCAAGGGTGCACTTTTGGCCGCATTACCTTTATTCGAGAGTATATACATCTGTTTTAGCATCACATTATAGCCAATCAGAGATCTTTATAACTCAGAATGCTGGTAAAGCCTACCTTACGAGTGAAACGATGTATGCGCCTATATGCGACGAAGTGACAAGTGTCTATATGGTTGTACGATGACACCACCATATGGAAAGTGACCAATGGGCATGCAGATGTGTACTATACTGGATTCAAGGGAATAGTAGCTCGCCACGTGCTCCCATCTTCTTGCTCGCGCCTGGGTGTCGATCCACAATCTTTACATAGACGGTACGACGGTTTGTTGCGGTTAGGGGACCTGCCACCAGTACCAATCGATCCGCCTCGATCTGTAGATGTGTTTTGCACTGCGGGTTGCTCGCTAACGCCAACTTTTGAGCCCACAGCGCCGTCTCGAAGGTACACAAGCGCCGCTCGGACGCCGCTCCGCTCGGATGCTATATATATGATCTCGGCGATAGATATCTATCGCCAGGGTTTTCGGGCGCATTTCCGCCCCTTACTTTAGGCATCGCGGGTCCACTTTTCCCTCTATCGAAGGGTCCAGAAAACCCAAACTTAATATTCGGTACCTCTGGAAATGAACTTTGGGCGTTTCCGCGCCCTGGTCCGATGCAAGCATACACACATTTCGGCCTGTAGCGAAGCCAAAAGTCGTTGTTTTCAACAACAACAAAAAAAGACACACATCAGTGATTTGTATGTAGCATGCGTGTAGCAGTCTACTGTGTATAAAAAGGACATTTGTGCATGGCCATTTATCGATAGCCATATCTCACCACATCGTGCTCTGGTGGACCTGAAATTTTGCAAGGGTGCACTTTTGGCCGCATTACCTTTATTCGAGAGTATATACATCTGTTTTAGCATCACATTATAGCCAATCAGAGATCTTTATAACTCAGAATGCTGGTAAAGCCTACCTTACGAGTGAAACGATGTATGCGCCTATATGCGACGAAGTGACAAGTGTCTATATGGTTGTACGATGACACCACCATATGGAAAGTGACCAATGGGCATGCAGATGTGTACTATACTGGATTCAAGGGAATAGTAGCTCGCCACGTGCTCCCATCTTCTTGCTCGCGCCTGGGTGTCGATCCACAATCTTTACATAGACGGTACGACGGTTTGTTGCGGTTAGGGGACCTGCCACCAGTACCAATCGATCCGCCTCGATCTGTAGATGTGTTTTGCACTGCGGGTTGCTCGCTAACGCCAACTTTTGAGCCCACAGCGCCGTCTCGAAGGTACACAAGCGCCGCTCGGACGCCGCTCCGCTCGGATGCTATATATATGATCTCGGCGATAGATATCTATCGCCAGGGTTTTCGGGCGCATTTCCGCCCCTTAGTTTAGGCATCGCGGGTCCACTTTTCCCTCTATCGAAGGGTCCAGAAAACCCAAACTTAATATTCGGTACCTCTGGAAATGAACTTTGGGCGTTTCCGCGCCCTGGTCCGATGCAAGCATACACACATTTCGGCCTGTAGCGAAGCCAAAAGTCGTTGTTTTCAACAACAACAAAAAAAGACACACATCAGTGATTTGTATGTAGCATGCGTGTAGCAGTCTACTGTGTATAAAAAGGACATTTGTGCATGGCCATTTATCGATAGCCATATCTCACCACATCGTGCTCTGGTGGACCTGAAATTTTGCAAGGGTGCACTTTTGGCCGCATTACCTTTATTCGAGAGTATATACATCTGTTTTAGCATCACATTATAGCCAATCAGAGATCTTTATAACTCAGAATGCTGGTAAAGCCTACCTTACGAGTGAAACGATGTATGCGCCTATATGCGACGAAGTGACAAGTGTCTATATGGTTGTACGATGACACCACCATATGGAAAGTGACCAATGGGCATGCAGATGTGTACTATACTGGATTCAAGGGAATAGTAGCTCGCCACGTGCTCCCATCTTCTTGCTCGCGCCTGGGTGTCGATCCACAATCTTTACATAGACGGTACGACGGTTTGTTGCGGTTAGGGGACCTGCCACCAGTACCAATCGATCCGCCTCGATCTGTAGATGTGTTTTGCACTGCGGGTTGCTCGCTAACGCCAACTTTTGAGCCCACAGCGCCGTCTCGAAGGTACACAAGCGCCGCTCGGACGCCGCTCCGCTCGGATGCTATATATATGATCTCGGCGATAGATATCTATCGCCAGGGTTTTCGGGCGCATTTCCGCCCCTTACTTTAGGCATCGCGGGTCCACTTTTCCCTCTATCGAAGGGTCCAGAAAACCCAAACTTAATATTCGGTACCTCTGGAAATGAACTTTGGGCGTTTCCGCGCCCTGGTCCGATGCAAGCATACACACATTTCGGCCTGTAGCGAAGCCAAAAGTCGTTGTTTTCAACAACAACAAAAAAAGACACACATCAGTGATTTGTATGTAGCATGCGTGTAGCAGTCTACTGTGTATAAAAAGGACATTTGTGCATGGCCATTTATCGATAGCCATATCTCACCACATCGTGCTCTGGTGGACCTGAAATTTTGCAAGGGTGCACTTTTGGCCGCATTACCTTTATTCGAGAGTATATACATCTGTTTTAGCATCACATTATAGCCAATCAGAGATCTTTATAACTCAGAATGCTGGTAAAGCCTACCTTACGAGTGAAACGATGTATGCGCCTATATGCGACGAAGTGACAAGTGTCTATATGGTTGTACGATGACACCACCATATGGAAAGTGACCAATGGGCATGCAGATGTGTACTATACTGGATTCAAGGGAATAGTAGCTCGCCACGTGCTCCCATCTTCTTGCTCGCGCCTGGGTGTCGATCCACAATCTTTACATAGACGGTACGACGGTTTGTTGCGGTTAGGGGACCTGCCACCAGTACCAATCGATCCGCCTCGATCTGTAGATGTGTTTTGCACTGCGGGTTGCTCGCTAACGCCAACTTTTGAGCCCACAGCGCCGTCTCGAAGGTACACAAGCGCCGCTCGGACGCCGCTCCGCTCGGATGCTATATATATGATCTCGGCGATAGATATCTATCGCCAGGGTTTTCGGGCGCATTTCCGCCCTTTACTTTAGGCATCGCGGGTCCACTTTTCCCTCTATCGAAGGGTCCAGAAAACCCAAACTTAATATTCGGTACCTCTGGAAATGAACTTTGGGCGTTTCCGCGCCCTGGTCCGATGCAAGCATACACACATTTCGGCCTGTAGCGAAGCCAAAAGTCGTTGTTTTCAACAACAACAAAAAAAGACACACATCAGTGATTTGTATGTAGCATGCGTGTAGCAGTCTACTGTGTATAAAAAGGACATTTGTGCATGGCCATTTATCGATAGCCATATCTCACCACATCGTGCTCTGGTGGACCTGAAATTTTGCAAGGGTGCACTTTTGGCCGCATTACCTTTATTCGAGAGTATATACATCTGTTTTAGCATCACATTATAGCCAATCAGAGATCTTTATAACTCAGAATGCTGGTAAAGCCTACCTTACGAGTGAAACGATGTATGCGCCTATATGCGACGAAGTGACAAGTGTCTATATGGTTGTACGATGACACCACCATATGGAAAGTGACCAATGGGCATGCAGATGTGTACTATACTGGATTCAAGGGAATAGTAGCTCGCCACGTGCTCCCATCTTCTTGCTCGCGCCTGGGTGTCGATCCACAATCTTTACATAGACGGTACGACGGTTTGTTGCGGTTAGGGGACCTGCCACCAGTACCAATCGATCCGCCTCGATCTGTAGATGTGTTTTGCACTGCGGGTTGCTCGCTAACGCCAACTTTTGAGCCCACAGCGCCGTCTCGAAGGTACACAAGCGCCGCTCGGACGCCGCTCCGCTCGGATGCTATATATATGATCTCGGCGATAGATATCTATCGCCAGGGTTTTCGGGCGCATTTCCGCCCCTTAGTTTAGGCATCGCGGGTCCACTTTTCCCTCTATCGAAGGGTCCAGAAAACCCAAACTTAATATTCGGTACCTCTGGAAATGAACTTTGGGCGTTTCCGCGCCCTGGTCCGATGCAAGCATACACACATTTCGGCCTGTAGCGAAGCCAAAAGTCGTTGTTTTCAACAACAACAAAAAAAGACACACATCAGTGATTTGTATGTAGCATGCGTGTAGCAGTCTACTGTGTATAAAAAGGACATTTGTGCATGGCCATTTATCGATAGCCATATCTCACCACATCGTGCTCTGGTGGACCTGAAATTTTGCAAGGGTGCACTTTTGGCCGCATTACCTTTATTCGAGAGTATATACATCTGTTTTAGCATCACATTATAGCCAATCAGAGATCTTTATAACTCAGAATGCTGGTAAAGCCTACCTTACGAGTGAAACGATGTATGCGCCTATATGCGACGAAGTGACAAGTGTCTATATGGTTGTACGATGACACCACCATATGGAAAGTGACCAATGGGCATGCAGATGTGTACTATACTGGATTCAAGGGAATAGTAGCTCGCCACGTGCTCCCATCTTCTTGCTCGCGCCTGGGTGTCGATCCACAATCTTTACATAGACGGTACGACGGTTTGTTGCGGTTAGGGGACCTGCCACCAGTACCAATCCATCCGCCTCGATCTGTAGATGTGTTTTGCACTGCGGGTTGCTCGCTAACGCCAACTTTTGAGCCCACAGCGCCGTCTCGAAGGTACACAAGCGCCGCTCGGACGCCGCTCCGCTCGGATGCTATATATATGATCTCGGCGATAGATATCTATCGCCAGGGTTTTCGGGCGCATTTCCGCCCTTTACTTTAGGCATCGCGGGTCCACTTTTCCCTCTATCGAAGGGTCCAGAAAACCCAAACTTAATATTCGGTACCTCTGGAAATGAACTTTGGGCGTTTCCGCGCCCTGGTCCGATGCAAGCATACACACATTTCGGCCTGTAGCGAAGCCAAAAGTCGTTGTTTTCAAAAAAAAAAAAAAAGACACACATCAGTGATTTGTATGTAGCATGCGTGTAGCAGTCTACTGTGTATAAAAAGGACATTTGTGCATGGCCATTTATCGATAGCCATATCTCACCACATCGTGCTCTGGTGGACCTGAAATTTTGCAAGGGTGCACTTTTGGCCGCATTGCCTTTATTCGAGAGTATATACATCTGTTTTAGCATCACATTATAGCCAATCAGAGATCTTTATAACTCAGAATGCTGGTAAAGCCTACCTTACGAGTGAAACGATGTATGCGCCTATATGCGACGAAGTGACAAGTGTCTATATGGTTGTACGATGACACCACCATATGGAAAGTGACCAATGGGCATGCAGATGTGTACTATACTGGATTCAAGGGAATAGTAGCTCGCCACGTGCTCCCATCTTCTTGCTCGCGCCTGGGTGTCGATCCACAATCTTTACATAGACGGTACGACGGGTTGTTGCGGTTAGGGGACCTGCCACCAGTACCAATCCATCCGCCTCGATCTGTAGATGTGTTTTGCACTGCGAGTTGCTCGCTAACGCCAACTTTTGAGCCCACAGCGCCGTCTCGAAGGTACACAAGCGCCGCTCGGACGCCGCTCGAATGCTATATAGTATAGAATATAGAAGAGAAGAAAGTGAAGGTGTAAAGAAGTGAACGGATGATGTAATGCATGAATAAGTAAATAAATAACTGAAGAGATTAAATGATAAATGGATGTATACATGAAAGTAGGAAATAGTTTAACTAACGAGGGAGTAAAGAAATGATGGAATGGATCAGCGAAAAATGGGAAATAGTGAAGAAACGAGGGAGTAAATGAATGTTATATATGAATGCGGATAGGAAAAAAAAGAAATATAGAAGTGATGGTAGGAAGGAAACCGGAAGTGCGGGAATAATTGAATGCGGGAAAAACGAAATAAGGGTGGGAAGAAATGAAGAAGTGTGAGCGTAAAAGAAAGATACGAGTAAATAGGTGAACAGAAAGAAGAGGTGAAAGAATAAGGAAGTGGAAAGGATTATGGTAGAATTTGAGAGGGGTAAGAAAGTGTAAAGAATAGTAGAGCAATAGGAGAGTGTAAAGTTTAGGATGATCGGGATGCAGAAAAATAGTGTGTGTGATGTAAGTAATGTAAAGTAGGATTTAGAAAAAAAAGAGTATGTAAAAAAATTATGAAGATGGTGGATAAAACGAAATGGCGTGTTAGAAGTAAATTGTAGGAATTAAAGTGTAGGAAAACAGAGTATGAAAAGTAGAGCGTAAAAAATAGAGAGTAAGAAGTAATGTGTTGAAAGTAAATTGTTGGAAAGTAGAGAGTGAAGGGTTGGAGAGTTGAGCGTTGTAAAGTAGTGTGTAGTGTGTAGTGTGTAGTGTGTAGTGTGTAGGGTTGAGGGTTTAGGATTTAGGATTTAGGTTTTAGGTTTTAGGTTTTAGGGTTTAGGGTTTAGGGTTTAGGGTTTAGGGTTTAGGGTTTAGGGTTTAGGGTTTAGGGTTTAGGGTTTAGGGTTTAGGGTTTAGGGTTTAGGGTTTAGGGTTTAGGGTTTAGGGTTTAGGGTTTAGGGTTTAGGGTTTAGGGTTTAGGGTTTAGGGTTTAGGGTTTAGGGTTTAGGGTTTAGGGTTTAGGGTTTAGGGTTTAGGGTTTAGGGTTTAGGGTTTAGGGTTTAGGGTTTAGGGTTTAGGGTTTAGGGTTTAGGG
>JASMQC010000107.1:0-22519 GCA_031305395.1 Phytophthora citrophthora
CCTATCCAAAACAAAACACAAACAACTCCGCAAACAAAACAAACACAACACACACACAACACACACAGCACACACAACACACACAACATACACAACATACACAACACATACCGACCTACCACCACCTACACACACGACCACACGCGCTCTACCATACCCTCGTCGCCACTCCGCGCCACCAAACACGTTTCTCCCGCATCCTCGACCAATCTAGCGTAACAAACCGTATCGGACTAACCGCTGCATTCTAGTCACGTCTACCGTGCCACCATGTGTCCACGACACACACAGCACCGCTACACAGCACCACTACACAGCATCACTACACAGCGCCACTACACAGCACCACTACACAGCACCACTACACAGCGCGAAGGTGCGTGCAAGCTCGCTCTCACGACGAGTACGGCGCCGTGCACGTGTCTATCTTCGTCCGATTGTTGGTGAGTCCGATTCGACAGCAGCAGAGGTGCCGATGCGCCAGCTGTGCGTTGGTAGCATGAGAGATGTCGGTTGTGGTGCGCGAACGGCAGGAAAGAGAGCAGCAAAGAAAAGCAAAGCAGAAGAGCAGAAGAGCAGAAGAGCAGAAGAGCAGAAGAGCAGAAGAGCAGGTGGGAGCAGGTGGGAGCAGGTGGGAGCAGAAGAGCAGGTGGGAGCAGAAGAGCAGAAGAGCAGAAGAGCAGGTGGGAGCAAAAAGAAGCTTCCCGTCCGGGAATTGAACCCGGGTCACCCGCGTGACAGGCGGGTATACTAACCACTATACTAACGAGAATCCTATCCAAAACAAAACACAAACAACTCCGCAAACAAAACAAACACAACACACACACAACACACACAGCACACACAACACACACAACATACACAACATACACAACACATACCGACCTACCACCACCTACACACACGACCACACGCGCTCTACCATACCCTCGTCGCCACTCCGCGCCACCAAACACGTTTCTCCCGCATCCTCGACCAATCTCGCGCCACCAAACACGTTTCTCCCGCATCCTCGACCAATCTAGCGTAACAAACCGTATCGGACTAACCGCTGCATTCTAGTCACGTCTACCGTGCCACCATGTGTCCACGACACACACAGCACCGCTACATAGCACCACTACACAGCATCACTACACAGCACCACTACACAGCGCCACTACACAGCACCACTACACAGCACCACTACACAGCGCGAAGGTGCGTGCAAGCTCGCTCTCACGACGAGTACGGCGCCGTGCACGTGTCTATCTTCGTCCGCGTTGGTGAGTCCGATTCGACAGCAGCAGAGGTGCCGATGCGCCAGCTGTGCGTTGGTAGCATGAGAGATGTCGGTTGTGGTGCGCGAACGGCAGGAAAGAGAGCAGCAAAGAAAAGCAAAGCAGAAGAGCAGAAGAGCAGAAGAGCAGAAGAGCAGAAGAGCAGAAGAGCAGGTGGGAGCAGGTGGGAGCAGGTGGGAGCAGAAGAGCAGGTGGGAGCAGAAGAGCAGAAGAGCAGAAGAGCAGGTGGGAGCAAAAAGAAGCTTCCCGTCCGGGAATTGAACCCGGGTCACCCGCGTGACAGGCGGGTATACTAACCACTATACTAACGAGAATCCTATCCAAAACAAAACACAAACAACTCCGCAAACAAAACAAACACAACACACACACAACACACACAGCACACACAACACACACAACATACACAACATACACAACACATACCGACCTACCACCACCTACACACACGACCACACGCGCTCTACCATACCCTCGTCGCCACTCCGCGCCACCAAACACGTTTCTCCCGCATCCTCGACCAATCTAGCGTAACAAACCGTATCGGACTAACCGCTGCATTCTAGTCACGTCTACCGTGCCACCATGTGTCCACGACACACACAGCACCGCTACACAGCACCACTACACAGCATCACTACACAGCGCCACTACACAGCACCACTACACAGCACCACTACACAGCGCGAAGGTGCGTGCAAGCTCGCTCTCACGACGAGTACGGCGCCGTGCACGTGTCTATCTTCGTCCGCGTTGGTGAGTCCGATTCGACAGCAGCAGAGGTGCCGATGCGCCAGCTGTGCGTTGGTAGCATGAGAGATGTCGGTTGTGGTGCGCGAACGGCAGGAAAGAGAGCAGCAAAGAAAAGCAAAGCAGAAGAGCAGAAGAGCAGAAGAGCAGAAGAGCAGAAGAGCAGAAGAGCAGGTGGGAGCAGGTGGGAGCAGGTGGGAGCAGAAGAGCAGGTGGGAGCAGAAGAGCAGAAGAGCAGAAGAGCAGGTGGGAGCAAAAAGAAGCTTCCCGTCCGGGAATTGAACCCGGGTCACCCGCGTGACAGGCGGGTATACTAACCACTATACTAACGAGAATCCTATCCAAAACAAAACACAAACAACTCCGCAAACAAAACAAACACAACACACACACAACACACACAGCACACACAACACACACAACATACACAACATACACAACACATACCGACCTACCACCACCTACACACACGACCACACGCGCTCTACCATACCCTCGTCGCCACTCCGCGCCACCAAACACGTTTCTCCCGCATCCTCGACCAATCTAGCGTAACAAACCGTATCGGACTAACCGCTGCATTCTAGTCACGTCTACCGTGCCACCATGTGTCCACGACACACACAGCACCGCTACACAGCACCACTACACAGCATCACTACACAGCGCCACTACACAGCACCACTACACAGCACCACTACACAGCGCGAAGGTGCGTGCAAGCTCGCTCTCACGACGAGTACGGCGCCGTGCACGTGTCTATCTTCGTCCGCGTTGGTGAGTCCGATTCGACAGCAGCAGAGGTGCCGATGCGCCAGCTGTGCGTTGGTAGCATGAGAGATGTCGGTTGTGGTGCGCGAACGGCAGGAAAGAGAGCAGCAAAGAAAAGCAAAGCAGAAGAGCAGAAGAGCAGAAGAGCAGAAGAGCAGAAGAGCAGAAGAGCAGAAGAGCAGAAGAGTAGGTGGGGGCAGAAGAGCAGGTGGGAGCAGAAGAGCAGAAGAGCAGGTGGGAGCAGGTGGGAGCAAAAAGAAGCTTCCCGTCCGGGAATTGAACCCGGGTCACCCGCGTGACAGGCGGGTATACTAACCACTATACTAACGAGAATCCTATCCAAAACAAAACACAAACAACTCCGCAAACAAAACAAACACAACACACACACAACACACACAGCACACACAACACACACAACATACACAACATACACAACACATACCGACCTACCACCACCTACACACACGACCACACGCGCTCTACCATACCCTCGTCGCCACTCCGCGCCACCAAACACGTTTCTCCCGCATCCTCGACCAATCTAGCGTAACAAACCGTATCGGACTAACCGCTGCATTCTAGTCACGTCTACCGTGCCACCATGTGTCCACGACACACACAGCACCGCTACACAGCACCACTACACAGCATCACTACACAGCGCCACTACACAGCACCACTACACAGCACCACTACACAGCGCGAAGGTGCGTGCAAGCTCGCTCTCACGACGAGTACGGCGCCGTGCACGTGTCTATCTTCGTCCGCGTTGGTGAGTCCGATTCGACAGCAGCAGAGGTGCCGATGCGCCAGCTGTGCGTTGGTAGCATGAGAGATGTCGGTTGTGGTGCGCGAACGGCAGGAAAGAGAGCAGCAAAGAAAAGCAAAGCAGAAGAGCAGAAGAGCAGAAGAGCAGAAGAGCAGAAGAGCAGAAGAGCAGAAGAGCAGAAGAGCAGAAGAGCAGAAGAGCAGAAGAGCAGAAGAGTAGGTGGGGGCAGAAGAGCAGGTGGGAGCAGAAGAGCAGAAGAGCAGAAGAGCAGAAGAGCAGGTGGGAGCAAAAAGAAGCTTCCCGTCCGGGAATTGAACCCGGGTCACCCGCGTGACAGGCGGGTATACTAACCACTATACTAACGAGAAACGAGAATCCTATCCAAAACAAAACACAAACAACTCCGCAAACAAAACAAACACAACACACACACAACACACACAGCACACACAACACACACAACATACACAACATACACAACACATACCGACCTACCACCACCTACACACACGACCACACGCGCTCTACCATACCCTCGTCGCCACTCCGCGCCACCAAACACGTTTCTCCCGCATCCTCGACCAATCTAGCGTAACAAACCGTATCGGACTAACCGCTGCATTCTAGTCACGTCTACCGTGCCACCATGTGTCCACGACACACACAGCACCGCTACACAGCACCACTACACAGCATCACTACACAGCACCACTACACAGCGCCACTACACAGCACCACTACACAGCACCACTACACAGCGCGAAGGTGCGTGCAAGCTCGCTCTCACGACGAGTACGGCGCCGTGCACGTGTCTATCTTCGTCCGCGTTGGTGAGTCCGATTCGACAGCAGCAGAGGTGCCGATGCGCCAGCTGTGCGTTGGTAGCATGAGAGATGTCGGTTGTGGTGCGCGAACGGCAGGAAAGAGAGCAGCAAAGAAAAGCAAAGCAGAAGAGCAGAAGAGCAGAAGAGCAGAAGAGCAGGTGGGAGCAGGTGGGAGCAAAAAGAAGCTTCCCGTCCGGGAATTGAACCCGGGTCACCCGCGTGACAGGCGGGTATACTAACCACTATACTAACGAGAATCCTATCCAAAACAAAACACAAACAACTCCGCAAACAAAACAAACACAACACACACACAACACACACAGCACACACAACACACACAACATACACAACATACACAACACATACCGACCTACCACCACCTACACACACGACCACACGCGCTCTACCATACCCTCGTCGCCACTCCGCGCCACCAAACACGTTTCTCCCGCATCCTCGACCAATCTAGCGTAACAAACCGTATCGGACTAACCGCTGCATTCTAGTCACGTCTACCGTGCCACCATGTGTCCACGACACACACAGCACCGCTACACAGCACCACTACACAGCACCACTACACAGCATCACTACAC
Source organism: Phytophthora citrophthora (assembly GCA_031305395.1). NCBI lineage: Eukaryota > Oomycota > Peronosporomycetes > Peronosporales > Peronosporaceae > Phytophthora > Phytophthora citrophthora. The sequence continues at coordinate 5,000 of JASMQC010000107.1, forward strand.
AGCACCACTACACAGCGCCACTACACAGCACCACTACACAGCACCACTACACAGCGCGAAGGTGCGTGCAAGCTCGCTCTCACGACGAGTACGGCGCCGTGCACGTGTCTATCTTCGTCCGCGTTGGTGAGTCCGATTCGACAGCAGCAGAGGTGCCGATGCGCCAGCTGTGCGTTGGTAGCATGAGAGATGTCGGTTGTGGTGCGCGAACGGCAGGAAAGAGAGCAGCAAAGAAAAGCAAAGCAGAAGAGCAGAAGAGCAGAAGAGCAGAAGAGCAGAAGAGCAGGTGGGAGCAGGTGGGAGCAGGTGGGAGCAGGTGGGAGCAGAAGAGCAGGTGGGAGCAGAAGAGCAGAAGAGCAGAAGAGCAGGTGGGAGCAAAAAGAATCCCGTCCGGGAATTGAACCCGGGTCACCCGCGTGACAGGCGGGTATACTAACCACTATACTAACGAGAATCCTATCCAAAACAAAACACAAACAACTCCGCAAACAAAACAAACACAACACACACACAACACACACAGCACACACAACACACACAACATACACAACATACACAACACATACCGACCTACCACCACCTACACACACGACCACACGCGCTCTACCATACCCTCGTCGCCACTCCGCGCCACCAAACACGTTTCTCCCGCATCCTCGACCAATCTAGCGTAACAAACCGTATCGGACTAACCGCTGCATTCTAGTCACGTCTACCGTGCCACCATGTGTCCACGACACACACAGCACCGCTACACAGCACCACTACACAGCATCACTACACAGCACCACTACACAGCGCCACTACACAGCACCACTACACAGCACCACTACACAGCGCGAAGGTGCGTGCAAGCTCGCTCTCACGACGTCTATCTTCGTGTACGGCGCCGTGCACGTGTCTATCTTCGTCCGCGTTGGTGAGTCCGATTCGACAGCAGCAGAGGTGCCGATGCGCCAGCTGTGCGTTGGTAGCATGAGAGATGTCGGTTGTGGTGCGCGAACGGCAGGAAAGAGAGCAGCAAAGAAAAGCAAAGCAGAAGAGCAGAAGAGCAGAAGAGCAGAAGAGCAGAAGAGCAGGTGGGAGCAGGTGGGAGCAGGTGGGAGCAGGTGGGAGCAGAAGAGCAGGTGGGAGCAGAAGAGCAGAAGAGCAGAAGAGCAGGTGGGAGCAAAAAGAAGCTTCCCGTCCGGGAATTGAACCCGGGTCACCCGCGTGACAGGCGGGTATACTAACCACTATACTAACGAGAATCCTATCCAAAACAAAACACAAACAACTCCGCAAACAAAACAAACACAACACACACACAACACACACAGCACACACAACACACACAACATACACAACATACACAACACATACCGACCTACCACCACCTACACACACGACCACACGCGCTCTACCATACCCTCGTCGCCACTCCGCGCCACCAAACACGTTTCTCCCGCATCCTCGACCAATCTAGCGTAACAAACCGTATCGGACTAACCGCTGCATTCTAGTCACGTCTACCGTGCCACCATGTGTCCACGACACACACAGCACCGCTACACAGCACCACTACACAGCACCACTACACAGCATCACTACACAGCACCACTACACAGCGCCACTACACAGCACCACTACACAGCACCACTACACAGCGCGAAGGTGCGTGCAAGCTCGCTCTCACGACGAGTACGGCGCCGTGCACGTGTCTATCTTCGTCCGCGTTGGTGAGTCCGATTCGACAGCAGCAGAGGTGCCGATGCGCCAGCTGTGCGTTGGTAGCATGAGAGATGTCGGTTGTGGTGCGCGAACGGCAGGAAAGAGAGCAGCAAAGAAAAGCAAAGCAGAAGAGCAGCAGGTGGGAGAAGAGCAGAAGAGCAGAAGAGCAGGTGGGAGCAGGTGGGAGCAAAAAGAAGCTTCCCGTCCGGGAATTGAACCCGGGTCACCCGCGTGACAGGCGGGTATACTAACCACTATACTAACGAGAATCCTATCCAAAACAAAACACAAACAACTCCGCAAACAAAACAAACACAACACACACACAACACACACAGCACACACAACACACACAACATACACAACATACACAACACATACCGACCTACCACCACCTACACACACGACCACACGCGCTCTACCATACCCTCGTCGCCACTCCGCGCCACCAAACACGTTTCTCCCGCATCCTCGACCAATCTAGCGTAACAAACCGTATCGGACTAACCGCTGCATTCTAGTCACGTCTACCGTGCCACCATGTGTCCACGACACACACAGCACCGCTACACAGCACCACTACACAGCATCACTACACAGCACCACTACACAGCGCCACTACACAGCACCACTACACAGCACCACTACACAGCGCGAAGGTGCGTGCAAGCTCGCTCTCACGACGAGTACGGCGCCGTGCACGTGTCTATCTTCGTCCGCGTTGGTGAGTCCGATTCGACAGCAGCAGAGGTGCCGATGCGCCAGCTGTGCGTTGGTAGCATGAGAGATGTCGGTTGTGGTGCGCGAACGGCAGGAAAGAGAGCAGCAAAGAAAAGCAAAGCAGAAGAGCAGAAGAGCAGAAGAGCAGAAGAGCAGGTGGGAGCAGGTGGGAGCAAAAAGAAGCTTCCCGTCCGGGAATTGAACCCGGGTCACCCGCGTGACAGGCGGGTATACTAACCACTATACTAACGAGAATCCTATCCAAAACAAAACACAAACAACTCCGCAAACAAAACAAACACAACACACACACAACACACACAGCACACACAACACACACAACATACACAACATACACAACACATACCGACCTACCACCACCTACACACACGACCACACGCGCTCTACCATACCCTCTCGCCACTCCGCGCCACCAAACACGTTTCTCCCGCATCCTCGACCAATCTAGCGTAACAAACCGTATCGGACTAACCGCTGCATTCTAGTCACGTCTACCGTGCCACCATGTGTCCACGACACACACAGCACCGCTACACAGCACCACTACACAGCACCACTACACAGCATCACTACACAGCACCACTACACAGCGCCACTACACAGCACCACTACACAGCACCACTACACAGCGCGAAGGTGCGTGCAAGCTCGCTCTCACGACGAGTACGGCGCCGTGCACGTGTCTATCTTCGTCCGCGTTGGTGAGTCCGATTCGACAGCAGCAGAGGTGCCGATGCGCCAGCTGTGCGTTGGTAGCATGAGAGATGTCGGTTGTGGTGCGCGAACGGCAGGAAAGAGAGCAGCAAAGAAAAGCAAAGCAGAAGAGCAGAAGAGCAGAAGAGCAGAAGAGCAGAAGAGCAGGTGGGAGCAGGTGGGAGCAGGTGGGAGCAGGTGGGAGCAGAAGAGCAGGTGGGAGCAGAAGAGCAGAAGAGCAGAAGAGCAGGTGGGAGCAAAAAGAAGCTTCCCGTAGGTGGGAGCAAAAAGAAGCTTCCCGTCCGGGAATTGAACCCGGGTCACCCGCGTGACAGGCGGGTATACTAACCACTATACTAACGAGAATCCTATCCAAAACAAAACACAAACAACTCCGCAAACAAAACAAACACAACACACACACAACACACACAGCACACACAACACACACAACATACACAACATACACAACACATACCGACCTACCACCACCTACACACACGACCACACGCGCTCTACCATACCCTCGTCGCCACTCCGCGCCACCAAACACGTTTCTCCCGCATCCTCGACCAATCTAGCGTAACAAACCGTATCGGACTAACCGCTGCATTCTAGTCACGTCTACCGTGCCACCATGTGTCCACGACACACACAGCACCGCTACACAGCACCACTACACAGCACCACTACACAGCATCACTACACAGCACCACTACACAGCGCCACTACACAGCACCACTACACAGCACCACTACACAGCGCGAAGGTGCGTGCAAGCTCGCTCTCACGACGAGTACGGCGCCGTGCACGTGTCTATCTTCGTCCGCGTTGGTGAGTCCGATTCGACAGCAGCAGAGGTGCCGATGCGCCAGCTGTGCGTTGGTAGCATGAGAGATGTCGGTTGTGGTGCGCGAACGGCAGGAAAGAGAGCAGCAAAGAAAAGCAAAGCAGAAGAGCAGAAGAGCAGAAGAGCAGAAGAGCAGAAGAGCAGGTGGGAGCAGGTGGGAGCAGGTGGGAGCAGGTGGGAGCAGAAGAGCAGGTGGGAGCAGAAGAGCAGAAGAGCAGAAGAGCAGGTGGGAGCAAAAAGAAGCTTCCCGTCCGGGAATTGAACCCGGGTCACCCGCGTGACAGGCGGGTATACTAACCACTATACTAACGAGAATCCTATCCAAAACAAAACACAAACAACTCCGCAAACAAAACAAACACAACACACACACAACACACACAGCACACACAACACACACAACATACACAACATACTCCGACAACTACCGACCTACCACCACCTACACACACGACCACACGCGCTCTACCATACCCTCGTCGCCACTCCGCGCCACCAAACACGTTTCTCCCGCATCCTCGACCAATCTAGCGTAACAAACCGTATCGGACTAACCGCTGCATTCTAGTCACGTCTACCGTGCCACCATGTGTCCACGACACACACAGCACCGCTACACAGCACCACTACACAGCATCACTACACAGCACCACTACACAGCGCCACTACACAGCACCACTACACAGCACCACTACACAGCGCGAAGGTGCGTGCAAGCTCGCTCTCACGACGAGTACGGCGCCGTGCACGTGTCTATCTTCGTCCGCGTTGGTGAGTCCGATTCGACAGCAGCAGAGGTGCCGATGCGCCAGCTGTGCGTTGGTAGCATGAGAGATGTCGGTTGTGGTGCGCGAACGGCAGGAAAGAGAGCAGCAAAGAAAAGCAAAGCAGAAGAGCAGAAGAGCAGAAGAGCAGAAGAGCAGAAGAGAGGTGGGAGCAGGTGGGAGCAGGTGGGAGCAGGTGGGAGCAGAAGAGCAGGTGGGAGCAGAAGAGCAGAAGAGCAGAAGAGCAGGTGGGAGCAAAAAGAAGCTTCCCGTCCGGGAATTGAACCCGGGTCACCCGCGTGACAGGCGGGTATACTAACCACTATACTAACGAGAATCCTATCCAAAACAAAACACAAACAACTCCGCAAACAAAACAAACACAACACACACACAACACACACAGCACACACAACACACACAACATACACAACATACACAACACATACCGACCTACCACCACCTACACACACGACCACACGCGCTCTACCATACCCTCGTCGCCACTCCGCGCCACCAAACACGTTTCTCCCGCATCCTCGACCAATCTAGCGTAACAAACCGTATCGGACTAACCGCTGCATTCTAGTCACGTCTACCGTGCCACCATGTGTCCACGACACACACAGCACCGCTACACAGCACCACTACACAGCATCACTACACAGCACCACTACACAGCGCCACTACACAGCACCACTACACAGCACCACTACACAGCGCGAAGGTGCGTGCAAGCTCGCTCTCACGACGAGTACGGCGCCGTGCACGTGTCTATCTTCGTCCGCGTTGGTGAGTCCGATTCGACAGCAGCAGAGGTGCCGATGCGCCAGCTGTGCGTTGGTAGCATGAGAGATGTCGGTTGTGGTGCGCGAACGGCAGGAAAGAGAGCAGCAAAGAAAAGCAAAGCAGAAGAGCAGAAGAGCAGAAGAGCAGAAGAGCAGAAGAGCAGGTGGGAGCAGGTGGGAGCAGGTGGGAGCAGGTGGGAGCAGAAGAGCAGGTGGGAGCAGAAGAGCAGAAGAGCAGAAGAGCAGGTGGGAGCAAAAAGAAGCTTCCCGTCCGGGAATTGAACCCGGGTCACCCGCGTGACAGGCGGGTATACTAACCACTATACTAACGAGAATCCTATCCAAAACAAAACACAAACAACTCCGCAAACAAAACAAACACAACACACACACAACACACACAGCACACACAACACACACAACATACACAACATACACAACACATACCGACCTACCACCACCTACACACACGACCACACGCGCTCTACCATACCCTCGTCGCCACTCCGCGCCACCAAACACGTTTCTCCCGCATCCTCGACCAATCTAGCGTAACAAACCGTATCGGACTAACCGCTGCATTCTAGTCACGTCTACCGTGCCACCATGTGTCCACGACACACACAGCACCGCTACACAGCACCACTACACAGCATCACTACACAGCACCACTACACAGCGCCACTACACAGCACCACTACACAGCACCACTACACAGCGCGAAGGTGCGTGCAAGCTCGCTCTCACGACGAGTACGGCGCCGTGCACGTGTCTATCTTCGTCCGCGTTGGTGAGTCCGATTCGACAGCAGCAGAGGTGCCGATGCGCCAGCTGTGCGTTGGTAGCATGAGAGATGTCGGTTGTGGTGCGCGAACGGCAGGAAAGAGAGCAGCAAAGAAAAGCAAAGCAGAAGAGCAGAAGGCAGAAGAGCAGAAGAGCAGAAGAGCAGAAGAGCAGGTGGGAGCAGGTGGGAGCAGGTGGGAGCAGAAGAGCAGGTGGGAGCAGAAGAGCAGAAGAGCAGAAGAGCAGGTGGGAGCAAAAAGAAGCTTCCCGTCCGGGAATTGAACCCGGGTCACCCGCGTGACAGGCGGGTATACTAACCACTATACTAACGAGAATCCTATCCAAAACAAAACACAAACAACTCCGCAAACAAAACAAACACAACACACACACAACACACACAGCACACACAACACACACAACATACACAACATACACAACACATACCGACCTACCACCACCTACACACACGACCACACGCGCTCTACCATACCCTCGTCGCCACTCCGCGCCACCAAACACGTTTCTCCCGCATCCTCGACCAATCTAGCGTAACAAACCGTATCGGACTAACCGCTGCATTCTAGTCACGTCTACCGTGCCACCATGTGTCCACGACACACACAGCACCGCTACACAGCACCACTACACAGCATCACTACACAGCACCGCTACACAGCACCACTACACAGCATCACTACACAGCACCACTACACAGCGCCACTACACAGCACCACTACACAGCACCACTACACAGCGCGAAGGTGCGTGCAAGCTCGCTCTCACGACGAGTACGGCGCCGTGCACGTGTCTATCTTCGTCCGCGTTGGTGAGTCCGATTCGACAGCAGCAGAGGTGCCGATGCGCCAGCTGTGCGTTGGTAGCATGAGAGATGTCGGTTGTGGTGCGCGAACGGCAGGAAAGAGAGCAGCAAAGAAAAGCAAAGCAGAAGAGCAGAAGAGCAGAAGAGCAGAAGAGCAGAAGAGCAGAAGAGCAGGTGGGAGCAGAAGAGCAGAAGAGCAGAAGAGCAGGTGGGAGCAAAAAGAAGCTTCCCGTCCGGGAATTGAACCCGGGTCACCCGCGTGACAGGCGGGTATACTAACCACTATACTAACGAGAATCCTATCCAAAACAAAACACAAACAACTCCGCAAACAAAACAAACACAACACACACACAACACACACAGCACACACAACACACACAACATACACAACATACACAACACATACCGACCTACCACCACCTACACACACGACCACACGCGCTCTACCATACCCTCGTCGCCACTCCGCGCCACCAAACACGTTTCTCCCGCATCCTCGACCAATCTAGCGTAACAAACCGTATCGGACTAACCGCTGCATTCTAGTCACGTCTACCGTGCCACCATGTGTCCACGACACACACAGCACCGCTACACAGCACCACTACACAGCATCACTACACAGCACCGCTACACAGCACCACTACACAGCACCACTACACAGCATCACTACACAGCACCACTACACAGCGCCACTACACAGCACCACTACACAGCACCACTACACAGCGCGAAGGTGCGTGCAAGCTCGCTCTCACGACGAGTACGGCGCCGTGCACGTGTCTATCTTCGTCCGCGTTGGTGAGTCCGATTCGACAGCAGCAGAGGTGCCGATGCGCCAGCTGTGCGTTGGTAGCATGAGAGATGTCGGTTGTGGTGCGCGAACGGCAGGAAAGAAAGCGGCAAAGAAAAGCAAAGCAGAAGAGCAGAAGAGCAGAAGAGCAGAAGAGTAGGTGGGGGCAGAAGAGCAGAAGAGCAGGTGGGAGCAGAAGAGCAGAAGAGCAGGTGGGAGCAAAAAGAAGCTTCCCGTCCGGGAATTGAACCCGGGTCACCCGCGTGACAGGCGGGTATACTAACCACTATACTAACGAGAATCCTATCCAAAACAAAACACAAACAACTCCGCAAACAAAACAAACACAACACACACACAACACACACAGCACACACAACACACACAACATACACAACATACACAACACATACCGACCTACCACCACCTACACACACGACCACACGCGCTCTACCATACCCTCGTCGCCACTCCGCGCCACCAAACACGTTTCTCCCGCATCCTCGACCAATCTAGCGTAACAAACCGTATCGGACTAACCGCTGCATTCTAGTCACGTCTACCGTGCCACCATGTGTCCACGACACACACAGCACCGCTACACAGCACCACTACACAGCATCACTACACAGCACCACTACACAGCGCCACTACACAGCACCACTACACAGCACCACTACACAGCGCGAAGGTGCGTGCAAGCTCGCTCTCACGACGAGTACGGCGCCGTGCACGTGTCTATCTTCGTCCGCGTTGGTGAGTCCGATTCGACAGCAGCAGAGGTGCCGATGCGCCAGCTGTGCGTTGGTAGCATGAGAGATGTCGGTTGTGGTGCGCGAACGGCAGGAAAGAGAGCAGCAAAGAAAAGCAAAGCAGAAGAGCAGAAGAGCAGAAGAGCAGAAGAGCAGGTGGGAGCAGGTGGGAGCAAAAAGAAGCTTCCCGTCCGGGAATTGAACCCGGGTCACCCGCGTGACAGGCGGGTATACTAACCACTATACTAACGAATCCTATCCAAAACAAAACACAAACAACTGAATCCTATCCAAAACAAAACACAAACAACTCCGCAAACAAAACAAACACAACACACACACAACACACACAACATACACAACATACACAACACATACCGACCTACCACCACCTACACACACGACCACACGCGCTCTACCATACCCTCGTCGCCACTCCGCGCCACCAAACACGTTTCTCCCGCATCCTCGACCAATCTAGCGTAACAAACCGTATCGGACTAACCGCTGCATTCTAGTCACGTCTACCGTGCCACCATGTGTCCACGACACACACAGCACCGCTACACAGCACCACTACACAGCATCACTACACAGCACCACTACACAGCGCCACTACACAGCACCACTACACAGCACCACTACACAGCGCGAAGGTGCGTGCAAGCTCGCTCTCACGACGAGTACGGCGCCGTGCACGTGTCTATCTTCGTCCGCGTTGGTGAGTCCGATTCGACAGCAGCAGAGGTGCCGATGCGCCAGCTGTGCGTTGGTAGCATGAGAGATGTCGGTTGTGGTGCGCGAACGGCAGGAAAGAGAGCAGCAAAGAAAAGCAAAGCAGAAGAGCAGAAGAGCAGAAGAGCAGAAGAGCAGAAGAGCAGGTGGGAGCAGGTGGGAGCAGGTGGGAGCAGGTGGGAGCAGAAGAGCAGGTGGGAGCAGAAGAGCAGAAGAGCAGAAGAGCAGGTGGGAGCAAAAAGAAGCTTCCCGTCCGGGAATTGAACCCGGGTCACCCGCGTGACAGGCGGGTATACTAACCACTATACTAACGAGAATCCTATCCAAAACAAAACACAAACAACTCCGCAAACAAAACAAACACAACACACACACAACACACACAGCACACACAACACACACAACATACACAACATACACAACACATACCGACCTACCACCACCTACACACACGACCACACGCGCTCTACCATACCCTCGTCGCCACTCCGCGCCACCAAACACGTTTCTCCCGCATCCTCGACCAATCTAGCGTAACAAACCGTATCGGACTAACCGCTGCATTCTAGTCACGTCTACCGTGCCACCATGTGTCCACGACACACACAGCACCGCTACACAGCACCACTACACAGCGCCACTACACAGCACCACTACACAGCACCACTACACAGCGCGAAGGTGCGTGCAAGCTCGCTCTCACGACGAGTACGGCGCCGTGCACGTGTCTATCTTCGTCCGCGTTGGTGAGTCCGATTCGACAGCAGCAGAGGTGCCGATGCGCCAGCTGTGCGTTGGTAGCATGAGAGATGTCGGTTGTGGTGCGCGAACGGCAGGAAAGAGAGCAGCAAAGAAAAGCAAAGCAGAAGAGCAGAAGAGCAGAAGAGCAGAAGAGCAGAAGAGCAGGTGGGAGCAGGTGGGAGCAGGTGGGAGCAGGTGGGAGCAGAAGAGCAGGTGGGAGCAGAAGAGCAGAAGAGCAGAAGAGCAGGTGGGAGCAAAAAGAAGCTTCCCGTCCGGGAATTGAACCCGGGTCACCCGCGTGACAGGCGGGTATACTAACCACTATACTAACGAGAATCCTATCCAAAACAAAACACAAACAACTCCGCAAACAAAACAAACACAACACACACACAACACACACAGCACACACAACACACACAACATACACAACATACACAACACATACCGACCTACCACCACCTACACACACGACCACACGCGCTCTACCATACCCTCGTCGCCACTCCGCGCCACCAAACACGTTTCTCCCGCATCCTCGACCAATCTAGCGTAACAAACCGTATCGGACTAACCGCTGCATTCTAGTCACGTCTACCGTGCCACCATGTGTCCACGACACACACAGCACCGCTACACAGCACCACTACACAGCATCACTACACAGCACCACTACACAGCGCCACTACACAGCACCACTACACAGCACCACTACACAGCGCGAAGGTGCGTGCAAGCTCGCTCTCACGACGAGTACGGCGCCGTGCACGTGTCTATCTTCGTCCGCGTTGGTGAGTCCGATTCGACAGCAGCAGAGGTGCCGATGCGCCAGCTGTGCGTTGGTAGCATGAGAGATGTCGGTTGTGGTGCGCGAACGGCAGGAAAGAGAGCAGCAAAGAAAAGCAAAGCAGAAGAGCAGAAGAGCAGAAGAGCAGAAGAGCAGGTGGGAGCAGGTGGGAGCAAAAAGAAGCTTCCCGTCCGGGAATTGAACCCGGGTCACCCGCGTGACAGGCGGGTATACTAACCACTATACTAACGAGAATCCTATCCAAAACAAAACACAAACAACTCCGCAAACAAAACAAACACAACACACACACAACACACACAACATACACAACATACACAACACATACCGACCTACCACCACCTACACACACGACCACACGCGCTCTACCATACCCTCGTCGCCACTCCGCGCCACCAAACACGTTTCTCCCGCATCCTCGACCAATCTAGCGTAACAAACCGTATCGGACTAACCGCTGCATTCTAGTCACGTCTACCGTGCCACCATGTGTCCACGACACACACAGCACCGCTACACAGCACCACTACACAGCATCACTACACAGCACCACTACACAGCGCCACTACACAGCACCACTACACAGCACCACTACACAGCGCGAAGGTGCGTGCAAGCTCGCTCTCACGACGAGTACGGCGCCGTGCACGTGTCTATCTTCGTCCGCGTTGGTGAGTCCGATTCGACAGCAGCAGAGGTGCCGATGCGCCAGCTGTGCGTTGGTAGCATGAGAGATGTCGGTTGTGGTGCGCGAACGGCAGGAAAGAGAGCAGCAAAGAAAAGCAAAGCAGAAGAGCAGAAGAGCAGAAGAGCAGAAGAGCAGAAGAGCAGGTGGGAGCAGGTGGGAGCAGGTGGGAGCAGGTGGGAGCAGAAGAGCAGGTGGGAGCAGAAGAGCAGAAGAGCAGAAGAGCAGGTGGGAGCAAAAAGAAGCTTCCCGTCCGGGAATTGAACCCGGGTCACCCGCGTGACAGGCGGGTATACTAACCACTATACTAACGAGAATCCTATCCAAAACAAAACACAAACAACTCCGCAAACAAAACAAACACAACACACACACAACACACACAGCACACACAACACACACAACATACACAACATACACAACACATACCGACCTACCACCACCTACACACACGACCACACGCGCTCTACCATACCCTCGTCGCCACTCCGCGCCACCAAACACGTTTCTCCCGCATCCTCGACCAATCTAGCGTAACAAACCGTATCGGACTAACCGCTGCATTCTAGTCACGTCTACCGTGCCACCATGTGTCCACGACACACACAGCACCGCTACACAGCACCACTACACAGCATCACTACACAGCACCACTACACAGCGCCACTACACAGCACCACTACACAGCACCACTACACAGCGCGAAGGTGCGTGCAAGCTCGCTCTCACGACGAGTACGGCGCCGTGCACGTGTCTATCTTCGTCCGCGTTGGTGAGTCCGATTCGACAGCAGCAGAGGTGCCGATGCGCCAGCTGTGCGTTGGTAGCATGAGAGATGTCGGTTGTGGTGCGCGAACGGCAGGAAAGAGAGCAGCAAAGAAAAGCAAAGCAGAAGAGCAGAAGAGCAGAAGAGCAGAAGAGCAGGTGGGAGCAGGTGGGAGCAAAAAGAAGCTTCCCGTCCGGGAATTGAACCCGGGTCACCCGCGTGACAGGCGGGTATACTAACCACTATACTAACGAGAATCCTATCCAAAACAAAACACAAACAACTCCGCAAACAAAACAAACACAACACACACACAACACACACAACATACACAACATACACAACACATACCGACCTACCACCACCTACACACACGACCACACGCGCTCTACCATACCCTCGTCGCCACTCCGCGCCACCAAACACGTTTCTCCCGCATCCTCGACCAATCTAGCGTAACAAACCGTATCGGACTAACCGCTGCATTCTAGTCACGTCTACCGTGCCACCATGTGTCCACGACACACACAGCACCGCTACACAGCACCACTACACAGCATCACTACACAGCACCACTACACAGCGCCACTACACAGCACCACTACACAGCACCACTACACAGCGCGAAGGTGCGTGCAAGCTCGCTCTCACGACGAGTACGGCGCCGTGCACGTGTCTATCTTCGTCCGCGTTGGTGAGTCCGATTCGACAGCAGCAGAGGTGCCGATGCGCCAGCTGTGCGTTGGTAGCATGAGAGATGTCGGTTGTGGTGCGCGAACGGCAGGAAAGAGAGCAGCAAAGAAAAGCAAAGCAGAAGAGCAGAAGAGCAGAAGAGCAGAAGAGCAGAAGAGCAGAAGAGCAGGTGGGAGCAGGTGGGAGCAGGTGGGAGCAGAAGAGCAGGTGGGAGCAGAAGAGCAGAAGAGCAGAAGAGCAGGTGGGAGCAAAAAGAAGCTTCCCGTCCGGGAATTGAACCCGGGTCACCCGCGTGACAGGCGGGTATACTAACCACTATACTAACGAGAATCCTATCCAAAACAAAACACAAACAACTCCGCAAACAAAACAAACACAACACACACACAACACACACAGCACACACAACACACACAACATACACAACATACACAACACATACCGACCTACCACCACCTACACACACGACCACACGCGCTCTACCATACCCTCGTCGCCACTCCGCGCCACCAAACACGTTTCTCCCGCATCCTCGACCAATCTAGCGTAACAAACCGTATCGGACTAACCGCTGCATTCTAGTCACGTCTACCGTGCCACCATGTGTCCACGACACACACAGCACCGCTACACAGCACCACTACACAGCATCACTACACAGCACCACTACACAGCGCCACTACACAGCACCACTACACAGCACCACTACACAGCGCGAAGGTGCGTGCAAGCTCGCTCTCACGACGAGTACGGCGCCGTGCACGTGTCTATCTTCGTCCGCGTTGGTGAGTCCGATTCGACAGCAGCAGAGGTGCCGATGCGCCAGCTGTGCGTTGGTAGCATGAGAGATGTCGGTTGTGGTGCGCGAACGGCAGGAAAGAGAGCAGCAAAGAAAAGCAAAGCAGAAGAGCAGAAGAGCAGAAGAGCAGAAGAGCAGGTGGGAGCAGGTGGGAGCAAAAAGAAGCTTCCCGTCCGGGAATTGAACCCGGGTCACCCGCGTGACAGGCGGGTATACTAACCACTATACTAACGAGAATCCTATCCAAAACAAAACACAAACAACTCCGCAAACAAAACAAACACAACACACACACAACACACACAACATACACAACATACACAACACATACCGACCTACCACCACCTACACACACGACCACACGCGCTCTACCATACCCTCGTCGCCACTCCGCGCCACCAAACACGTTTCTCCCGCATCCTCGACCAATCTAGCGTAACAAACCGTATCGGACTAACCGCTGCATTCTAGTCACGTCTACCGTGCCACCATGTGTCCACGACACACACAGCACCGCTACACAGCACCACTACACAGCATCACTACACAGCACCACTACACAGCGCCACTACACAGCACCACTACACAGCACCACTACACAGCGCGAAGGTGCGTGCAAGCTCGCTCTCACGACGAGTACGGCGCCGTGCACGTGTCTATCTTCGTCCGCGTTGGTGAGTCCGATTCGACAGCAGCAGAGGTGCCGATGCGCCAGCTGTGCGTTGGTAGCATGAGAGATGTCGGTTGTGGTGCGCGAACGGCAGGAAAGAGAGCAGCAAAGAAAAGCAAAGCAGAAGAGCAGAAGAGCAGAAGAGCAGAAGAGCAGGTGGGAGCAGGTGGGAGCAAAAAGAAGCTTCCCGTCCGGGAATTGAACCCGGGTCACCCGCGTGACAGGCGGGTATACTAACCACTATACTAACGAGAATCCTATCCAAAACAAAACACAAACAACTCCGCAAACAAAACAAACACAACACACACACAACACACACAACATACACAACATACACAACACATACCGACCTACCACCACCTACACACACGACCACACGCGCTCTACCATACCCTCGTCGCCACTCCGCGCCACCAAACACGTTTCTCCCGCATCCTCGACCAATCTAGCGTAACAAACCGTATCGGACTAACCGCTGCATTCTAGTCACGTCTACCGTGCCACCATGTGTCCACGACACACACAGCACCGCTACACAGCACCACTACACAGCATCACTACACAGCACCACTACACAGCGCCACTACACAGCACCACTACACAGCACCACTACACAGCGCGAAGGTGCGTGCAAGCTCGCTCTCACGACGAGTACGGCGCCGTGCACGTGTCTATCTTCGTCCGCGTTGGTGAGTCCGATTCGACAGCAGCAGAGGTGCCGATGCGCCAGCTGTGCGTTGGTAGCATGAGAGATGTCGGTTGTGGTGCGCGAACGGCAGGAAAGAGAGCAGCAAAGAAAAGCAAAGCAGAAGAGCAGAAGAGCAGAAGAGCAGAAGAGCAGGTGGGAGCAGGTGGGAGCAAAAAGAAGCTTCCCGTCCGGGAATTGAACCCGGGTCACCCGCGTGACAGGCGGGTATACTAACCACTATACTAACGAGAATCCTATCCAAAACAAAACACAAACAACTCCGCAAACAAAACAAACACAACACACACACAACACACACAACATACACAACATACACAACACATACCGACCTACCACCACCTACACACACGACCACACGCGCTCTACCATACCCTCGTCGCCACTCCGCGCCACCAAACACGTTTCTCCCGCATCCTCGACCAATCTAGCGTAACAAACCGTATCGGACTAACCGCTGCATTCTAGTCACGTCTACCGTGCCACCATGTGTCCACGACACACACAGCACCGCTACACAGCACCACTACACAGCATCACTACACAGCACCACTACACAGCGCCACTACACAGCACCACTACACAGCACCACTACACAGCGCGAAGGTGCGTGCAAGCTCGCTCTCACGACGAGTACGGCGCCGTGCACGTGTCTATCTTCGTCCGCGTTGGTGAGTCCGATTCGACAGCAGCAGAGGTGCCGATGCGCCAGCTGTGCGTTGGTAGCATGAGAGATGTCGGTTGTGGTGCGCGAACGGCAGGAAAGAGAGCAGCAAAGAAAAGCAAAGCAGAAGAGCAGAAGAGCAGAAGAGCAGAAGAGCAGGTGGGAGCAGGTGGGAGCAAAAAGAAGCTTCCCGTCCGGGAATTGAACCCGGGTCACCCGCGTGACAGGCGGGTATACTAACCACTATACTAACGAGAATCCTATCCAAAACAAAACACAAACAACTCCGCAAACAAAACAAACACAACACACACACAACACACACAACATACACAACATACACAACACATACCGACCTACCACCACCTACACACACGACCACACGCGCTCTACCATACCCTCGTCGCCACTCCGCGCCACCAAACACGTTTCTCCCGCATCCTCGACCAATCTAGCGTAACAAACCGTATCGGACTAACCGCTGCATTCTAGTCACGTCTACCGTGCCACCATGTGTCCACGACACACACAGCACCGCTACACAGCACCACTACACAGCATCACTACACAGCACCACTACACAGCGCCACTACACAGCACCACTACACAGCACCACTACACAGCGCGAAGGTGCGTGCAAGCTCGCTCTCACGACGAGTACGGCGCCGTGCACGTGTCTATCTTCGTCCGCGTTGGTGAGTCCGATTCGACAGCAGCAGAGGTGCCGATGCGCCAGCTGTGCGTTGGTAGCATGAGAGATGTCGGTTGTGGTGCGCGAACGGCAGGAAAGAGAGCAGCAAAGAAAAGCAAAGCAGAAGAGCAGAAGAGCAGAAGAGCAGAAGAGCAGGTGGGAGCAGGTGGGAGCAAAAAGAAGCTTCCCGTCCGGGAATTGAACCCGGGTCACCCGCGTGACAGGCGGGTATACTAACCACTATACTAACGAGAATCCTATCCAAAACAAAACACAAACAACTCCGCAAACAAAACAAACACAACACACACACAACACACACAGCACACACAACACACACAACATACACAACATACACAACACATACCGACCTACCACCACCTACACACACGACCACACGCGCTCTACCATACCCTCGTCGCCACTCCGCGCCACCAAACACGTTTCTCCCGCATCCTCGACCAATCTAGCGTAACAAACCGTATCGGACTAACCGCTGCATTCTAGTCACGTCTACCGTGCCACCATGTGTCCACGACACACACAGCACCGCTACACAGCACCACTACACAGCATCACTACACAGCACCACTACACAGCGCCACTACACAGCACCACTACACAGCACCACTACACAGCGCGAAGGTGCGTGCAAGCTCGCTCTCACGACGAGTACGGCGCCGTGCACGTGTCTATCTTCGTCCGCGTTGGTGAGTCCGATTCGACAGCAGCAGAGGTGCCGATGCGCCAGCTGTGCGTTGGTAGCATGAGAGATGTCGGTTGTGGTGCGCGAACGGCAGGAAAGAGAGCAGCAAAGAAAAGCAAAGCAGAAGAGCAGAAGAGCAGAAGAGCAGAAGAG
>JASMQC010000108.1:0-22415 GCA_031305395.1 Phytophthora citrophthora
ACATCACACACACATCACACACACATCACACACACATCACACACATACCGCATACCGCATACCTCGCACACACCAAACCACATACCGCAGAATCGTCACGTATCCGAAGTCCAACGAATGGATTCTGCACCCACCGACCATCGCAAGTCACTAGCATCCATACACACACGCAAAGCCATACGTAGATGACGGCAGTCTACCGTATCGTGAAGTGCACTACATCGCCACAGTTGCAAGCCGATCGATGGCGTGCTCACGCCGATAACAACGCACCGTGGCGACAACATACTGAGGCAACAACGCACCGTGGCAATAACGCACCGTGTCAACAACGCACCGTGGCAACAACGCACCGTGTCAACTACATACCGTGTCAACTACATACCGTGTCAACTACATACCGTGTCAACAACAGAGCGCGACAAAACCAAACTAGAAATCCGCAAAGAAACTCGAGCGAGCTGAGCACGTCACCCACTGTCTGCATGGACAAGAGCAACAACAACAAGCGCGGGACCGGGATTGAACCAGTGACCCTTCGAGCTGCAATCGAACGCTCTACCACTGAGCTACCCGCGCGTCGAACCAGAAACAAACCCTAACCCACTTCACAAAACGCACCCACTTCACAAAACGCACCCACTTCACAAAACGCACCCACTTCACAAAACGCACCCACTTCACAAAACGCACCCACGCACCACATGCACATCACTACAGCATGCACCTCACACACACATCACACACACATCACACACACATCACACACACATCACACACACATCACACACATACCGCATACCGCATACCTCGCACACACCAAACCACATACCGCAGAATCGTCACGTATCCGAAGTCCAACGAATGGATTCTGCACCCACCGACCATCGCAAGTCACTAGCATCCATACACACACGCAAAGCCATACGTAGATGACGGCAGTCTACCGTATCGTGAAGTGCACTACATCGCCACAGTTGCAAGCCGATCGATGGCGTACTCACGCCGATAACAACGCACCGTGGCGACAACATACTGAGGCAACAACGCACCGTGGCAACAACGCACCGTGGCAACAACGCACCGTGTCAACTACATACCGTGTCAACTACATACCGTGTCAACAACAGAGCGCGACAAAACCAAACTAGAAATCCGCAAAGAAACTCGAGCGAGCTGAGCACGTCACCCACTGTCTGCATGGACAAGAGCAACAACAACAAGCGCGGGACCGGGATTGAACCAGTGACCCTTCGAGCTGCAATCGAACGCTCTACCACTGAGCTACCCGCGCGTCGAACCAGAAACAAACCCTAACCCACTTCACAAAACGCACCCACTTCACAAAACGCACGTGAAGTGCACTACATCGCCACAGTTGCCATGGCGTGCTCACGCCGCACCACATGCACACCACTACAGCATGCACCTCACACACACATCACACACACATCACACACACATCACACACATACCGCATACCGCATACCTCGCACACACCAAACCACATACCGCAGAATCGTCACGTATCCGAAGTCCAACGAATGGATTCTGCACCCACCGACCATCGCAAGTCACTAGCATCCATACACACACGCAAAGCCATACGTAGATGACGGCAGTCTACCGTATCGTGAAGTGCACTACATCGCCACAGTTGCAAGCCGATCGATGGCGTGCTCACGCCGATAACAACGCACCGTGGCGACAACATACTGAGGCGACAACGCACCGTGGCAATAACGCACCGTGTCAACAACGCACCGTGTCAACTACATACCGTGTCAACTACATACCGTGTCAACTACATACCGTGTCAACAACAGAGCGCGACAAAACCAAACTAGAAATCCGCAAAGAAACTCGAGCGAGCTGAGCACGTCACCCACTGTCTGCATGGACAAGAGCAACAACAACAAGCGCGGGACCGGGATTGAACCAGTGACCCTTCGAGCTGCAATCGAACGCTCTACCACTGAGCTACCCGCGCGTCGAACCAGAAACAAACCCTAACCCACTTCACAAAACGCACCCACTTCACAAAACGCACCCACTTCACAAAACGCACCCACTTCACAAAACGCACCCACTTCACAAAACGCACCCACGCACCACATGCACATCACTACAGCATGCACCTCACACACACATCACACACACATCACACACACATCACACACACATCACACACACATCACACACATACCGCATACCGCATACCTCGCACACACCAAACCACATACCGCAGAATCGTCACGTATCCGAAGTCCAACGAATGGATTCTGCACCCACCGACCATCGCAAGTCACTAGCATCCATACACACACGCAAAGCCATACGTAGATGACGGCAGTCTACCGTATCGTGAAGTGCACTACATCGCCAGTTGCAAGCCGATCGATGGCGTACTCACGCCGATAACAACGCACCGTGGCGACAACATACTGAGGCGACAACGCACCGTGGCAATAACGCACCGTGTCAACAACGCACCGTGTCAACAACGCACCGTGGCAACAACGCACCGTGTCAACTACATACCGTGTCAACTACATACCGTGTCAACAACAGAGCGCGACAAAACCAAACTAGAAATCCGCAAAGAAACTCGAGCGAGCTGAGCACGTCACCCACTGTCTGCATGGACAAGAGCAACAACAACAAGCGCGGGACCGGGATTGAACCAGTGACCCTTCGAGCTGCAATCGAACGCTCTACCACTGAGCTACCCGCGCGTCGAACCAGAAACAAACCCTAACCCACTTCACAAAACGCACCCACTTCACAAAACGCACCCACTTCACAAAACGCACCCACGCACCACATGCACACCACTACAGCATGCACCTCACACACACATCACACACACATCACACACACATCACACACACATCACACACATACCGCATACCGCATACCTCGCACACACCAAACCACATACCGCAGAATCGTCACGTATCCGAAGTCCAACGAATGGATTCTGCACCCACCGACCATCGCAAGTCACTAGCATCCATACACACACGCAAAGCCATACGTAGATGACGGCAGTCTACCGTATCGTGAAGTGCACTACATCGCCACAGTTGCAAGCCGATCGATGGCGTGCTCACGCCGATAACAACGCACCGTGGCGACAACGCACCGTGGCAACAACGCACCGTGTCAACTACATACCGTGTCAACAACGCACCGTGTCTACAACGCACCGTGTCAACTACATACCGTGTCAACTACATACCGTGTCAACAACAGAGCGCGACAAAACCAAACTAGAAATCCGCAAAGAAACTCGAGCGAGCTGAGCACGTCACCCACTGTCTGCATGGACAAGAGCAACAACAACAAGCGCGGGACCGGGATTGCACTAGCAATCGATACACTCTACCACTGAGCCATACCAGTGACCCTTCGAGCTGCAATCGAACGCTCTACCACTGAGCTACCCGCGCGTCGAACCAGAAACAAACCCTAACCCACTTCACAAAACGCACCCACTTCACAAAACGCACCCACTTCACAAAACGCACCCACTTCACAAAACGCACCCACGCACCACATGCACATCACTACAGCATGCACCTCACACACACATCACACACACATCACACACACATCACACACACATCACACACACATCACACACATACCGCATACCGCATACCTCGCACACACCAAACCACATACCGCAGAATCGTCACGTATCCGAAGTCCAACGAATGGATTCTGCACCCACCGACCATCGCAAGTCACTAGCATCCATACACACACGCAAAGCCATACGTAGATGACGGCAGTCTACCGTATCGTGAAGTGCACTACATCGCCACAGTTGCAAGCCGATCGATGGCGTACTCACGCCGATAACAACGCACCGGGATTGAACCAGTGCCCAACGAGCTGCAATCGAACGCACCGTGTCACTACCACTGAGCTACCACGCGCGTCGAGGCAACAACGCACCACAAAACGCACCGTGCACGCACATGCACACCACTACAGCAACAACGCACCACACATCAACTACATACGTGTCACACTACCGCATACCGTGTCAACAACAGATACCTCGCGACAAAACCAAACAAACCGCAAAGAAACTCGAGCGAGCTGAGCACGCACCCACTGTCTGCATGGACAAGCATCCAACACACAAGCGCGCCATACGGGATAGAACCATGACCTTCAGCTGCAATCGAACACTACATACCACTGAGCTACCCGCGCGTCGAACCGGAAACAAACCCTACACCCACTACACAAAACGCACCCACTTCACAAAACGCACCCAACAACGCACCACACTGCACACCACTACATACATGCACCTCACACACACATCACACACACATCACACACAAACCCATACCGCATACGCGCTACCTCGCACACACCAAACCACATACCGCAGAATCGTCACTGTCTGCAGTGGCACAACGCAAGAGCAACAACAACAAGCGCGGGACCGGGATAACACACGCAAAGACCCATACGTAGATGCAACGAACAGTCTACCGTACGTGAAGTGCACTATCGCCACAGTTCGCAACCAGAAACGATGGCGTGCTCACGCCATAACAACGCACCCACAACATACTGAGGCAACAACGCACCGTGGCAATAACGCACCGTGTCAACAACGCACCGTGGCAACAACGCACACGTGTCACTACATACCGTGTCAACTACATACCGTGTCAACTACATACCTGTCACACAACAGAACCACAAAACGCAAACTCACGAAATCCGCAAAGTCCAACTCGATGCGAGCTGCAGCACGTCACCACTGTCACTGCATCCATACACACAGCAACAACAACAAGACGCGGTCTACCGTATCGAACCAGTGCACTACCTTCACAGCTGCAAGCCGAACGATCTACCACTGCTACCCGCCGTAACAACGCACCAGAAACAAACCCTAACCCACTTCACACGAACGCACACAAAACGCATGGCATCACACACACATCACACACACATCACATCACACACACATCACACACGCATACCGCATACCTCGCACACACCAAACCACATACCGCATACACGTATCCGTGTCCAACGAATGGATTCTGCACCCACCGACCATCGCAAGTCAACTAGCATCCATACACAGCGCGACAAAACCAAACTAGAAATCCGCAAAGAAACTCGAGCGAGCTGAGCACGTCACCCACTGTCTGCATGGACAAGAGCAACAACAACAAGCGCGGGACCGGGATTGAACCAGTGACCCTTCGAGCTGCAATCGAACGCTCTACCACTGAGCTACCCGCGCGTCGAACCAGAAACAAACCCTAACCCACTTCACAAAACGCACCCACTTCACAAAACGCACCCACGCACCACATGCACACCACTACAGCATGCACCTCACACACACATCACACACACATCACACACATACCGCATACCGCATACCTCGCACACACCAAACCGCATACCGCAGAATCGTCACGTATCCGAACAACGACGACCATCGCAAGTCACTAGCATCCATACACACATCCATACACACATACCGCAGAATCGTCACGTATCCGAAGTCCAACGAACGTGCACCCACCGTCATCGCATGTCACTAGCAGCATACACAACACGCAAAGCCATACCGGGATTGACGGCAGTGACCCTTCGAAGTGCACTACATCGCCACAGTTGCAAGCCGATCGATGGCGTGCTCACGCCGATAACAACGCACCGTGGCGACAACGCACCGTGTCAACAACGCACCATGGCAACAACGCACCGTGTCAACAACGCGCCGTGTCAACTACATACCGTGTCAACTACATACCGTGTCAACAACAGAGCGCGACAAAACCAAACTAGAAATCCGCAAAGAAACTCGAGCGAGCTGAGCACGTCACCCACTGTCTGCATGGACAAGAGCAACAACAACAAGCGCGGGACCGGGATTGAACCAGTGACCCTTCGAGCTGCAATCGAACGCTCTACCACTGAGCACCCGCGCGTCGAACCAGAAACAAACCCTAACCCACTACCGTACAAAACTACATCGCCACTTCACAAAGCCGATCGACGCTCACCACGATAACAACGCACCTGGCGACAAGCGTGTCAACAACGCACCATGCAACAACGAACTTCAACGTGTCAACTACATCACATACCGTGTCAACAACAGAGCACACCACATGCACACCACTACAGCATGCACCTCACACACACATCACCACACATCACACACATACCGCATACCGCATACCTCGCACACACCAAACCACATACCGCAGAATCGTCACGTATCCGAAGTCCAACGAATGGATTCTGCACCCACCGACCATCGCAAGTCACTAGCATCCATACACACACGCAAAGCCATACGTAGATGACGGCAGTCTACCGTATCGTGAAGTGCACTACATCGCCACAGTTGCAAGCCGATCGATGGCGTGCTCACGCCGATAACAACGCACCGTGGCGACAACATACTGAGGCAACAACGCACCGTGGCAACAACGCACCGTGTCAACTACATACCGTGTCAACTACATACCGTGTCAACTACATACCGTGTCAACTACATACCGTGTCAACAACAGAGCGCGACAAAACCAAACTAGAAATCCGCAAAGAAACTCGAGCGAGCTGAGCACGACCCTCCATCACGTGGCAACCACCTGTCAACTACATGGACAAGAGCAACAAAGAAACTCGACGAGCTGAGCACGTCACCCACTGTCTGCATGGACAAGAGCAACAACAACAAGCGCGGGATTGAACCAGTGACCCTTCGAGCTGCAATCGAACGCTCTACCACTGAGCTACCCGCGCGTCGAACCAGAAACAAACCCTAACCCACTTCACAAAACGCACCCACGCACCACATGCACACCACTACAGCATGCACCTCACACACACATCACACACACATCACACACATACCGCATACCGCATACCTCGCACACACCAAACCACATACCGCAGAATCGTCACGTATCCGAAGTCCAACGAATGGATTCTGCACCCACCGACCATCGCAAGTCACTAGCATCCATACACACACGCAAAGCCATACGTAGATGACGGCAGTCTACCGTATCGTGAAGTGCACTACATCGCCACAGTTGCAAGCCGATCGATGGCGTGCTCACGCCGATAACAACGCACCGTGGCGACAACATACTGAGGCAACAACGCACCGTGGCAACAACGCACCGTGTCAACTACATACCGTGTCAACTACATACCACGCCGATAACAACGCACCGTGGCGACAACATACTGAGGCAACAACATACCGTGTCAACTACATACCGTGTCAACAACAGAGCGCGACAAAACCAAACTAGAAATCCGCAAAGAAACTCGAGCGAGCTGAGCACGTCACCCACTGTCTGCATGGACAAGAGCAACAACAACAAGCGCGGGACCGGGATTGAACCAGTGACCCTTCGAGCTGCAATCGAACGCTCTACCACTGAGCTACCCGCGCGTCGAACCAGAAACAAACCCTAACCCACTTCACAAAACGCACCCACTTCACAAAACGCACCCACTTCACAAAACGCACCCACGCACCACATGCACACCACTACAGCATGCACCTCACACACACATCACACACACATCACACACACATCACACACACATCACACACACATCACACACATACCGCATACCGCATACCTCGCACACACCAAACCACATACCGCAGAATCGTCACGTATCCGAAGTCCAACGAATGGATTCTGCACCCACCGACCATCGCAAGTCACTAGCATCCATACACACACGCAAAGCCATACGTAGATGACGGCAGTCTACCGTATCGTGAAGTGCACTACATCGCCACAGTTGCAAGCCGATCGATGGCGTGCTCACGCCGATAACAACGCACCGTGGCGACAACATACTGAGGCAACAACGCACCGTGGCAACAACGCACCGTGTCAACTACATACCGTGTCAACTACATACCGTGTCAACTACATACCGTGTCAACAACAGAGCGCGACAAAACCAAACTAGAAATCCGCAAAGAAACTCGAGCGAGCTGAGCACGTCACCCACTGTCTGCATGGACAAGAGCAACAACAACAAGCGCGGGACCGGGATTGAACCAGTGACCCTTCGAGCTGCAATCGAACGCTCTACCACTGAGCTACCCGCGCGTCGAACCAGAAACAAACCCTAACCCACTTCACAAAACGCACCCACTTCACAAAACGCACCCACTTCACAAAACGCACCCACGCACCACATGCACACCACTACAGCATGCACCTCACACACACATCACACACACATCACACACACATCACACACACATCACACACACATCACACACACATCACACACATACCGCATACCGCATACCTCGCACACACCAAACCACATACCGCAGAATCGTCACGTATCCGAAGTCCAACGAATGAATTCTGCACCCACCGACCATCGCAAGTCACTAGCATCCATACACACACGCAAAGCCATACGTAGATGACGGCAGTCTACCGTATCGTGAAGTGCACTACATCGCCACAGTTGCAAGCCGATCGATGGCGTGCTCACGCCGATAACAACGCACCGTGGCGACAACGCACCGTGGCAACAACGCACCGTGTCAACTACATACCGTGTCAACAACGCACCGTGTCTACAACGCACCGTGTCAACTACATACCGTGTCAACTACATACCGTGTCAACAACAGAGCGCGACAAAACCAAACTAGAAATCCGCAAAGAAACTCGAGCGAGCTGAGCACGTCACCCACTGTCTGCATGGACAAGAGCAACAACAACAAGCGCGGGACCGGGATTGAACCAGTGACCCTTCGAGCTGCAATCGAACGCTCTACCACTGAGCTACCCGCGCGTCGAACCAGAAACAAACCCTAACCCACTTCACAAAACGCACCCACTTCACAAAACGCACCCACTTCACAAAACGCACCCACTTCACAAAACGCACCCACGCACCACATGCACATCACTACAGCATGCACCTCACACACACATCACACACACATCACACACACATCACACACACATCACACACACATCACACACATACCGCATACCGCATACCTCGCACACACCAAACCACATACCGCAGAATCGTCACGTATCCGAAGTCCAACGAATGGATTCTGCACCCACCGACCATCGCAAGTCACTAGCATCCATACACACACGCAAAGCCATACGTAGATGACGGCAGTCTACCGTATCGTGAAGTGCACACATACCACAGAATGCGTCACGATCCGAAGTCCAACGAATGGATTCTGCACCCACCGACCATCGCAAGACTAGCATCCATACACACACGCAACGGCAGTCTACCGTATCCATCGCCACAGTTGCAAGCCGATCGATGGCGTGCTCACGCCGATAACAACGCACCGTGGCGACAACATACTGAGGCAACAACGCACCGTGGCAACAACGCACCGTGTCAACTACATACCGTGTCAACTACATACCGTGTCAACTACATACCGTGTCAACTACATACCGTGTCAACAACAGAGCGCGACAAAACCAAACTAGAAATCCGCAAAGAAACTCGAGCGAGCTGAGCACGTCACCCACTGTCTGCATGGACAAGAGCAACAACAACAAGCGCGGGACCGGGATTGAACCAGTGACCCTTCGAGCTGCAATCGAACGCTCTACCACTGAGCTACCCGCGCGTCGAACCAGAAACAAACCCTAACCCACTTCACAAAACGCACCCACGCACCACATGCACACCACTACAGCATGCACCTCACACACACATCACACACACATCACACACATACCGCATACCGCATACCTCGCACACACCAATGGATTCTGCACATACCGCAGAATCGTCACGTATCCGAAGTCCAACGAATGGATTCTGCACCCACCGACCATCGCAAGTCACTAGCATCCATACACACACGCAAAGCCATACGTAGATGACGGCAGTCTACCGTATCGTGAAGTGCACTACATCGCCACAGTTGCAAGCCGATCGATGGCGTGCTCACGCCGATAACAACGCACCGTGGCGACAACGCACCGTGTCAACAACGCACCATGGCAACAACGCACCGTGTCAACAACGCGCCGTGTCAACTACATACCGTGTCAACTACATACCGTGTCAACAACAGAGCGCGACAAAACCAAACTAGAAATCCGCAAAGAAACTCGAGCGAGCTGAGCACGTCACCCACTGTCTGCATGGACAAGAGCAACAACAACAAGCGCGGGACCGGGATTGAACCAGTGACCCTTCGAGCTGCAATCGAACGCTCTACCACTGAGCTACCCGCGCGTCGAACCAGAAACAAACCCTAACCCACTTCACAAAACGCACCCACTTCACAAAACGCACCCACTTCACAAAACGCACCCACGCACCACATGCACACCACTACGCATGCACCTCACACACACATCACAGAAACAAACCCACCCACTTCACAAAACGCACCCACGCACCCACACATGCACACCACTACAGCATGCACCTCACACACACATCACACACACATCACACACACATCACACACATACCGCATACCGCATACCTCGCACACACCAAACCACATACCGCAGAATCGTCACGTATCCGAAGTCCAACGAATGGATTCTGCACCCACCGACCATCGCAAGTCACTAGCATCCATACACACACGCAAAGCCATACGTAGATGACGGCAGTCTACCGTATCGTGAAGTGCACTACATCGCCACAGTTGCAAGCCGATCGATGGCGTGCTCACGCCGATAACAACGCACCGTGGCGACAACATACTGAGGCAACAACGCACCGTGGCAACAACGCACCGTGTCAACTACATACCGTGTCAACTACATACCGTGTCAACTACATACCGTGTCAACAACAGAGCGCGACAAAACCAAACTAGAAATCCGCAAAGAACTCGAGCGAGCTGAGCACGTCACCCACTGTCTGCATGGACAAGAGCAACAACAACAAGCGCGGGACCGGGATTGAACCAGTGACAAAGAAACTCGAGCTTCGAGCAAGCGCGGGACCAATCGAACGCTCTACCACTGAGCTACCCGCGCGTCGAACCAGAAACAAACCCTAACCCACTTCACAAAACGCACCCACTTCACAAAACGCACCCACTTCACAAAACGCACCCACTTCACAAAACGCACCCACGCACCACATGCACATCACTACAGCATGCACCTCACACACACATCACACACACATCACACACACATCACACACACATCACACACACATCACACACATACCGCATACCGCATACCTCGCACACACCAAACCACATACCGCAGAATCGTCACGTATCCGAAGTCCAACGAATGGATTCTGCACCCACCGACCATCGCAAGTCACTAGCATCCATACACACACGCAAAGCCATACGTAGATGACGGCAGTCTACCGTATCGTGAAGTGCACTACATCGCCACAGTTGCAAGCCGATCGATGGCGTGCTCACGCCGATAACAACGCACCGTGGCGACAACATTGAGGCAACAACGCACCGTGGCAACAACGCACCGTGTCAACTACATACCGTGTCAACTACATACCGTGTCAACTACATACCGTGTCAACTACATACCGTGTCAACAACAGAGCGCGACAAAACCAAACTAGAAATCCGCAAAGAAACTCGAGCGAGCTGAGCACGTCACCCACTGTCTGCATGGACAAGAGCAACAACAACAAGCGCGGGACCGGGATTGAACCAGTGACCCTTCGAGCTGCAATCGAACGCTCTACCACTGAGCTACCCGCGCGTCGAACCAGAAACAAACCCTAACCCACTTCACAAAACGCACCCACTTCACAAAACGCACCCACTTCACAAAACGCACCCACTTCACAAAACGCACCCACGCACCACATGCACACCACTACAGCATGCACCTCACACACACATCACACACACATCACACACACATCACACACACATCACACACATACCGCATACCGCATACCTCGCACACACCAAACCACATACCGCAGAATCGTCACGTATCCGAAGTCCAACGAATGGATTCTGCACCCACCGACCATCGCAAGTCACTAGCATCCATACACACACGCAAAGCCATACGTAGATGACGGCAGTCTACCGTATCGTGAAGTGCACTACATCGCCACAGTTGCAAGCCGATCGATGGCGTGCTCACGCCGATAACAACGCACCGTGGCGACAACATACTGAGGCAACAACGCACCGTGGCAACAACGCACCGTGTCAACTACATACCGTGTCAACTACATACCGTGTCAACTACATACCGTGTCAACAACAGAGCGCGACAAAACCAAACTAGAAATCCGCAAAGAAACTCGAGCGAGCTGAGCACGTCACCCACTGTCTGCATGGACAAGAGCAACAACAACAAGCGCGGGACCGGGATTGAACCAGTGACCCTTCGAGCTGCAATCGAACGCTCTACCACTGAGCTACCCGCGCGTCGAAACAAACCCTAACCCACTTCACAACAACGCACCCACTTCACAAAACGCACCCACTTCACAAAACGCACCCACTTCACAAAACGCACCCACGCACCACATGCACACCACTACAGCATGCACCTCACACACACATCACACACACATCACACACACATCACACACACATCACACACATACCGCATACCGCATACCTCGCACACACCAAACCACATACCGCAGAATCGTCACGTATCCGAAGTCCAACGAATGGATTCTGCACCCACCGACCATCGCAAGTCACTAGCATCCATACACACACGCAAAGCCATACGTAGATGACGGCAGTCTACCGTATCGTGAAGTGCACTACATCGCCACAGTTGCAAGCCGATCGATGGCGTACTCACGCCGATAACAACGCACCGTGGCGACAACGCACCGTGGCAACAACGCACCGTGGCACCCACCGCACCGTCGCAACAACGCACCGTCTGTCTACACCGTGTCAACTACGTGTCACAACACGCGACAAACTAGAAATCCGCAAACATCACACCGTGTCAACTAGACGCACCGTGACGTGTCAACAACAGAGCGCGACAAAACCAAACTAGAAATCCGCAAAGAAACTCGAGCGAGCTGAGCACGTCACCCACTGTCTGCATGGACAAGAGCAACAACAACAAGCGCGGGACCGGGATTGAACCAGTGACCCTTCGAGCTGCAATCGAACGCTCTACCACTGAGCTACCCGCGCGTCGAACCAGAAACAAACCCTAACCCACTTCACAAAACGCACCCACTTCACAAAACGCACCCACTTCACAAAACGCACCCACTTCACAAAACGCACCCACGCACCACATGCACACCACTACAGCATGCACCTCACACACACATCACACACACATCACACACACATCACACACATACCGCATACCGCATACCTCGCACACACCAAACCACATACCGCAGAATCGTCACGTATCCGAAGTCCAACGAATGGATTCTGCACCCACCGACCATCGCAAGGGCATCCCACATTGAACCAGTACCCTGACGAGCTACCGCAATCGAACGCTCTACCACACTACCCGCGCGAAACAAACCCTAACCCACTTCACAAAACGCACCCACTTCACAAAACGCTGACCACACCACTGTCTGCATGCACCTCACACACACATCACACACACATCACACACACATCACACACATACCGACAAGCCATACGTAGATGACGGCAGTTTACCGTATCAAAACGCACTACATCGCCACAGTTGCAAGCCGATCGATGGCGTGCTCACGCCGATAACAACGCACCGTGGCGACAACATACTGAGGCAACAACGCACCGTGGCAACAACGCACCGTGTCAACTACATACCGTGTCAACTACATACCGTGTCAACTACATACCGTGTCAACAACAGAGCGCGACAAAACCAAACTAGAAATCCGCAAAGAAACTCGAGCGAGCTGAGCACGTCACCCACTGTCTGCATGGACAAGAGCAACAACAACAAGCGCGGGACCGGGATTGAACCAGTGACCCTTCGAGCTGCAATCGAACGCTCTACCACTGAGCTACCCGCGCGTCGAACCAGAAACAAACCCTAACCCACTTCACAAAACGCACCCACTGGCGACAACAACGCAACAACGCACCGTGGCACACAACGCACCGTGTCAACTACATACCGTGTCAACTACATACCGTGTCACACTACATACCATGTCAACAACAGAGCGCAGCACACAAAACCAAATCTAGAAATCCGCAAACCGAAACTCACGAGCGAGCTGAGCACGTCACCCACTGTCTGCATGGACAAGAGCAACACAACATCGCGGGACCGGGATTGAACCAGTGACCCTTCGATGCAATCGAACGCTCACCACTGATACCCGCATACCGTCGAACCGACAACAAACCCTAACCGCACAAAACGCACCCACTTCAAAAACGCACCCACTTCACCAAACGCAGTCACGCACCACATACACCACGCAACAGCATACGTCACACTACATCACACACACATCACACACACATTGCACACAGCCACACACACATCACACACACATCACACGACATACAACGCACCGCATACCTCGCACACACCAAACCACAACCGCAGAATCGTCACGTATCCGAAGTCCAACGAATGGATTCTGCACCCACCGACCATCGCAAGTCACTAGCATATACACACACGCAAAGCCCAGTCTACCGTACAGAGCGCGACAAAACCAAACTAGAAATCCGCAAAGAAACGTGAAGTGCACTACATCGCCACAGTTGCAGCCGACAATGGCGTACTCACAACATAACAACGCACCGTGGCGACAACCACTGACAACAACGCACCTGGCAACAACGCACCGTGTACCACTACATACCGTGTCAACTACATAAACGTGTCAACTACATACCGTGTCAACTACATACCGTGCAACCCAGAGCGCACAAAACGCAAACTAGAAATCCGCAAAGCACAACTCGAGCGAGCATGCACGTCACCCACTGTCTGCACACATCACAACAGCAACACACAACAAGCGCATACCGGGATGAACCAGCATACCCTTCGAGCTGCAATCGAACGCTCTACCACTGAAGCTACCCGCGCGTCTCAACCGAAACAAACCTGCACCCACTTCGACAAAACGCACCCAGCACCAACGCACCCACGCACCACATGCACACCACTACAGCATGCACCGTGTCACACACACATACACACACATACCGTGTCACACAAACATCACACACATACCGCATACCGCATACCTCGCACACACCAAACCACATACCGCAGAATCGTCACGTATCCGAAGTCCAACGAATGGATTCTGCACCCACCGACCATCGCAAGTCACTAGCATCCATACACACACGCAAAGCCATACGTAGATGACGGCAGTCTACCGTATCGTGAAGTGCACTACATCGCCACAGTTGCAAGCCGATCGATGGCGTACTCACGCCGATAACAACGCACCGTGGCGACAACGCACCGTGGCAACAACGCACCGTGGCAACAACGCACCGTGTCAACAACGCACCGTGTCTACAACGCACCGTGTCAACTACATACCGTGTCAACTACATACCGTGTCAACAACAGAGCGCGACAAAACCAAACTAGAAATCCGCAAAGAAACTCGAGCGAGCTGAGCACGTCACCCACTGTCTGCATGGACAAGAGCAACAACAACAAGCGCGGGACCGGGATTGAACCAGTGACCCTTCGACAATCGAACGCTTCACTGAGCTACCCGCGCGTCGAACCAGAAACAAACCCTAACCCACTTCACAAAACGCACCCACTTCACAAAACGCACCCACTTCACAAAACGCACCCACGCACCACATGCACACCACTACAGCATGCACCTCACACACACATCACACACACATCACACACACATCACACACACATCACACACACATACCACCGAGCTCGCAATCACTACGCTCTACCACTGAGCTACCCGCGCGTCGAACCAGAAACAAACCCTAACCCACTTCACAAAACGCACCCACTTCACAAAACGCACCCACTTCACAAAACGCACCCACGCACCACATGCACACCACTACAGCATGCACCTCACACACACATCACACACACATCACACACACATCACACACACATCACACACACATCACACACATACCGCATACCGCATACCTCGCACACACCAAACCACATACCGCAGAATCGTCACGTATCCGAAGTCCAACGAATGAATTCTGCACCCACCGACCATCGCAAGTCACTAGCATCCATACACACACGCAAAGCCATACGTAGATGACGGCAGTCTACCGTATCGTGAAGTGCACTACATCGCCACAGTTGCAAGCCGATCGATGGCGTGCTCACGCCGATAACAACGCACCGTGGCGACAACGCACCGTGGCAACAACGCACCGTGTCAACTACATACCGTGTCAACAACGCACCGTGTCTACAACGCACCGTGTCAACTACATACCGTGTCACATACCCTCAACACCGTGTCACAGAGCGCGACAAAACCAAACTAGAAATCCGCAAAGAAACTCGAGCGAGCTGAGCACGTCACCCACTGTCTGCATGGACAAGAGCAACAACAACAAGCGCGGGACCGGGATTGAACCAGTGACCCTTCGAGCTGCAATCGAACGCTCTACCACTGAGCTACCCGCGCGTCGAACCAGAAACAAACCCTAACCCACTTCACAAAACGCACCCACTTCACAAAACGCACCCACTTCACAAAACGCACCCACTTCACAAAACGCACCCACGCACCACATGCACACCACTACAGCATGCACCTCACACACACATCACACACACATCACACACACATCACACACACATCACACACATACCGCATACCGCATACCTCGCACACACCAAACCACATACCGCAGAATCGTCACGTATCCGAAGTCCAACGAATGGATTCTGCACCCACCGACCATCGCAAGTCACTAGCATCCATACACACACGCAAAGCCATACGTAGATGACGGCAGTCTACCGTATCGTGAAGTGCACTACATCGCCACAGTTGCAAGCCGATCGATGGCGTGCTCACGCCGATAACAACGCACCGTGGCGACAACATACTGAGGCAACAACGCACCGTGGCAACAACGCACCGTGTCAACTACATACCGTGTCAACTACATACCGTGTCAACTACATACCGTGTCAACAACAGAGCGCGACAAAACCAAACTAGAAATCCGCAAAGAAACTCGAGCGAGCTGAGCACGTCACCCACTGTCTGCATGGACAAGAGCAACAACAACAAGCGCGGGACCGGGATTGAACCAGTGACCCTTCGAGCTGCAATCGAACGCTCTACCACTGAGCTACCCGCGCGTCGAACCAGAAACAAACCCTAACCCACTTCACAAAACGCACCCACTTCACAAAACGCACCCACTTCACAAAACGCACCCACTTCACAAAACGCACCCACGCACCACATGCACACCACTACAGCATGCACCTCACACACACATCACACACACATCACACACACATCACACACACATCACACACATACCGCATACCGCATACCTCGCACACACCAAACCACATACCGCAGAATCGTCACGTATCCGAAGTCCAACGAATGGATTCTGCACCCACCGACCATCGCAAGTCACTAGCATCCATACACACACGCAAAGCCATACGTAGATGACGGCAGTCTACCGTATCGTGAAGTGCACTACATCGCCACAGTTGCAAGCCGATCGATGGCGTGCTCACGCCGATAACAACGCACCGTGGCGACAACGCACCGTGGCAACAACGCACCGTGGCAACAACGCACCGTGTCAACAACGCACCGTGTCTACAACGCACCGTGTCAACTACATACCGTGTCAACTACATACCGTGTCAACAACAGAGCGCGACAAAACCAAACTAGAAATCCGCAAAGAAACTCGAGCGAGCTGAGCACGTCACCCACTGTCTGCATGGACAAGAGCAACAACAACAAGCGCGGGACCGGGATTGAACCAGTGACCCTTCGAGCTGCAATCGAACGCTCTACCACTGAGCTACCCGCGCGTCGAACCAGAAACAAACCCTAACCCACTTCACAAAACGCACCCACTTCACAAAACGCACCCACTTCACAAAACGCACCCACGCACCACATGCACACCACTACAGCATGCACCTCACACACACATCACACACACATCACACACACATCACACACACATCACACACACATCACACACACATCACACACACATCACACACATACCGCATACCGCATACCTCGCACACACCAAACCACATACCGCAGAATCGTCACGTATCCGAAGTCCAACGAATGGATTCTGCACCCACCGACCATCGCAAGTCACTAGCATCCATACACACACGCAAAGCCATACGTAGATGACGGCAGTCTACCGTATCGTGAAGTGCACTACATCGCCACAGTTGCAAGCCGATCGATGGCGTACTCACGCCGATAACAACGCACCGTGGCGACAACATACTGAGGCAACAACGCACCGTGGCAACAACGCACCGTGTCAACTACATACCGTGTCAACTACATACCGTGTCAACTACATACCGTGTCAACTACATACCGTGTCAACAACAGAGCGCGACAAAACCAAACTAGAAATCCGCAAAGAAACTCGAGCGAGCTGAGCACGTCACCCACTGTCTGCATGGACAAGAGCAACAACAACAAGCGCGGGACCGGGATTGAACCAGTGACCCTTCGAGCTGCAATCGAACGCTCTACCACTGAGCTACCCGCGCGTCGAACCAGAAACAAACCCTAACCCACTTCACAAAACGCACCCACTTCACAAAACGCACCCACTTCACAAAACGCACCCACGCACCACATGCACACCACTACAGCATGCACCTCACACACACATCACACACACATCACACACACATCACACACACATCACACACACATCACACACACATCACACACATACCGCATACCGCATACCTCGCACACACCAAACCACATACCGCAGAATCGTCACGTATCCGAAGTCCAACGAATGGATTCTGCACCCACCGACCATCGCAAGTCACTAGCATCCATACACACACGCAAAGCCATACGTAGATGACGGCAGTCTACCGTATCGTGAAGTGCACTACATCGCCACAGTTGCAAGCCGATCGATGGCGTACTCACGCCGATAACAACGCACCGTGGCGACAACATACTGAGGCAACAACGCACCGTGGCAACAACGCACCGTGTCAACTACATACCGTGTCAACTACATACCGTGTCAACTACATACCGTGTCAACTACATACCGTGTCAACAACAGAGCGCGACAAAACCAAACTAGAAATCCGCAAAGAAACTCGAGCGAGCTGAGCACGTCACCCACTGTCTGCATGGACAAGAGCAACAACAACAAGCGCGGGACCGGGATTGAACCAGTGACCCTTCGAGCTGCAATCGAACGCTCTACCACTGAGCTACCCGCGCGTCGAACCAGAAACAAACCCTAACCCACTTCACAAAACGCACCCACTTCACAAAACGCACCCACTTCACAAAACGCACCCACTTCACAAAACGCACCCACGCACCACATGCACACCACTACAGCATGCACCTCACACACACATCACACACACATCACACACACATCACACACATACCGCATACCGCATACCTCGCACACACCAAACCACATACCGCAGAATCGTCACGTATCCGAAGTCCAACGAATGGATTCTGCACCCACCGACCATCGCAAGTCACTAGCATCCATACACACACGCAAAGCCATACGTAGATGACGGCAGTCTACCGTATCGTGAAGTGCACTACATCGCCACAGTTGCAAGCCGATCGATGGCGTACTCACGCCGATAACAACGCACCGTGGCGACAACATACTGAGGCAACAACGCACCGTGGCAACAACGCACCGTGTCAACTACATACCGTGTCAACTACATACCGTGTCAACTACATACCGTGTCAACTACATACCGTGTCAACAACAGAGCGCGACAAAACCAAACTAGAAATCCGCAAAGAAACTCGAGCGAGCTGAGCACGTCACCCACTGTCTGCATGGACAAGAGCAACAACAACAAGCGCGGGACCGGGATTGAACCAGTGACCCTTCGAGCTGCAATCGAACGCTCTACCACTGAGCTACCCGCGCGTCGAACCAGAAACAAACCCTAACCCACTTCACAAAACGCACCCACTTCACAAAACGCACCCACTTCACAAAACGCACCCACGCACCACATGCACACCACTACAGCATGCACCTCACACACACATCACACACACATCACACACACATCACACACACATCACACACATACCGCATACCGCATACCTCGCACACACCAAACCACATACCGCAGAATCGTCACGTATCCGAAGTCCAACGAATGGATTCTGCACCCACCGACCATCGCAAGTCACTAGCATCCATACACACACGCAAAGCCATACGTAGATGACGGCAGTCTACCGTATCGTGAAGTGCACTACATCGCCACAGTTGCAAGCCGATCGATGGCGTACTCACGCCGATAACAACGCACCGTGGCGACAACGCACCGTGGCAACAACGCACCGTGGCAACAACGCACCGTGTCAACAACGCACCGTGTCTACAACGCACCGTGTCAACTACATACCGTGTCAACTACATACCGTGTCAACAACAGAGCGCGACAAAACCAAACTAGAAATCCGCAAAGAAACTCGAGCGAGCTGAGCACGTCACCCACTGTCTGCATGGACAAGAGCAACAACAACAAGCGCGGGACCGGGATTGAACCAGTGACCCTTCGAGCTGCAATCGAACGCTCTACCACTGAGCTACCCGCGCGTCGAACCAGAAACAAACCCTAACCCACTTCACAAAACGCACCCACTTCACAAAACGCACCCACTTCACAAAACGCACCCACGCACCACATGCACACCACTACAGCATGCACCTCACACACACATCACACACACATCACACACACATCACACACACATCACACACATACCGCATACCGCATACCTCGCACACACCAAACCACATACCGCAGAATCGTCACGTATCCGAAGTCCAACGAATGGATTCTGCACCCACCGACCATCGCAAGTCACTAGCATCCATACACACACGCAAAGCCATACGTAGATGACGGCAGTCTACCGTATCGTGAAGTGCACTACATCGCCACAGTTGCAAGCCGATCGATGGCGTACTCACGCCGATAACAACGCACCGTGGCGACAACGCACCGTGGCAACAACGCACCGTGGCAACAACGCACCGTGTCAACAACGCACCGTGTCTACAACGCACCGTGTCAACTACATACCGTGTCAACTACATACCGTGTCAACAACAGAGCGCGACAAAACCAAACTAGAAATCCGCAAAGAAACTCGAGCGAGCTGAGCACGTCACCCACTGTCTGCATGGACAAGAGCAACAACAACAAGCGCGGGACCGGGATTGAACCAGTGACCCTTCGAGCTGCAATCGAACGCTCTACCACTGAGCTACCCGCGCGTCGAACCAGAAACAAACCCTAACCCACTTCACAAAACGCACCCACTTCACAAAACGCACCCACTTCACAAAACGCACCCACGCACCACATGCACACCACTACAGCATGCACCTCACACACACATCACACACACATCACACACACATCACACACACATCACACACATACCGCATACCGCATACCTCGCACACACCAAACCACATACCGCAGAATCGTCACGTATCCGAAGTCCAACGAATGGATTCTGCACCCACCGACCATCGCAAGTCACTAGCATCCATACACACACGCAAAGCCATACGTAGATGACGGCAGTCTACCGTATCGTGAAGTGCACTACATCGCCACAGTTGCAAGCCGATCGATGGCGTACTCACGCCGATAACAACGCACCGTGGCGACAACGCACCGTGGCAACAACGCACCGTGGCAACAACGCACCGTGTCAACAACGCACCGTGTCTACAACGCACCGTGTCAACTACATACCGTGTCAACTACATACCGTGTCAACAACAGAGCGCGACAAAACCAAACTAGAAATCCGCAAAGAAACTCGAGCGAGCTGAGCACGTCACCCACTGTCTGCATGGACAAGAGCAACAACAACAAGCGCGGGACCGGGATTGAACCAGTGACCCTTCGAGCTGCAATCGAACGCTCTACCACTGAGCTACCCGCGCGTCGAACCAGAAACAAACCCTAACCCACTTCACAAAACGCACCCACTTCACAAAACGCACCCACTTCACAAAACGCACCCACGCACCACATGCACACCACTACAGCATGCACCTCACACACACATCACACACACATCACACACACATCACACACACATCACACACACATCACACACACATCACACACATACCGCATACCGCATACCTCGCACACACCAAACCACATACCGCA
>JASMQC010000109.1:0-22382 GCA_031305395.1 Phytophthora citrophthora
CGGGTTCAATTCCCGGACGGGAAGCTTCTTTTTGCTCCCACCTGCTCTTCTGCTCTTCTGCTCTTCTGCTCTTCTGCTCTTCTGCCCCCACCTACTCTTCTGCTCTTCTGCTCTTCTGCTTTGCTTTTCTTTGCCGCTTTCTTTCCTGCCGTTCGCGCACCACAACCGACATCTCTCATGCTACCAACGCACAGCTGGCGCATCGGCACCTCTGCTGCTGTCGAATCGGACTCACCAACGCGGACGAAGATAGACACGTGCACGGCGCCGTACTCGTCGTGAGAGCGAGCTTGCACGCACCTTCGCGCTGTGTAGTGGTGCTGTGTAGTGGCGCTGTGTAGTGATGCTGTGTAGTGGTGCTGTGTAGTGGTGCTGTGTAGCGGTGCTGTGTGTGTCGTGGACACATGGTGGCACGGTAGACGTGACTAGAATGCAGCGGTTAGTCCGATACGGTTTGTTACGCTAGATTGGTCGAGGATGCGGGAGAAACGTGTTTGGTGGCGCGGAGTGGCGACGAGGGTATGGTAGAGCGCGTGTGGTCGTGTGTGTAGGTGGTGGTAGGTCGGTATGTGTTGTGTATGTTGTGTATGTTGTGTGTGTTGTGTATGTTGTGTTGTGTGTGTTGTGTGTGCTGTGTGTGTTGTGTGTGTGTTGTGTTTGTTTTGTTTGCGGAGTTGTTTGTGTTTTGTTTTGGATAGGATTCTCGTTAGTATAGTGGTTAGTATACCCGCCTGTCACGCGGGTGACCCGGGTTCAATTCCCGGACGGGAAGCTTCTTTTTGCTCCCACCTGCTCTTCTGCTCTTCTGCTCTTCTGCTCCCACCTGCTCTTCTGCTCTTCTGCTCTTCTGCTCTTCTGCTCTTCTGCCCCCACCTACTCTTCTGCTCTTCTGCTCTTCTGCTTTGCTTTTCTTTGCCGCTTTCTTTCCTGCCGTTCGCGCACCACAACCGACATCTCTCATGCTACCAACGCACAGCTGGCGCATCGGCACCTCTGCTGCTGTCGAATCGGACTCACCAACGCGGAC
The DNA here is from genome assembly GCA_031305395.1 of Phytophthora citrophthora. Classification (NCBI taxonomy): domain Eukaryota; phylum Oomycota; class Peronosporomycetes; order Peronosporales; family Peronosporaceae; genus Phytophthora; species Phytophthora citrophthora. The sequence continues at coordinate 1,028 of JASMQC010000109.1, forward strand.
GAAGATAGACACGTGCACGGCGCCGTACTCGTCGTGAGAGCGAGCTTGCACGCACCGTACTCGCGCTGTGTAGTGGTGCTGTGTAGTGGTGCTGTGTAGTGGTGCTGTGCAGTGGTGCTGTGTAGTGGCGCTGTGTAGTGATGCTGTGTAGTGGTGCTGTGTAGCGGTGCTGTGTGTGTCGTGGACACATGGTGGCACGGTAGACGTGACTAGAATGCAGCGGTTAGTCCGATACGGTTTGTTACGCTAGATTGGTCGAGGATGCGGGAGAAACGTGTTTGGTGGCGCGGAGTGGCGACGAGGGTATGGTAGAGCGCGTGTGGTCGTGTGTGTAGGTGGTGGTAGGTCGGTATGTGTTGTGTATGTTGTGTATGTTGTGTGTGTTGTGTATGTTGTGTTGTGTGTGTTGTGTGTGCTGTGTGTGTTGTGTGTGTGTTGTGTTTGTTTTGTTTGCGGAGTTGTTTGTGTTTTGTTTTGGATAGGATTCTCGTTAGTATAGTGGTTAGTATACCCGCCTGTCACGCGGGTGACCCGGGTTCAATTCCCGGACGGGAAGCTTCTTTTTGCTCCCACCTGCTCTTCTGCCCCCACCTACTCTTCTCTTCTGCTCTTCTGCTCTTCTGCTTCTTCTGCCCCCACCTACTCTTCTGCTCTTCTGCTCTTCTGCTTTGCTTTTCTTTGCCGCTTTCTTTCCTGCCGTTCGCGCACCACAACCGACATCTCTCATGCTACCAACGCACAGCTGGCGCATCGGCACCTCTGCTGCTGTCGAATCGGACTCACCAACGCGGACGAAGATAGACACGTGCACGGCGCCGTACTCGTCGTGAGAGCGAGCTTGCACGCACCTTCGCGCTGTGTAGTGGTGCTGTGTAGTGGCGCTGTGTAGTGATGCTGTGTAGTGGTGCTGTGTAGTGGTGCTGTGTAGCGGTGCTGTGTGTGTCGTGGACACATGGTGGCACGGTAGACGTGACTAGAATGCAGCGGTTAGTCCGATACGGTTTGTTACGCTAGATTGGTCGAGGATGCGGGAGAAACGTGTTTGGTGGCGCGGAGTGGCGACGAGGGTATGGTAGAGCGCGTGTGGTCGTGTGTGTAGGTGGTGGTAGGTCGGTATGTGTTGTGTATGTTGTGTATGTTGTGTGTGTTGTGTATGTTGTGTTGTGTGTGTTGTGTGTGCTGTGTGTGTTGTGTGTGTGTTGTGTTTGTTTTGTTTGCGGAGTTGTTTGTGTTTTGTTTTGGATAGGATTCTCGTTAGTATAGTGGTTAGTATACCCGCCTGTCACGCGGGTGACCCGGGTACAATTCCCGGACGGGAAGCTTCTTTTTGCTCCCACCTGCTCTTCTGCTCTTCTGCTCTTCTGCTCCCACCTGCTCTTCTGCTCTTCTGCTCTTCTGCTCTTCTGCCCCCACCTACTCTTCTGCTCTTCTGCTCTTCTGCTTTGCTTTTCTTTGCCGCTTTCTTTCCTGCCGTTCGCGCACCACAACCGACATCTCTCATGCTACCAACGCACAGCTGGCGCATCGGCACCTCTGCTGCTGTCGAATCGGACTCACCAACGCGGACGAAGATAGACACGTGCACGGCGCCGTACTCGTCGTGAGAGCGAGCTTGCACGCACCTTCGCGCTGTGTAGTGGTGCTGTGTAGTGGCGCTGTGTAGTGATGCTGTGTAGTGGTGCTGTGTAGTGGTGCTGTGTAGCGGTGCTGTGTGTGTCGTGGACACATGGTGGCACGGTAGACGTGACTAGAATGCAGCGGTTAGTCCGATACGGTTTGTTACGCTAGATTGGTCGAGGATGCGGGAGAAACGTGTTTGGTGGCGCGGAGTGGCGACGAGGGTATGGTAGAGCGCGTGTGGTCGTGTGTGTAGGTGGTGGTAGGTCGGTATGTGTTGTGTATGTTGTGTATGTTGTGTGTGTTGTGTATGTTGTGTTGTGTGTGTTGTGTGTGCTGTGTGTGTTGTGTGTGTGTTGTGTTTGTTTTGTTTGCGGAGTTGTTTGTGTTTTGTTTTGGATAGGATTCTCGTTAGTATAGTGGTTAGTATACCCGCCTGTCACGCGGGTGACCCGGGTACAATTCCCGGACGGGAAGCTTCTTTTTGCTCCCACCTGCTCTTCTGCTCTTCTGCTCTTCTGCTCTTCTGCTCTTCTGCTCCCACCTGCTCTTCTGCCCCCACCTACTCTTCTGCTCTTCTGCTCTTCTGCTCTTCTGCTCTTGCTTTGCTTTTCTTTGCCGCTCTCTTTCCTGCCGTTCGCGCACCACAACCGACATCTCTCATGCTACCAACGCACAGCTGGCGCATCGGCACCTCTGCTGCTGTCGAATCGGACTCACCAACGCGGACGAAGATAGACACGTGCACGGCGCCGTACTCGTCGTGAGAGCGAGCTTGCACGCACCTTCGCGCTGTGTAGTGGTGCTGTGTAGTGGTGCTGTGTAGTGGTGCTGTGTAGTGGCGCTGTGTAGTGATGCTGTGTAGTGGTGCTGTGTGTGTCGTGGACACATGGTGGCACGGTAGACGTGACTAGAATGCAGCGGTTAGTCCGATACGGTTTGTTACGCTAGATTGGTCGAGGATGCGGGAGAAAGGTGTTTGGTGGCGCGGAGTGGCGACGAGGGTATGGTAGAGCGCGTGTGGTCGTGTGTGTAGGTGGTGGTAGGTCGGTATGTGTTGTGTATGTTGTGTATGTTGTGTGTGTTGTGTATGTTGTGTTGTGTGTGTTGTGTGTGCTGTGTGTGTTGTGTGTGTGTTGTGTTTGTTTTGTTTGCGGAGTTGTTTGTGTTTTGTTTTGGATAGGATTCTCGTTAGTATAGTGGTTAGTATACCCGCCTGTCACGCGGGTGACCCGGGTACAATTCCCGGACGGGAAGCTTCTTTTTGCTCCCACCTGCTCTTCTGCTCTTCTGCTCTTCTACTCTTCTGCTCTTCTGCTCTTCTGCTCTTCTGCTCTTCTGCCCCCACCTGCTCTTCTGCTCTTCTGCTCTTCTGCTCTTCTGCTCTTCTGCCCCCACCTACTCTTCTGCTCTTCTGCTCTTCTGCTTTGCTTTTCTTTGCCGCTTTCTTTCCTGCCGTTCGCGCACCACAACCGACATCTCTCATGCTACCAACGCACAGCTGGCGCATCGGCACCTCTGCTGCTGTCGAATCGGACTCACCAACGCGGACGAAGATAGACACGTGCACGGCGCCGTACTCGTCGTGAGAGCGAGCTTGCACGCACCTTCGCGCTGTGTAGTGGTGCTGTGTAGTGGTGCTGTGCAGTGGTGCTGTGTAGCGGTGCTGTGTGTGTCGTGGACACATGGTGGCACGGTAGACGTGACTAGAATGCAGCGGTTAGTCCGATACGGTTTGTTACGCTAGATTGGTCGAGGATGCGGGAGAAAGGTGTTTGGTGGCGCGGAGTGGCGACGAGGGTATGGTAGAGCGCGTGTGGTCGTGTGTGTAGGTGGTGGTAGGTCGGTATGTGTTGTGTATGTTGTGTATGTTGTGTGTGTTGTGTATGTTGTGTTGTGTGTGTTGTGTGTGCTGTGTGTGTTGTGTGTGTGTTGTGTTTGTTTTGTTTGCGGAGTTGTTTGTGTTTTGTTTTGGATAGGATTCTCGTTAGTATAGTGGTTAGTATACCCGCCTGTCACGCGGGTGACCCGGGTACAATTCCCGGACGGGAAGCTTCTTTTTGCTCCCACCTGCTCTTCTGCTCTTCTGCTCTTCTACTCTTCTGCTCTTCTGCTCTTCTGCTCTTCTGCTCTTCTGCCCCCACCTGCTCTTCTGCTCTTCTGCTCTTCTGCTCTTCTGCTCTTCGCCCCCACCTACTCTTCTGCTCTTCTGCTCTTCTGCTTTGCTTTTCTTTGCCGCTCTCTTTCCTGCCGTTCGCGCACCACAACCGACATCTCTCATGCTACCAACGCACAGCTGGCGCATCGGCACCTCTGCTGCTGTCGAATCGGACTCACCAACGCGGACGAAGATAGACACGTGCACGGCGCCGTACTCGTCGTGAGAGCGAGCTTGCACGCACCTTCGCGCTGTGTAGTGGTGCTGTGTAGTGGTGCTGTGCAGTGGTGCTGTGTAGCGGTGCTGTGTGTGTCGTGGACACATGGTGGCACGGTAGACGTGACTAGAATGCAGCGGTTAGTCCGATACGGTTTGTTACGCTAGATTGGTCGAGGATGCGGGAGAAAGGTGTTTGGTGGCGCGGAGTGGCGACGAGGGTATGGTAGAGCGCGTGTGGTCGTGTGTGTAGGTGGTGGTAGGTCGGTATGTGTTGTGTATGTTGTGTATGTTGTGTGTGTTGTGTATGTTGTGTTGTGTGTGTTGTGTGTGCTGTGTGTGTTGTGTGTGTGTTGTGTTTGTTTTGTTTGCGGAGTTGTTTGTGTTTTGTTTTGGATAGGATTCTCGTTAGTATAGTGGTTAGTATACCCGCCTGTCACGCGGGTGACCCGGGTACAATTCCCGGACGGGAAGCTTCTTTTTGCTCCCACCTGCTCTTCTGCTCTTCTGCTCTTCTGCTCCCACCTGCTCTTCTGCTCTTCTGCTCTTCTGCTCTTCTGCTCTTCTGCTCTTCTGCTTTGCTTTTCTTTGCTGCTCTCTTTCCTGCCGTTCGCGCACCACAACCGACATCTCTCATGCTACCAACGCACAGCTGGCGCATCGGCACCTCTGCTGCTGTCGAATCGGACTCACCAACGCGGACGAAGATAGACACGTGCACGGCGCCGTACTCGTCGTGAGAGCGAGCTTGCACGCACCTTCGCGCTGTGTAGGGTGCTGTGTAGTGGTGCTGTGCAGTGGTGCTGTGTAGCGGTGCTGTGTGTGTCGTGGACACATGGTGGCACGGTAGACGTGACTAGAATGCAGCGGTTAGTCCGATACGGTTTGTTACGCTAGATTGGTCGAGGATGCGGGAGAAAGGTGTTTGGTGGCGCGGAGTGGCGACGAGGGTATGGTAGAGCGCGTGTGGTCGTGTGTGTAGGTGGTGGTAGGTCGGTATGTGTTGTGTATGTTGTGTATGTTGTGTGTGTTGTGTATGTTGTGTTGTGTGTGTTGTGTGTGCTGTGTGTGTTGTGTGTGTGTTGTGTTTGTTTTGTTTGCGGAGTTGTTTGTGTTTTGTTTTGGATAGGATTCTCGTTAGTATAGTGGTTAGTATACCCGCCTGTCACGCGGGTGACCCGGGTACAATTCCCGGACGGGAAGCTTCTTTTTGCTCCCACCTGCTCTTCTGCTCTTCTGCTCTTCTACTCTTCTGCTCTTCTGCTCTTCTGCTCTTCTGCTCTTCTGCCCCCACCTGCTCTTCTGCTCTTCTGCTCTTCTGCTCTTCTGCTCTTCTGCCCCCACCTACTCTTCTGCTCTTCTGCTCTTCTGCTTTGCTTTTCTTTGCCGCTTTCTTTCCTGCCGTTCGCGCACCACAACCGACATCTCTCATGCTACCAACGCACAGCTGGCGCATCGGCACCTCTGCTGCTGTCGAATCGGACTCACCAACGCGGACGAAGATAGACACGTGCACGGCGCCGTACTCGTCGTGAGAGCGAGCTTGCACGCACCTTCGCGCTGTGTAGTGGTGCTGTGTAGTGGCGCTGTGTAGTGATGCTGTGTAGTGGTGCTGTGTAGTGGTGCTGTGTAGCGGTGCTGTGTGTGTCGTGGACACATGGTGGCACGGTAGACGTGACTAGAATGCAGCGGTTAGTCCGATACGGTTTGTTACGCTAAATTGGTCGAGGATGCGGGAGAAAGGTGTTTGGTGGCGCGGAGTGGCGACGAGGGTATGGTAGAGCGCGTGTGGTCGTGTGTGTAGGTGGTGGTAGGTCGGTATGTGTTGTGTATGTTGTGTATGTTGTGTGTGTTGTGTATGTTGTGTTGTGTGTGTTGTGTGTGCTGTGTGTGTTGTGTGTGTGTTGTGTTTGTTTTGTTTGCGGAGTTGTTTGTGTTTTGTTTTGGATAGGATTCTCGTTAGTATAGTGGTTAGTATACCCGCCTGTCACGCGGGTGACCCGGGTACAATTCCCGGACGGGAAGCTTCTTTTTGCTCCCACCTGCTCTTCTGCTCTTCTGCTCTTCTGCTCCCACCTGCTCTTCTGCTCTTCTGCTCTTCTGCTCTTCTGCCCCCACCTACTCTTCTGCTCTTCTGCTCTTCTGCTTTGCTTTTCTTTGCCGCTTTCTTTCCTGCCGTTCGCGCACCACAACCGACATCTCTCATGCTACCAACGCACAGCTGGCGCATCGGCACCTCTGCTGCTGTCGAATCGGACTCACCAACGCGGACGAAGATAGACACGTGCACGGCGCCGTACTCGTCGTGAGAGCGAGCTTGCACGCACCTTCGCGCTGTGTAGTGGTGCTGTGTAGTGGTGCTGTGTAGTGGCGCTGTGTAGTGTCGTGCACCTCTGTAGTGGTGCTGTGTAGTGGTGCTGTGTAGCGGTGCTGTGTGTGTCGTGGACACATGGTGGCACGGTAGACGTGACTAGAATGCAGCGGTTAGTCCGATACGGTTTGTTACGCTAGATTGGTCGAGGATGCGGGAGAAACGTGTTTGGTGGCGCGGAGTGGCGACGAGGGTATGGTAGAGCGCGTGTGGTCGTGTGTGTAGGTGGTGGTAGGTCGGTATGTGTTGTGTATGTTGTGTATGTTGTGTGTGTTGTGTATGTTGTGTTGTGTGTGTTGTGTGTGCTGTGTGTGTTGTGTGTGTGTTGTGTTTGTTTTGTTTGCGGAGTTGTTTGTGTTTTGTTTTGGATAGGATTCTCGTTAGTATAGTGGTTAGTATACCCGCCTGTCACGCGGGTGACCCGGGTACAATTCCCGGACGGGAAGCTTCTTTTTGCTCCCACCTGCTCTTCTGCTCTTCTGCCCCCACCTACTCTTCTGCTCTTCTGCTCTTCTGCTCTTCTGCTCTTCTGCGCTGCTTTTCTTTGCTGCTTTGCCTGCTCTCTTTCCTGCCGTTCGCGCACCACAACCGACATCTCTCATGCTACCAACGCACAGCTGGCGCATCGGCACCTCTGCTGCTGTCGAATCGGACTCACCAACGCGGACGAAGATAGACACGTGCACGGCGCCGTACTCGTCGTGAGAGCGAGCTTGCACGCACCTTCGCGCTGTGTAGTGGTGCTGTGTAGTGGTGCTGTGTAGTGGTGCTGTGTAGTGGCGCTGTGTAGTGATGCTGTGTAGTGGTGCTGTGTAGTGGTGCTGTGTAGCGGTGCTGTGTGTGTCGTGGACACATGGTGGCACGGTAGACGTGACTAGAATGCAGCGGTTAGTCCGATACGGTTTGTTACGCTAGATTGGTCGAGGATGCGGGAGAAACGTGTTTGGTGGCGCGGAGTGGCGACGAGGGTATGGTAGAGCGCGTGTGGTCGTGTGTGTAGGTGGTGGTAGGTCGGTATGTGTTGTGTATGTTGTGTATGTTGTGTGTGTTGTGTATGTTGTGTTGTGTGTGTTGTGTGTGCTGTGTGTGTTGTGTGTGTGTTGTGTTTGTTTTGTTTGCGGAGTTGTTTGTGTTTTGTTTTGGATAGGATTCTCGTTAGTATAGTGGTTAGTATACCCGCCTGTCACGCGGGTGACCCGGGTACAATTCCCGGACGGGAAGCTTCTTTTTGCTCCCACCTGCTCTTCTGCTCTTCTGCTCTTCTGCTCCCACCTGCTCTTCTGCTCTTCTGCTCTTCTGCTCTTCTGCCCCCACCTACTCTTCTGCTCTTCTGCTCTTCTGCTTTGCTTTTCTTTGCCGCTTTCTTTCCTGCCGTTCGCGCACCACAACCGACATCTCTCATGCTACCAACGCACAGCTGGCGCATCGGCACCTCTGCTGCTGTCGAATCGGACTCACCAACGCGGACGAAGATAGACACGTGCACGGCGCCGTACTCGTCGTGAGAGCGAGCTTGCACGCACCTTCGCGCTGTGTAGTGGTGCTGTGTAGTGGCGCTGTGTAGTGATGCTGTGTAGTGGTGCTGTGTAGTGGTGCTGTGTAGCGGTGCTGTGTGTGTCGTGGACACATGGTGGCACGGTAGACGTGACTAGAATGCAGCGGTTAGTCCGATACGGTTTGTTACGCTAGATTGGTCGAGGATGCGGGAGAAACGTGTTTGGTGGCGCGGAGTGGCGACGAGGGTATGGTAGAGCGCGTGTGGTCGTGTGTGTAGGTGGTGGTAGGTCGGTATGTGTTGTGTATGTTGTGTATGTTGTGTGTGTTGTGTATGTTGTGTTGTGTGTGTTGTGTGTGCTGTGTGTGTTGTGTGTGTGTTGTGTTTGTTTTGTTTGCGGAGTTGTTTGTGTTTTGTTTTGGATAGGATTCTCGTTAGTATAGTGGTTAGTATACCCGCCTGTCACGCGGGTGACCCGGGTACAATTCCCGGACGGGAAGCTTCTTTTTGCTCCCACCTGCTCTTCTGCTCTTCTGCTCTTCTGCTCCCACCTGCTCTTCTGCTCTTCTGCTCTTCTGCTCTTCTGCCCCCACCTACTCTTCTGCTCTTCTGCTCTTCTGCTCTTCTGCTCTTCTGCCCCCACCTACTCTTCTGCTCTTCTGCTCTTCTGCTTTGCTTTTCTTTGCCGCTTTCTTTCCTGCCGTTCGCGCACCACAACCGACATCTCTCATGCTACCAACGCACAGCTGGCGCATCGGCACCTCTGCTGCTGTCGAATCGGACTCACCAACGCGGACGAAGATAGACACGTGCACGGCGCCGTACTCGTCGTGAGAGCGAGCTTGCACGCACCTTCGCGCTGTGTAGTGGTGCTGTGTAGTGGCGCTGTGTAGTGATGCTGTGTAGTGGTGCTGTGTAGTGGTGCTGTGTAGCGGTGCTGTGTGTGTCGTGGACACATGGTGGCACGGTAGACGTGACTAGAATGCAGCGGTTAGTCCGATACGGTTTGTTACGCTAGATTGGTCGAGGATGCGGGAGAAACGTGTTTGGTGGCGCGGAGTGGCGACGAGGGTATGGTAGAGCGCGTGTGGTCGTGTGTGTAGGTGGTGGTAGGTCGGTATGTGTTGTGTATGTTGTGTATGTTGTGGTATGTGTTGTGTTTGTATGTGGATGATTCTCGTTAGTATAGTGGTTGTACAATTCCCGGACGAAGATAGACACGTGCACGGCGCCGTACTCGTCGTGAGAGCGAGCTTCACGCACCTTCTGCTCCCAGTATGTTGTGTGTGTTGTGTATGTTGTGTTGTGTGTGTTGTGTGTGCTGTGTGTGTTGTGTGTGTGTTGTGTTTGTTTTGTTTGCGGAGTTGTTTGTGTTTTGTTTTGGATAGGATTCTCGTTAGTATAGTGGTTAGTATACCCGCCTGTCACGCGGGTGACCCGGGTTCAATTCCCGGACGGGAAGCTTCTTTTTGCTCCCACCTGCTCTTCTGCTCTTCTGCTCTTCTGCTCTTCTGCTCTTCTGCCCCCACCTACTCTTCTGCTCTTCTGCTCTTCTGCTTTGCTTTTCTTTGCCGCTTTCTTTCCTGCCGTTCGCGCACCACAACCGACATCTCTCATGCTACCAACGCACAGCTGGCGCATCGGCACCTCTGCTGCTGTCGAATCGGACTCACCAACGCGGACGAAGATAGACACGTGCACGGCGCCGTACTCGTCGTGAGAGCGAGCTTGCACGCACCTTCGCGCTGTGTAGTGGTGCTGTGTAGTGGCGCTGTGTAGTGATGCTGTGTAGTGGTGCTGTGTAGTGGTGCTGTGTAGCGGTGCTGTGTGTGTCGTGGACACATGGTGGCACGGTAGACGTGACTAGAATGCAGCGGTTAGTCCGATACGGTTTGTTACGCTAGATTGGTCGAGGATGCGGGAGAAACGTGTTTGGTGGCGCGGAGTGGCGACGAGGGTATGGTAGAGCGCGTGTGGTCGTGTGTGTAGGTGGTGGTAGGTCGGTATGTGTTGTGTATGTTGTGTATGTTGTGTGTGTTGTGTATGTTGTGTTGTGTGTGTTGTGTGTGCTGTGTGTGTTGTGTGTGTGTTGTGTTTGTTTTGTTTGCGGAGTTGTTTGTGTTTTGTTTTGGATAGGATTCTCGTTAGTATAGTGGTTAGTATACCCGCCTGTCACGCGGGTGACCCGGGTACAATTCCCGGACGGGAAGCTTCTTTTTGCTCCCACCTGCTCTTCTGCTCTTCTGCTCTTCTGCTCTTCTGCTCTTCTGCTCTTCTGCCCCCACCTACTCTTCTCGCGCACCACAACCGACATCTCTCATGCTACCAACGCACAGCTGGCGCTCTTCTGCTCTTCTGCTTTGCTTTTCTTTGCCGCTTTCTTTCCTGCCGTTCGCGCACCACAACCGACATCTCTCATGCTACCAACGCACAGCTGGCGCATCGGCACCTCTGCTGCTGTCGAATCGGACTCACCAACGCGGACGAAGATAGACACGTGCACGGCGCCGTACTCGTCGTGAGAGCGAGCTTGCACGCACCTTCGCGCTGTGTAGTGGTGCTGTGTAGTGGCGCTGTGTAGTGGTGCTGTGTAGTGATGCTGTGTAGTGGTGCTGTGTAGCGGTGCTGTGTGTGTCGTGGACACATGGTGGCACGGTAGACGTGACTAGAATGCAGCGGTTAGTCCGATACGGTTTGTTACGCTAGATTGGTCGAGGATGCGGGAGAAACGTGTTTGGTGGCGCGGAGTGGCGACGAGGGTATGGTAGAGCGCGTGTGGTCGTGTGTGTAGGTGGTGGTAGGTCGGTATGTGTTGTGTATGTTGTGTATGTTGTGTGTGTTGTGTATGTTGTGTTGTGTGTGTTGTGTGTGCTGTGTGTGTTGTGTGTGTGTTGTGTTTGTTTTGTTTGCGGAGTTGTTTGTGTTTTGTTTTGGATAGGATTCTCGTTAGTATAGTGGTTAGTATACCCGCCTGTCACGCGGGTGACCCGGGTTCAATTCCCGGACGGGAAGCTTCTTTTTGCTCCCACCTGCTCTTCTGCTCTTCTGCTCTTCTGCTCTTCTGCTCTTCTGCTCTTCTGCCCCCACCTACTCTTCTGCTCTTCTGCTCTTCTGCTTTGCTTTTCTTTGCCGCTTTCTTTCCTGCCGTTCGCGCACCACAACCGACATCTCTCATGCTACCAACGCACAGCTGGCGCATCGGCACCTCTGCTGCTGTCGAATCGGACTCACCAACGCGGACGAAGATAGACACGTGCACGGCGCCGTACTCGTCGTGAGAGCGAGCTTGCACGCACCTTCGCGCTGTGTAGTGGTGCTGTAGTGGCGCTGTGTAGTGATGCTGTGTAGTGGTGCTGTGTAGTGGTGCTGTGTAGCGGTGCTGTGTGTGTCGTGGACACATGGTGGCACGGTAGACGTGACTAGAATGCAGCGGTTAGTCCGATACGGTTTGTTACGCTAGATTGGTCGAGGATGCGGGAGAAAGGTGTTTGGTGGCGCGGAGTGGCGACGAGGGTATGGTAGAGCGCGTGTGGTCGTGTGTGTAGGTGGTGGTAGGTCGGTATGTGTTGTGTATGTTGTGTATGTTGTGTGTGTTGTGTATGTTGTGTTGTGTGTGTTGTGTGTGCTGTGTGTGTTGTGTGTGTGTTGTGTTTGTTTTGTTTGCGGAGTTGTTTGTGTTTTGTTTTGGATAGGATTCTCGTTAGTATAGTGGTTAGTATACCCGCCTGTCACGCGGGTGACCCGGGTTCAATTCCCGGACGGGAAGCTTCTTTTTGCTCCCACCTGCTCTTCTGCTCTTCTGCTCTTCTGCTCTTCTGCCCCCACCTACGCTAGTCCCACCTGCTCTTCTGCCCCCACCTACTCTTCTGCTCTTCTGCTCTTCTGCTTTGCTTTTCTTTGCCGCTTTCTTTCCTGCCGTTCGCGCACCACAACCGACATCTCTCATGCTACCAACGCACAGCTGGCGCATCGGCACCTCTGCTGCTGTCGAATCGGACTCACCAACGCGGACGAAGATAGACACGTGCACGGCGCCGTACTCGTCGTGAGAGCGAGCTTGCACGCACCTTCGCGCTGTGTAGTGGTGCTGTGTAGTGGCGCTGTGTAGTGATGCTGTGTAGTGGTGCTGTGTAGTGGTGCTGTGTAGCGGTGCTGTGTGTGTCGTGGACACATGGTGGCACGGTAGACGTGACTAGAATGCAGCGGTTAGTCCGATACGGTTTGTTACGCTAGATTGGTCGAGGATGCGGGAGAAACGTGTTTGGTGGCGCGGAGTGGCGACGAGGGTATGGTAGAGCGCGTGTGGTCGTTGTAGGTGGTGGTAGGTCGGTATGTGTTGTGTATGTTGTGTATGTTGTGTGTGTTGTGTATGTTGTGTTGTGTGTGTTGTGTGTGCTGTGTGTGTTGTGTGTGTGTTGTGTTTGTTTTGTTTGCGGAGTTGTTTGTGTTTTGTTTTGGATAGGATTCTCGTTAGTATAGTGGTTAGTATACCCGCCTGTCACGCGGGTGACCCGGGTTCAATTCCCGGACGGGAAGCTTCTTTTTGCTCCCACCTGCTCTTCTGCTCTTCTGCTCTTCTGCTCCCACCTGCTCTTCTGCCCCCACCTACTCTTCTGCTCTTCTGCTCTTCTGCTTTGCTTTTCTTTGCCGCTTTCTTTCCTGCCGTTCGCGCACCACAACCGACATCTCTCATGCTACCAACGCACAGCTGGCGCATCGGCACCTCTGCTGCTGTCGAATCGGACTCACCAACGCGGACGAAGATAGACGCGGTTAGTTACGCTAGATTGGTTTGTTTGGTGTTGCGACGAGGGTATGGTAGACCACGGCGCCGTACTCGTCGTGAGAGCGAGCTTGCACGCACCTTCGCGCTGTGTAGTGGTGCTGTGTAGTGGTGCTGTGTAGTGGTGCTGTGTAGTGGTGCTGTGTAGTGATGCTGTGTAGTGGTGCTGTGTAGTGGTGCTGTGTAGCGGTGCTGTGTGTGTCGTGGACACATGGTGGCACGGTAGACGTGACTAGAATGCAGCGGTTAGTCCGATACGGTTTGTTACGCTAGATTGGTCGAGGATGCGGGAGAAAGGTGTTTGGTGGCGCGGAGTGGCGACGAGGGTATGGTAGAGCGCGTGTGGTCGTGTGTGTAGGTGGTGGTAGGTCGGTATGTGTTGTGTATGTTGTGTATGTTGTGTGTGTTGTGTATGTTGTGTTGTGTGTGTTGTGTGTGCTGTGTGTGTTGTGTGTGTGTTGTGTTTGTTTTGTTTGCGGAGTTGTTTGTGTTTTGTTTTGGATAGGATTCTCGTTAGTATAGTGGTTAGTATACCCGCCTGTCACGAGTGGTTAGTGACCCGGGTTCAATTCCCGGACGGGAAGCTTCTTTTTGCTCCCACCTGCTCTTCTGCTCTTCTGCTCTTCTGCTCCCACCTGCTCTTCTGCCCCCACCTACTCTTCTGCTCTTCTGCTCTTCTGCTTTGCTTTTCTTTGCCGCTTTCTTTCCTGCCGTTCGCGCACCACAACCGACATCTCTCATGCTACCAACGCACAGCTGGCGCATCGGCACCTCTGCTGCTGTCGAATCGGACTCACCAACGCGGACGAAGATAGACACGTGCACGGCGCCGTACTCGTCGTGAGAGCGAGCTTGCACGCACCTTCGCGCTGTGTAGTGGTGCTGTGTAGTGGTGCTGTGTAGTGGTGCTGTGTAGTGGTGCTGTGTAGTGATGCTGTGTAGTGGTGCTGTGTAGTGGTGCTGTGTAGCGGTGCTGTGTGTGTCGTGGACACATGGTGGCACGGTAGACGTGACTAGAATGCAGTGATACGGTTTGTTACGCGTTAGTCCGATACGGTTTGTTACGCTAGCTGTTGGTCGAGGATGCGGGAGAAAGGTGTTTGGTGGCGCGGAGTGGCGACGAGGGTATGGTAGAGCGCGTGTGGTCGTGTGTGTAGGTGGTGGTAGGTCGGTATGTGTTGTGTATGTTGTGTATGTTGTGTGTGTTGTGTATGTTGTGTTGTGTGTGTTGTGTGTGCTGTGTGTGTTGTGTGTGTGTTGTGTTTGTTTTGTTTGCGGAGTTGTTTGTGTTTTGTTTTGGATAGGATTCTCGTTAGTATAGTGGTTAGTATACCCGCCTGTCACGCGGGTGACCCGGGTTCAATTCCCGGACGGGAAGCTTCTTTTTGCTCCCACCTGCTCTTCTGCTCTTCTGCTCTTCTGCTCCCACCTGCTCTTCTGCCCCCACCTACTCTTCTGCTCTTCTGCTCTTCTGCTTTGCTTTTCTTTGCCGCTTTCTTTCCTGCCGTTCGCGCACCACAACCGACATCTACCAACGCACGGGAGAAAGGTGTTTGGTGGCGCGGAGTGGCGACGAGGGTATGGTAGAGCGCTGCGTGTGTGTAGGTGGTGTGTCCATGCTACCAACGCACAGCTGGCGCATCGGCACCTCTGCTGCTGTCGAATCGGACTCACCAACGCGGACGAAGATAGACACGTGCACGGCGCCGTACTCGTCGTGAGAGCGAGCTTGCACGCACCTTCGCGCTGTGTAGTGGTGCTGTGTAGTGGCGCTGTGTAGTGATGCTGTGTAGTGGTGCTGTGTAGTGGTGCTGTGTAGCGGTGCTGTGTGTGTCGTGGACACATGGTGGCACGGTAGACGTGACTAGAATGCAGCGGTTAGTCCGATACGGTTTGTTACGCTAGATTGGTCGAGGATGCGGGAGAAAGGTGTTTGGTGGCGCGGAGTGGCGACGAGGGTATGGTAGAGCGCGTGTGGTCGTGTGTGTAGGTGGTGGTAGGTCGGTATGTGTTGTGTATGTTGTGTATGTTGTGTGTGTTGTGTATGTTGTGTTGTGTGTGTTGTGTGTGCTGTGTGTGTTGTGTGTGTGTTGTGTTTGTTTTGTTTGCGGAGTTGTTTGTGTTTTGTTTTGGATAGGATTCTCGTTAGTATAGTGGTTAGTATACCCGCCTGTCACGCGGGTGACCCGGGTACAATTCCCGGACGGGAAGCTTCTTTTTGCTCCCACCTGCTCTTCTGCTCTTCTGCTCTTCTGCTCTTCTGCTCTTCTGCTTTGCTTTTCTTTGCCGCTTTCTTTCCTGCCGTTCGCGCACCACAACCGACATCTCTCATGCTACCAACGCACAGCTGGCGCATCGGCACCTCTGCTGCTGTCGAATCGGACTCACCAACGCGGACGAAGATAGACACGTGCACGGCGCCGTACTCGTCGTGAGAGCGAGCTTGCACGCACCTTCGCGCTGTGTAGTGGTGCTGTGTAGTGGCGCTGTGTAGTGATGCTGTGTAGTGGTGCTGTGTAGTGGTGCTGTGTAGCGGTGCTGTGTGTGTACGCTAGATTGTCGTGGACACATGGTGGCACGGTAGACGTGACTAGAATGCAGCGGTTAGTCCGATACGGTTTGTTACGCTAGATTGGTCGAGGATGCGGGAGAAAGGTGTTTGGTGGCGCGGAGTGGCGACGAGGGTATGGTAGAGCGCGTGTGGTCGTGTGTGTAGGTGGTGGTAGGTCGGTATGTGTTGTGTATGTTGTGTATGTTGTGTGTGTTGTGTATGTTGTGTTGTGTGTGTTGTGTGTGCTGTGTGTGTTGTGTGTGTGTTGTGTTTGTTTTGTTTGCGGAGTTGTTTGTGTTTTGTTTTGGATAGGATTCTCGTTAGTATAGTGGTTAGTATACCCGCCTGTCACGCGGGTGACCCGGGTACAATTCCCGGACGGGAAGCTTCTTTTTGCTCCCACCTACTCTTCTGCCCCCACCTACTCTTCTGCTCTTCTGCTCTTCTGCTTTGCTTTTCTTTGCCGCTCTTTCCTGCCGTTCGCGCACCACAACCGACATCTCTCATGCTACCAACGCACAGCTGGCGCATCGGCACCTCTGCTGCTGTCGAATCGGACTCACCAACGCGGACGAAGATAGACACGTGCACGGCGCCGTACTCGTCGTGAGAGCGAGCTTGCACGCACCTTCGCGCTGTGTAGTGGTGCTGTGTAGTGGTGCTGTGTAGTGGCGCTGTGTAGTGATGCTGTGTAGTGGTGCTGTGTAGTGGTGCTGTGTAGCGGTGCTGTGTGTGTCGTGGACACATGGTGGCACGGTAGACGTGACTAGAATGCAGCGGTTAGTCCGATACGGTTTGTTACGCTAGATTGGTCGAGGATGCGGGAGAAAGGTGTTTGGTGGCGCGGAGTGGCGACGAGGGTATGGTAGAGCGCGTGTGGTCGTGTGTGTAGGTGGTGGTAGGTCGGTATGTGTTGTGTATGTTGTGTATGTTGTGTGTGTTGTGTATGTTGTGTTGTGTGTGTTGTGTGTGCTGTGTGTGTTGTGTGTGTGTTGTGTTTGTTTTGTTTGCGGAGTTGTTTGTGTTTTGTTTTGGATAGGATTCTCGTTAGTATAGTGGTTAGTATACCCGCCTGTCACGCGGGTGACCCGGGTTCAATTCCCGGACGGGAAGCTTCTTTTTGCTCCCACCTGCTCTTCTGCTCTTCTGCTCTTCTGCTCTTCTGCTCTTCTGCCCCCACCTACTCTTCTGCTCTTCTGCTCTTCTGCTCTTCTGCTCTTCTGCTCTTCTGCTTTGCTTTTCTTTGCCGCTCTCTTTCCTGCCGTTCGCGCACCACAACCGACATCTCTCATGCTACCAACGCACAGCTGGCGCATCGGCACCTCTGCTGCTGTCGAATCGGACTCACCAACGCGGACGAAGATAGACACGTGCACGGCGCCGTACTCGTCGTGAGAGCGAGCTTGCACGCACCTTCGCGCTGTGTAGTGGTGCTGTGTAGTGGCGCTGTGTAGTGGCGCTGTGTAGTGATGCTGTGTATGTTGTGTTGTGTGTGTTGTGTGTGCTCATGTACCAACTGTGTAGTGGTGCTGTGTAGCGGTGCTGTGTGTGTCGTGGACACATGGTGGCACGGTAGACGTGACTAGAATGCAGCGGTTAGTCCGATACGGTTTGTTACGCTAGATTGGTCGAGGATGCGGGAGAAAGGTGTTTGGTGGCGCGGAGTGGCGACGAGGGTATGGTAGAGCGCGTGTGGTCGTGTGTGTAGGTGGTGGTAGGTCGGTATGTGTTGTGTATGTTGTGTATGTTGTGTGTGTTGTGTATGTTGTGTTGTGTGTGTTGTGTGTGCTGTGTGTGTTGTGTGTGTGTTGTGTTTGTTTTGTTTGCGGAGTTGTTTGTGTTTTGTTTTGGATAGGATTCTCGTTAGTATAGTGGTTAGTATACCCGCCTGTCACGCGGGTGACCCGGGTTCAATTCCCGGACGGGAAGCTTCTTTTTGCTCCCACCTGCTCTTCTGCTCTTCTGCTCTTCTGCTCTTCTGCTCTTCTTTGCTTTTCTTTGCCACTTTCTTTCCTGCCGTTCGCGCACCACAACCGACATCTCTCATGCTACCAACGCACAGCTGGCGCATCGGCACCTCTGCTGCTGTCGAATCGGACTCACCAACGCGGACGAAGATAGACACGTGCACGGCGCCGTACTCGTCGTGAGAGCGAGCTTGCACGCACCTTCGCGCTGTGTAGTGGTGCTGTGTAGTGGTGCTGTGTAGTGGCGCTGTGTAGTGATGCTGTGTAGTGGTGCTGTGTAGTGGTGCTGTGTAGCGGTGCTGTGTGTGTCGTGGACACATGGTGGCACGGTAGACGTGACTAGAATGCAGCGGTTAGTCCGATACGGTTTGTTACGCTAGATTGGTCGAGGATGCGGGAGAAAGGTGTTTGGTGGCGCGGAGTGGCGACGAGGGTATGGTAGAGCGCGTGTGGTCGTGTGTGTAGGTGGTGGTAGGTCGGTATGTGTTGTGTAGTTGTGTATGTTGTGTGTGTTGTGTATGTTGTGTTGTGTGTGTTGTGTGTGCTGTGTGTGTTGTGTGTGTGTTGTGTTTGTTTTGTTTGCGGAGTTGTTTGTGTTTTGTTTTGGATAGGATTCTCGTTAGTATAGTGGTTAGTATACCCGCCTGTCACGCGGGTGACCCGGGTTCAATTCCCGGACGGGAAGCTTCTTTTTGCTCCCACCTGCTCTTCTGCTCTTCTGCTCCCACCTGCTCTTCTGCTCTTCTGCTCTTCTGCTCCCACCTACTCTTCTGCCCCCACCTACTCTTCTGCTCTTCTGCTCTTCTGCTTTGCTTTTCTTTGCCGCTTTCTTTCCTGCCGTTCGCGCACCACAACCGACATCTCTCATGCTACCAACGCACAGCTGGCGCATCGGCACCTCTGCTGCTGTCGAATCGGACTCACCAACGCGGACGAAGATAGACACGTGCACGGCGCCGTACTCGTCGTGAGAGCGAGCTTGCACGCACCTTCGCGCTGTGTAGTGGTGCTGTGTAGTGGTGCTGTGTAGTGGCGCTGTGTAGTGATGCTGTGTAGTGGTGCTGTGTAGTGGTGCTGTGTAGCGGTGCTGTGTGTGTCGTGGACACATGGTGGCACGGTAGACGTGACTAGAATGCAGCGGTTAGTCCGATACGGTTTGTTACGCTAGATTGGTCGAGGATGCGGGAGAAAGGTGTTTGGTGGCGCGGAGTGGCGACGAGGGTATGGTAGAGCGCGTGTGGTCGTGTGTGTAGGTGGTGGTAGGTCGGTATGTGTTGTGTATGTTGTGTATGTTGTGTGTGTTGTGTATGTTGTGTTGTGTGTGTTGTGTGTGCTGTGTGTGTTGTGTGTGTGTTGTGTTTGTTTTGTTTGCGGAGTTGTTTGTGTTTTGTTTTGGATAGGATTCTCGTTAGTATAGTGGTTAGTATACCCGCCTGTCACGCGGGTGACCCGGGTTCAATTCCCGGACGGGAAGCTTCTTTTTGCTCCCACCTGCTCTTCTGCTCTTCTGCTCTTCTGCTCTTCTGCTCTTCTGCTTTGCTTTTCTTTGCCGCTTTCTTTCCTGCCGTTCGCGCACCACAACCGACATCTCTCATGCTACCAACGCACAGCTGGCGCATCGGCACCTCTGCTGCTGTCGAATCGGACTCACCAACGCGGACGAAGATAGACACGTGCACGGCGCCGTACTCGTCGTGAGAGCGAGCTTGCACGCACCTTCGCGCTGTGTAGTGGTGCTGTGTAGTGGTGCTGTGTAGTGGCGCTGTGTAGTGATGCTGTGTAGTGGTGCTGTGTAGTGGTGCTGTGTAGCGGTGCTGTGTGTGTCGTGGACACATGGTGGCACGGTAGACGTGACTAGAATGCAGCGGTTAGTCCGATACGGTTTGTTACGCTAGATTGGTCGAGGATGCGGGAGAAAGGTGTTTGGTGGCGCGGAGTGGCGACGAGGGTATGGTAGAGCGCGTGTGGTCGTGTGTGTAGGTGGTGGTAGGTCGGTATGTGTTGTGTATGTTGTGTATGTTGTGTGTGTTGTGTATGTTGTGTTGTGTGTGTTGTGTGTGCTGTGTGTGTTGTGTGTGTGTTGTGTTTGTTTTGTTTGCGGAGTTGTTTGTGTTTTGTTTTGGATAGGATTCTCGTTAGTATAGTGGTTAGTATACCCGCCTGTCACGCGGGTGACCCGGGTTCAATTCCCGGACGGGAAGCTTCTTTTTGCTCCCACCTGCTCTTCTGCTCTTCTGCTCTTCTGCTCTTCTGCTCTTCTGCTTTGCTTTTCTTTGCCGCTTTCTTTCCTGCCGTTCGCGCACCACAACCGACATCTCTCATGCTACCAACGCACAGCTGGCGCATCGGCACCTCTGCTGCTGTCGAATCGGACTCACCAACGCGGACGAGATAGACACGTGCACGGCGCCGTACTCGTCGTGAGAGCGAGCTTGCACGCACCTTCGCGCTGTGTAGTGGTGCTGTGTAGTGGTGCTGTGTAGTGGCGCTGTGTAGTGATGCTGTGTAGTGGTGCTGTGTAGTGGTGCTGTGTAGCGGTGCTGTGTGTGTCGTGGACACATGGTGGCACGGTAGACGTGACTAGAATGCAGCGGTTAGTCCGATACGGTTTGTTACGCTAGATTGGTCGAGGATGCGGGAGAAAGGTGTTTGGTGGCGCGGAGTGGCGACGAGGGTATGGTAGAGCGCGTGTGGTCGTGTGTGTAGGTGGTGGTAGGTCGGTATGTGTTGTGTATGTTGTGTATGTTGTGTGTGTTGTGTATGTTGTGTTGTGTGTGTTGTGTGTGCTGTGTGTGTTGTGTGTGTGTTGTGTTTGTTTTGTTTGCGGAGTTGTTTGTGTTTTGTTTTGGATAGGATTCTCGTTAGTATAGTGGTTAGTATACCCGCCGATAGGATTGTCACGCGGGTGACCCGGGTTCAATTCCCGGACGGGAAGCTTCTTTTTGCTCCCACCTGCTCTTCTGCTCTTCTGCTCTTCTGCTCTTCTGCTCTTCTGCTTTGCTTTTCTTTGCCGCTTTCTTTCCTGCCGTTCGCGCACCACAACCGACATCTCTCATGCTACCAACGCACAGCTGGCGCATCGGCACCTCTGCTGCTGTCGAATCGGACTCACCAACGCGGACGAAGATAGACACGTGCACGGCGCCGTACTCGTCGTGAGAGCGAGCTTGCACGCACCTTCGCGCTGTGTAGTGGTGCTGTGTAGTGGTGCTGTGTAGTGGCGCTGTGTAGTGATGCTGTGTAGTGGTGCTGTGTAGTGGTGCTGTGTAGCGGTGCTGTGTGTGTCGTGGACACATGGTGGCACGGTAGACGTGACTAGAATGCAGCGGTTAGTCCGATACGGTTTGTTACGCTAGATTGGTCGAGGATGCGGGAGAAAGGTGTTTGGTGGCGCGGAGTGGCGACGAGGGTATGGTAGAGCGCGTGTGGTCGTGTGTGTAGGTGGTGGTAGGTCGGTATGTGTTGTGTATGTTGTGTATGTTGTGTGTGTTGTGTATGTTGTGTTGTGTGTGTTGTGTGTGCTGTGTGTGTTGTGTGTGTGTTGTGTTTGTTTTGTTTGCGGAGTTGTTTGTGTTTTGTTTTGGATAGGATTCTCGTTAGTATAGTGGTTAGTATACCCGCCTGTCACGCGGGTGACCCGGGTTCAATTCCCGGACGGGAAGCTTCTTTTTGCTCCCACCTGCTCTTCTGCTCTTCTGCTCTTCTGCTCTTCTGCTCTTCTGCTTTGCTTTTCTTTGCCGCTTTCTTTCCTGCCGTTCGCGCACCACAACCGACATCTCTCATGCTACCAACGCACAGCTGGCGCATCGGCACCTCGCATCTGCTGCTGTCGAATCGGACTCACCAACGCGGACGAAGATAGACACGTGCACGGCGCCGTACTCGTCGTGAGAGCGAGCTTGCACGCACCTTCGCGCTGTGTAGTGGTGCTGTGTAGTGGTGCTGTGTAGTGGCGCTGTGTAGTGATGCTGTGTAGTGGTGCTGTGTAGTGGTGCTGTGTAGCGGTGCTGTGTGTGTCGTGGACACATGGTGGCACGGTAGACGTGACTAGAATGCAGCGGTTAGTCCGATACGGTTTGTTACGCTAGATTGGTCGAGGATGCGGGAGAAAGGTGTTTGGTGGCGCGGAGTGGCGACGAGGGTATGGTAGAGCGCGTGTGGTCGTGTGTGTAGGTGGTGGTAGGTCGGTATGTGTTG
>JASMQC010000110.1:0-22159 GCA_031305395.1 Phytophthora citrophthora
GGTATGTGTTGTGTATGTTGTGTATGTTGTGTGTGTTGTGTGTGCTGTGTGTGTTGTGTGTGTGTTGTGTTTGTTTTGTTTGCGGAGTTGTTTGTGTTTTGTTTTGGATAGGATTCTCGTTAGTATAGTGGTTAGTATACCCGCCTGTCACGCGGGTGACCCGGGTTCAATTCCCGGACGGGAAGCTTCTTTTTGCTCCCACCTGCTCTTCTGCTCTTCTGCTCTTCTGCTCTTCTGCTCTTCTGCTCTTCTGCTTTGCTTTTCTTTGCTGCTCTCTTTCCTGCCGTTCGCGCACCACAACCGACATCTCTCATGCTACCAACGCACAGCTGGCGCATCGGCACCTCTGCTGCTGTCGAATCGGACTCACCAACGCGGACGAAGATAGACACGTGCACGGCGCCGTACTCGTCGTGAGAGCGAGCTTGCACGCACCTTCGCGCTGTGTAGTGGTGCTGTGTAGTGGTGCTGTGTAGTGGCGCTGTGTAGTGGTGCTGTGTAGTGATGCTGTGTAGTGGTGCTGTGTAGCGGTGCTGTGTGTGTCGTGGACACATGGTGGCACGGTAGACGTGACTAGAATGCAGCGGTTAGTCCGATACGGTTTGTTACGCTAGATTGGTCGAGGATGCGGGAGAAACGTGTTTGGTGGCGCGGAGTGGCGACGAGGGTATGGTAGAGCGCGTGTGGTCGTGTGTGTAGGTGGTGGTAGGTCGGTATGTGTTGTGTATGTTGTGTATGTTGTGTGTGTTGTGTGTGTTGTGTGTGTTGTGTGTGTGTTGTGTTTGTTTTGTTTGCGGAGTTGTTTGTGTTTTGTTTTGGATAGGATTCTCGTTAGTATAGTGGTTAGTATACCCGCCTGTCACGCGGGTGACCCGGGTTCAATTCCCGGACGGGAAGCTTCTTTTTGCTCCCACCTGCTCCCACCTGCTCTTCTGCTCTTCTGCTCTTCTGCTCTTCTGCTTTGCTTTTCTTTGCTGCTCTCTTTCCTGCCGTTCGCGCACCACAACCGACATCTCTCATGCTACCAACGCACAGCTGGCGCATCGGCACCTCTGCTGCTGTCGAATCGGACTCACCAACGCGGACGAAGATAGACACGTGCACGGCGCCGTACTCGTCGTGAGAGCGAGCTTGCACGCACCTTCGCGCTGTGTAGTGGTGCTGTGTAGTGGTGCTGTGTAGTGGCGCTGTGTAGTGGTGCTGTGTAGTGATGCTGTGTAGTGGTGCTGTGTGTGTCGTGGACACATGGTGGCACGGTAGACGTGACTAGAATGCAGCGGTTAGTCCGATACGGTTTGTTACGCTAGATTGGTCGAGGATGCGGGAGAAACGTGTTTGGTGGCGCGGAGTGGCGACGAGGGTATGGTAGAGCGCGTGTGGTCGTGTGTGTAGGTGGTGGTAGGTCGGTATGTGTTGTGTATGTTGTGTATGTTGTGTGTGTTGTGTGTGTGTTGTGTTTGTTTTGTTTGCGGAGTTGTTTGTGTTTTGTTTTGGATAGGATTCTCGTTAGTATAGTGGTTAGTATACCCGCCTGTCACGCGGGTGACCCGGGTTCAATTCCCGGACGGGAAGCTTCTTTTTGCTCCCACCTGCTCTTCTGCTCTTCTGCTCTTCTGCTCCCACCTGCTCTTCTGCTCCCACCTGCTCCCACCTGCTCCCACCTGCTCCCACCTGCTCTTCTGCTCTTCTGCTCTTCTGCTCTTCTGCTCTTCTGCTTTGCTTTTCTTTGCTGCTCTCTTTCCTGCCGTTCGCGCACCACAACCGACATCTCTCATGCTACCAACGCACAGCTGGCGCATCGGCACCTCTGCTGCTGTCGAATCGGACTCACCAACGCGGACGAAGATAGACACGTGCACGGCGCCGTACTCGTCGTGAGAGCGAGCTTGCACGCACCTTCGCGCTGTGTAGTGGTGCTGTGTAGTGGTGCTGTGTAGTGGCGCTGTGTAGTGGTGCTGTGTAGTGATGCTGTGTAGTGGTGCTGTGTGTGTCGTGGACACATGGTGGCACGGTAGACGTGACTAGAATGCAGCGGTTAGTCCGATACGGTTTGTTACGCTAGATTGGTCGAGGATGCGGGAGAAACGTGTTTGGTGGCGCGGAGTGGCGACGAGGGTATGGTAGAGCGCGTGTGGTCGTGTGTGTAGGTGGTGGTAGGTCGGTATGTGTTGTGTATGTTGTGTGTGTTGTGTGTGCTGTGTGTGTTGTGTGTGTGTTGTGTTTGTTTTGTTTGCGGAGTTGTTTGTGTTTTGTTTTGGATAGGATTCTCGTTAGTATAGTGGTTAGTATACCCGCCTGTCACGCGGGTGACCCGGGTTCAATTCCCGGACGGGAAGCTTCTTTTTGCTCCCACCTGCTCTTCTGCTCTTCTGCTCTTCTGCTCCCACCTGCTCTTCTGCTCCCACCTGCTCCCACCTGCTCCCACCTGCTCTTCTGCTCTTCTGCTCTTCTGCTCTTCTGCTCTTCTGCTCTTCTGCTTTGCTTTTCTTTGCTGCTCTCTTTCCTGCCGTTCGCGCACCACAACCGACATCTCTCATGCTACCAACGCACAGCTGGCGCATCGGCACCTCTGCTGCTGTCGAATCGGACTCACCAACGCGGACGAAGATAGACACGTGCACGGCGCCGTACTCGTCGTGAGAGCGAGCTTGCACGCACCTTCGCGCTGTGTAGTGGTGCTGTGTAGTGGTGCTGTGTAGTGGCGCTGTGTAGTGGTGCTGTGTAGTGGCGCTGTGTAGTGGTGCTGTGTAGTGATGCTGTGTAGTGGTGCTGTGTAGCGGTGCTGTGTGTGTCGTGGACACATGGTGGCACGGTAGACGTGACTAGAATGCAGCGGTTAGTCCGATACGGTTTGTTACGCTAGATTGGTCGAGGATGCGGGAGAAACGTGTTTGGTGGCGCGGAGTGGCGACGAGGGTATGGTAGAGCGCGTGTGGTCGTGTGTGTAGGTGGTGGTAGGTCGGTATGTGTTGTGTATGTTGTGTATGTTGTGTGTGTGTGTGTGCTGTGTGTGTTGTGTGTGTGTTGTGTTTGTTTTGTTTGCGGAGTTGTTTGTGTTTTGTTTTGGATAGGATTCTCGTTAGTATAGTGGTTAGTATACCCGCCTGTCACGCGGGTGACCCGGGTTCAATTCCCGGACGGGAAGCTTCTTTTTGCTCCCACCTGCTCTTCTGCTCTTCTGCTCTTCTGCTCCCACCTGCTCTTCTGCTCCCACCTGCTCCCACCTGCTCCCACCTGCTCTTCTGCTCTTCTGCTCTTCTGCTCTTCTGCTCTTCTGCTCTTCTGCTTTGCTTTTCTTTGCTGCTCTCTTTCCTGCCGTTCGCGCACCACAACCGACATCTCTCATGCTACCAACGCACAGCTGGCGCATCGGCACCTCTGCTGCTGTCGAATCGGACTCACCAACGCGGACGAAGATAGACACGTGCACGGCGCCGTACTCGTCGTGAGAGCGAGCTTGCACGCACCTTCGCGCTGTGTAGTGGTGCTGTGTAGTGGTGCTGTGTAGTGGCGCTGTGTAGTGGTGCTGTGTAGTGGCGCTGTGTAGTGGTGCTGTGTAGTGATGCTGTGTAGTGGTGCTGTGTAGCGGTGCTGTGTGTGTCGTGGACACATGGTGGCACGGTAGACGTGACTAGAATGCAGCGGTTAGTCCGATACGGTTTGTTACGCTAGATTGGTCGAGGATGCGGGAGAAACGTGTTTGGTGGCGCGGAGTGGCGACGAGGGTATGGTAGAGCGCGTGTGGTCGTGTGTGTAGGTGGTGGTAGGTCGGTATGTGTTGTGTATGTTGTGTATGTTGTGTGTGTTGTGTGTGCTGTGTGTGTTGTGTGTGTGTTGTGTTTGTTTTGTTTGCGGAGTTGTTTGTGTTTTGTTTTGGATAGGATTCTCGTTAGTATAGTGGTTAGTATACCCGCCTGTCACGCGGGTGACCCGGGTTCAATTCCCGGACGGGAAGCTTCTTTTTGCTCCCACCTGCTCCCACCTGCTCTTCTGCTCTTCTGCTCCCACCTGCTCTTCTGCTCCCACCTGCTCCCACCTGCTCCCACCTGCTCTTCTGCTCTTCTGCTCTTCTGCTCTTCTGCTCTTCTGCTCTTCTGCTTTGCTTTTCTTTGCTGCTCTCTTTCCTGCCGTTCGCGCACCACAACCGACATCTCTCATGCTACCAACGCACAGCTGGCGCATCGGCACCTCTGCTGCTGTCGAATCGGACTCACCAACGCGGACGAAGATAGACACGTGCACGGCGCCGTACTCGTCGTGAGAGCGAGCTTGCACGCACCTTCGCGCTGTGTAGTGGTGCTGTGTAGTGGTGCTGTGTAGTGGCGCTGTGTAGTGGTGCTGTGTAGTGATGCTGTGTAGTGGTGCTGTGTAGCGGTGCTGTGTGTGTCGTGGACACATGGTGGCACGGTAGACGTGACTAGAATGCAGCGGTTAGTCCGATACGGTTTGTTACGCTAGATTGGTCGAGGATGCGGGAGAAACGTGTTTGGTGGCGCGGAGTGGCGACGAGGGTATGGTAGAGCGCGTGTGGTCGTGTGTGTAGGTGGTGGTAGGTCGGTATGTGTTGTGTATGTTGTGTATGTTGTGTGTGTTGTGTGTGCTGTGTGTGTTGTGTGTGTGTTGTGTTTGTTTTGTTTGCGGAGTTGTTTGTGTTTTGTTTTGGATAGGATTCTCGTTAGTATAGTGGTTAGTATACCCGCCTGTCACGCGGGTGACCCGGGTTCAATTCCCGGACGGGAAGCTTCTTTTTGCTCCCACCTGCTCCCACCTGCTCTTCTGCTCTTCTGCTCTTCTGCTCTTCTGCTCTTCTGCTCTTCTGCTCTTCTGCTCTTCTGCTCTTCTGCTTTGCTTTTCTTTGCTGCTCTCTTTCCTGCCGTTCGCGCACCACAACCGACATCTCTCATGCTACCAACGCACAGCTGGCGCATCGGCACCTCTGCTGCTGTCGAATCGGACTCACCAACGCGGACGAAGATAGACACGTGCACGGCGCCGTACTCGTCGTGAGAGCGAGCTTGCACGCACCTTCGCGCTGTGTAGTGGTGCTGTGTAGTGGTGCTGTGTAGTGGCGCTGTGTAGTGATGCTGTGTAGTGGTGCTGTGTAGCGGTGCTGTGTGTGTCGTGGACACATGGTGGCACGGTAGACGTGACTAGAATGCAGCGGTTAGTCCGATACGGTTTGTTACGCTAGATTGGTCGAGGATGCGGGAGAAACGTGTTTGGTGGCGCGGAGTGGCGACGAGGGTATGGTAGAGCGCGTGTGGTCGTGTGTGTAGGTGGTGGTAGGTCGGTATGTGTTGTGTATGTTGTGTATGTTGTGTGTGTTGTGTGTGCTGTGTGTGTTGTGTGTGTGTTGTGTTTGTTTTGTTTGCGGAGTTGTTTGTGTTTTGTTTTGGATAGGATTCTCGTTAGTATAGTGGTTAGTATACCCGCCTGTCACGCGGGTGACCCGGGTTCAATTCCCGGACGGGAAGCTTCTTTTTGCTCCCACCTGCTCTTCTGCTCTTCTGCTCTTCTGCTCCCACCTGCTCTTCTGCCCCCACCTACTCTTCTGCTCTTCTGCTCTTCTGCTCTTCTGCTCTTCTGCTCTTCTGCTTTGCTTTTCTTTGCTGCTCTCTTTCCTGCCGTTCGCGCACCACAACCGACATCTCTCATGCTACCAACGCACAGCTGGCGCATCGGCACCTCTGCTGCTGTCGAATCGGACTCACCAACGCGGACGAAGATAGACACGTGCACGGCGCCGTACTCGTCGTGAGAGCGAGCTTGCACGCACCTTCGCGCTGTGTAGTGGTGCTGTGTAGTGGTGCTGTGTAGTGGTGCTGTGTAGTGATGCTGTGTAGTGGTGCAGTGTAGTGGTGCTGTGTAGCGGTGCTGTGTGTGTCGTGGACACATGGTGGCACGGTAGACGTGACTAGAATGCAGCGGTTAGTCCGATACGGTTTGTTACGCTAGATTGGTCGAGGATGCGGGAGAAACGTGTTTGGTGGCGCGGAGTGGCGACGAGGGTATGGTAGAGCGCGTGTGGTCGTGTGTGTAGGTGGTGGTAGGTCGGTATGTGTTGTGTATGTTGTGTATGTTGTGTGTGTTGTGTGTGCTGTGTGTGTTGTGTGTGTGTTGTGTTTGTTTTGTTTGCGGAGTTGTTTGTGTTTTGTTTTGGATAGGATTCTCGTTAGTATAGTGGTTAGTATACCCGCCTGTCACGCGGGTGACCCGGGTTCAATTCCCGGACGGGAAGCTTCTTTTTGCTCCCACCTGCTCCCACCTGCTCTTCTGCTCTTCTGCTCTTCTGCTCTTCTGCTCTTCTGCTTTGCTTTTCTTTGCTGCTCTCTTTCCTGCCGTTCGCGCACCACAACCGACATCTCTCATGCTACCAACGCACAGCTGGCGCATCGGCACCTCTGCTGCTGTCGAATCGGACTCACCAACGCGGACGAAGATAGACACGTGCACGGCGCCGTACTCGTCGTGAGAGCGAGCTTGCACGCACCTTCGCGCTGTGTAGTGGTGCTGTGTAGTGGTGCTGTGTAGTGGCGCTGTGTAGTGGTGCTGTGTAGTGATGCTGTGTAGTGGTGCTGTGTGTGTCGTGGACACATGGTGGCACGGTAGACGTGACTAGAATGCAGCGGTTAGTCCGATACGGTTTGTTACGCTAGATTGGTCGAGGATGCGGGAGAAACGTGTTTGGTGGCGCGGAGTGGCGACGAGGGTATGGTAGAGCGCGTGTGGTCGTGTGTGTAGGTGGTGGTAGGTCGGTATGTGTTGTGTATGTTGTGTATGTTGTGTGTGTTGTGTGTGCTGTGTGTGTTGTGTGTGTGTTGTGTTTGTTTTGTTTGCGGAGTTGTTTGTGTTTTGTTTTGGATAGGATTCTCGTTAGTATAGTGGTTAGTATACCCGCCTGTCACGCGGGTGACCCGGGTTCAATTCCCGGACGGGAAGCTTCTTTTTGCTCCCACCTGCTCCCACCTGCTCTTCTGCTCTTCTGCTCTTCTGCTCTTCTGCTCTTCTGCTTTGCTTTTCTTTGCTGCTCTCTTTCCTGCCGTTCGCGCACCACAACCGACATCTCTCATGCTACCAACGCACAGCTGGCGCATCGGCACCTCTGCTGCTGTCGAATCGGACTCACCAACGCGGACGAAGATAGACACGTGCACGGCGCCGTACTCGTCGTGAGAGCGAGCTTGCACGCACCTTCGCGCTGTGTAGTGGTGCTGTGTAGTGGTGCTGTGTAGTGGCGCTGTGTAGTGGTGCTGTGTAGTGATGCTGTGTAGTGGTGCTGTGTAGCGGTGCTGTGTGTGTCGTGGACACATGGTGGCACGGTAGACGTGACTAGAATGCAGCGGTTAGTCCGATACGGTTTGTTACGCTAGATTGGTCGAGGATGGGGGAGAAACGTGTTTGGTGGCGCGGAGTGGCGACGAGGGTATGGTAGAGCGCGTGTGGTCGTGTGTGTAGGTGGTGGTAGGTCGGTATGTGTTGTGTATGTTGTGTGTGTTGTGTGTGCTGTGTGTGTTGTGTGTGTGTTGTGTTTGTTTTGTTTGCGGAGTTGTTTGTGTTTTGTTTTGGATAGGATTCTCGTTAGTATAGTGGTTAGTATACCCGCCTGTCACGCGGGTGACCCGGGTTCAATTCCCGGACGGGAAGCTTCTTTTTGCTCCCACCTGCTCTTCTGCTCTTCTGCTCTTCTGCTCCCACCTGCTCTTCTGCTCCCACCTGCTCCCACCTGCTCCCACCTGCTCCCACCTGCTCTTCTGCTCTTCTGCTCTTCTGCTTTGCTTTTCTTTGCTGCTCTCTTTCCTGCCGTTCGCGCACCACAACCGACATCTCTCATGCTACCAACGCACAGCTGGCGCATCGGCACCTCTGCTGCTGTCGAATCGGACTCACCAACGCGGACGAAGATAGACACGTGCACGGCGCCGTACTCGTCGTGAGAGCGAGCTTGCACGCACCTTCGCGCTGTGTAGTGGTGCTGTGTAGTGGTGCTGTGTAGTGGCGCTGTGTAGTGGTGCTGTGTAGTGATGCTGTGTAGTGGTGCTGTGTGTGTCGTGGACACATGGTGGCACGGTAGACGTGACTAGAATGCAGCGGTTAGTCCGATACGGTTTGTTACGCTAGATTGGTCGAGGATGGGGGAGAAACGTGTTTGGTGGCGCGGAGTGGCGACGAGGGTATGGTAGAGCGCGTGTGGTCGTGTGTGTAGGTGGTGGTAGGTCGGTATGTGTTGTGTATGTTGTGTATGTTGTGTGTGTTGTGTGTGCTGTGTGTGTTGTGTGTGTGTTGTGTTTGTTTTGTTTGCGGAGTTGTTTGTGTTTTGTTTTGGATAGGATTCTCGTTAGTATAGTGGTTAGTATACCCGCCTGTCACGCGGGTGACCCGGGTTCAATTCCCGGACGGGAAGCTTCTTTTTGCTCCCACCTGCTCCCACCTGCTCTTCTGCTCTTCTGCTCTTCTGCTCTTCTGCTCTTCTGCCCCCACCTACTCTTCTGCTCTTCTGCTCTTCTGCTCTTCTGCTCTTCTGCTCCCACCTGCTCTTCTGCTCCCACCTGCTCCCACCTGCTCCCACCTGCTCCCACCTGCTCTTCTGCTCTTCTGCTCTTCTGCTTTGCTTTTCTTTGCTGCTCTCTTTCCTGCCGTTCGCGCACCACAACCGACATCTCTCATGCTACCAACGCACAGCTGGCGCATCGGCACCTCTGCTGCTGTCGAATCGGACTCACCAACGCGGACGAAGATAGACACGTGCACGGCGCCGTACTCGTCGTGAGAGCGAGCTTGCACGCACCTTCGCGCTGTGTAGTGGTGCTGTGTAGTGGTGCTGTGTAGTGGCGCTGTGTAGTGGTGCTGTGTAGTGATGCTGTGTAGTGGTGCTGTGTAGCGGTGCTGTGTGTGTCGTGGACACATGGTGGCACGGTAGACGTGACTAGAATGCAGCGGTTAGTCCGATACGGTTTGTTACGCTAGATTGGTCGAGGATGCGGGAGAAACGTGTTTGGTGGCGCGGAGTGGCGACGAGGGTATGGTAGAGCGCGTGTGGTCGTGTGTGTAGGTGGTGGTAGGTCGGTATGTGTTGTGTATGTTGTGTATGTTGTGTGTGTTGTGTGTGCTGTGTGTGTTGTGTGTGTGTTGTGTTTGTTTTGTTTGCGGAGTTGTTTGTGTTTTGTTTTGGATAGGATTCTCGTTAGTATAGTGGTTAGTATACCCGCCTGTCACGCGGGTGACCCGGGTTCAATTCCCGGACGGGAAGCTTCTTTTTGCTCCCACCTGCTCTTCTGCTCTTCTGCTCTTCTGCTCCCACCTGCTCTTCTGCTCTTCTGCTCTTCTGCTCTTCTGCTCTTCTGCTCTTCTGCTTTGCTTTTCTTTGCTGCTCTCTTTCCTGCCGTTCGCGCACCACAACCGACATCTCTCATGCTACCAACGCACAGCTGGCGCATCGGCACCTCTGCTGCTGTCGAATCGGACTCACCAACGCGGACGAAGATAGACACGTGCACGGCGCCGTACTCGTCGTGAGAGCGAGCTTGCACGCACCTTCGCGCTGTGTAGTGGTGCTGTGTAGTGGTGCTGTGTAGTGGCGCTGTGTAGTGGTGCTGTGTAGTGATGCTGTGTAGTGGTGCTGTGTAGCGGTGCTGTGTGTGTCGTGGACACATGGTGGCACGGTAGACGTGACTAGAATGCAGCGGTTAGTCCGATACGGTTTGTTACGCTAGATTGGTCGAGGATGCGGGAGAAACGTGTTTGGTGGCGCGGAGTGGCGACGAGGGTATGGTAGAGCGCGTGTGGTCGTGTGTGTAGGTGGTGGTAGGTCGGTATGTGTTGTGTATGTTGTGTGTGTTGTGTGTGCTGTGTGTGTTGTGTGTGTGTTGTGTTTGTTTTGTTTGCGGAGTTGTTTGTGTTTTGTTTTGGATAGGATTCTCGTTAGTATAGTGGTTAGTATACCCGCCTGTCACGCGGGTGACCCGGGTTCAATTCCCGGACGGGAAGCTTCTTTTTGCTCCCACCTGCTCCCACCTGCTCTTCTGCTCTTCTGCTCCCACCTGCTCTTCTGCTCTTCTGCTCTTCTGCTCTTCTGCTCTTCTGCTCTTCTGCTTTGCTTTTCTTTGCTGCTCTCTTTCCTGCCGTTCGCGCACCACAACCGACATCTCTCATGCTACCAACGCACAGCTGGCGCATCGGCACCTCTGCTGCTGTCGAATCGGACTCACCAACGCGGACGAAGATAGACACGTGCACGGCGCCGTACTCGTCGTGAGAGCGAGCTTGCACGCACCTTCGCGCTGTGTAGTGGTGCTGTGTAGTGGCGCTGTGTAGTGGTGCTGTGTAGTGATGCTGTGTAGTGGTGCTGTGTAGCGGTGCTGTGTGTGTCGTGGACACATGGTGGCACGGTAGACGTGACTAGAATGCAGCGGTTAGTCCGATACGGTTTGTTACGCTAGATTGGTCGAGGATGCGGGAGAAACGTGTTTGGTGGCGCGGAGTGGCGACGAGGGTATGGTAGAGCGCGTGTGGTCGTGTGTGTAGGTGGTGGTAGGTCGGTATGTGTTGTGTATGTTGTGTATGTTGTGTGTGTTGTGTGTGCTGTGTGTGTTGTGTGTGTGTTGTGTTTGTTTTGTTTGCGGAGTTGTTTGTGTTTTGTTTTGGATAGGATTCTCGTTAGTATAGTGGTTAGTATACCCGCCTGTCACGCGGGTGACCCGGGTTCAATTCCCGGACGGGAAGCTTCTTTTTGCTCCCACCTGCTCTTCTGCTCTTCTGCTCTTCTGCTCTTCTGCTCTTCTGCTTTGCTTTTCTTTGCTGCTCTCTTTCCTGCCGTTCGCGCACCACAACCGACATCTCTCATGCTACCAACGCACAGCTGGCGCATCGGCACCTCTGCTGCTGTCGAATCGGACTCACCAACGCGGACGAAGATAGACACGTGCACGGCGCCGTACTCGTCGTGAGAGCGAGCTTGCACGCACCTTCGCGCTGTGTAGTGGTGCTGTGTAGTGGTGCTGTGTAGTGGTGCTGTGTAGTGATGCTGTGTAGTGGTGCAGTGTAGTGGTGCTGTGTAGCGGTGCTGTGTGTGTCGTGGACACATGGTGGCACGGTAGACGTGACTAGAATGCAGCGGTTAGTCCGATACGGTTTGTTACGCTAGATTGGTCGAGGATGCGGGAGAAACGTGTTTGGTGGCGCGGAGTGGCGACGAGGGTATGGTAGAGCGCGTGTGGTCGTGTGTGTAGGTGGTGGTAGGTCGGTATGTGTTGTGTATGTTGTGTATGTTGTGTGTGTTGTGTGTGCTGTGTGTGTTGTGTGTGTGTTGTGTTTGTTTTGTTTGCGGAGTTGTTTGTGTTTTGTTTTGGATAGGATTCTCGTTAGTATAGTGGTTAGTATACCCGCCTGTCACGCGGGTGACCCGGGTTCAATTCCCGGACGGGAAGCTTCTTTTTGCTCCCACCTGCTCTTCTGCTCTTCTGCTCTTCTGCTCCCACCTGCTCTTCTGCCCCCACCTACTCTTCTGCTCTTCTGCTCTTCTGCTCTTCTGCTCTTCTGCTCTTCTGCTTTGCTTTTCTTTGCTGCTCTCTTTCCTGCCGTTCGCGCACCACAACCGACATCTCTCATGCTACCAACGCACAGCTGGCGCATCGGCACCTCTGCTGCTGTCGAATCGGACTCACCAACGCGGACGAAGATAGACACGTGCACGGCGCCGTACTCGTCGTGAGAGCGAGCTTGCACGCACCTTCGCGCTGTGTAGTGGTGCTGTGTAGTGGCGCTGTGTAGTGGTGCTGTGTAGTGATGCTGTGTAGTGGTGCTGTGTAGCGGTGCTGTGTGTGTCGTGGACACATGGTGGCACGGTAGACGTGACTAGAATGCAGCGGTTAGTCCGATACGGTTTGTTACGCTAGATTGGTCGAGGATGCGGGAGAAACGTGTTTGGTGGCGCGGAGTGGCGACGAGGGTATGGTAGAGCGCGTGTGGTCGTGTGTGTAGGTGGTGGTAGGTCGGTATGTGTTGTGTATGTTGTGTATGTTGTGTGTGTTGTGTGTGCTGTGTGTGTTGTGTGTGTGTTGTGTTTGTTTTGTTTGCGGAGTTGTTTGTGTTTTGTTTTGGATAGGATTCTCGTTAGTATAGTGGTTAGTATACCCGCCTGTCACGCGGGTGACCCGGGTTCAATTCCCGGACGGGAAGCTTCTTTTTGCTCCCACCTGCTCTTCTGCTCTTCTGCTCTTCTGCTCTTCTGCTCTTCTGCTCTTCTGCTCTTCTGCTTTGCTTTTCTTTGCTGCTCTCTTTCCTGCCGTTCGCGCACCACAACCGACATCTCTCATGCTACCAACGCACAGCTGGCGCATCGGCACCTCTGCTGCTGTCGAATCGGACTCACCAACGCGGACGAAGATAGACACGTGCACGGCGCCGTACTCGTCGTGAGAGCGAGCTTGCACGCACCTTCGCGCTGTGTAGTGGTGCTGTGTAGTGGTGCTGTGTAGTGGTGCTGTGTAGTGGTGATGTGTAGTGGTGCAGTGCAGTGGTGCTGTGTAGCGGTGCTGTGTGTGTCGTGGACACATGGTGGCACGGTAGACGTGACTAGAATGCAGCGGTTAGTCCGATACGGTTTGTTACGCTAGATTGGTCGAGGATGCGGGAGAAACGTGTTTGGTGGCGCGGAGTGGCGACGAGGGTATGGTAGAGCGCGTGTGGTCGTGTGTGTAGGTGGTGGTAGGTCGGTATGTGTTGTGTATGTTGTGTATGTTGTGTGTGTTGTGTGTGCTGTGTGTGTTGTGTGTGTGTTGTGTTTGTTTTGTTTGCGGAGTTGTTTGTGTTTTGTTTTGGATAGGATTCTCGTTAGTATAGTGGTTAGTATACCCGCCTGTCACGCGGGTGACCCGGGTTCAATTCCCGGACGGGAAGCTTCTTTTTGCTCCCACCTGCTCTTCTGCTCTTCTGCTCTTCTGCTCCCACCTGCTCTTCTGCCCCCACCTACTCTTCTGCTCTTCTGCTCTTCTGCTCTTCTGCTCTTCTGCTCTTCTGCTTTGCTTTTCTTTGCTGCTCTCTTTCCTGCCGTTCGCGCACCACAACCGACATCTCTCATGCTACCAACGCACAGCTGGCGCATCGGCACCTCTGCTGCTGTCGAATCGGACTCACCAACGCGGACGAAGATAGACACGTGCACGGCGCCGTACTCGTCGTGAGAGCGAGCTTGCACGCACCTTCGCGCTGTGTAGTGGTGCTGTGTAGTGGTGCTGTGTAGTGGTGCTGTGTAGTGATGCTGTGTAGTGGTGCTGTGTAGCGGTGCTGTGTGTGTCGTGGACACATGGTGGCACGGTAGACGTGACTAGAATGCAGCGGTTAGTCCGATACGGTTTGTTACGCTAGATTGGTCGAGGATGCGGGAGAAACGTGTTTGGTGGCGCGGAGTGGCGACGAGGGTATGGTAGAGCGCGTGTGGTCGTGTGTGTAGGTGGTGGTAGGTCGGTATGTGTTGTGTATGTTGTGTATGTTGTGTGTGTTGTGTGTGCTGTGTGTGTTGTGTGTGTGTTGTGTTTGTTTTGTTTGCGGAGTTGTTTGTGTTTTGTTTTGGATAGGATTCTCGTTAGTATAGTGGTTAGTATACCCGCCTGTCACGCGGGTGACCCGGGTTCAATTCCCGGACGGGAAGCTTCTTTTTGCTCCCACCTGCTCTTCTGCTCTTCTGCTCTTCTGCTCTTCTGCTCTTCTGCTCTTCTGCTCTTCTGCTTTGCTTTTCTTTGCTGCTCTCTTTCCTGCCGTTCGCGCACCACAACCGACATCTCTCATGCTACCAACGCACAGCTGGCGCATCGGCACCTCTGCTGCTGTCGAATCGGACTCACCAACGCGGACGAAGATAGACACGTGCACGGCGCCGTACTCGTCGTGAGAGCGAGCTTGCACGCACCTTCGCGCTGTGTAGTGGTGCTGTGTAGTGGTGCTGTGTAGTGGTGCTGTGTAGTGGTGATGTGTAGTGGTGCAGTGCAGTGGTGCTGTGTAGCGGTGCTGTGTGTGTCGTGGACACATGGTGGCACGGTAGACGTGACTAGAATGCAGCGGTTAGTCCGATACGGTTTGTTACGCTAGATTGGTCGAGGATGCGGGAGAAACGTGTTTGGTGGCGCGGAGTGGCGACGAGGGTATGGTAGAGCGCGTGTGGTCGTGTGTGTAGGTGGTGGTAGGTCGGTATGTGTTGTGTATGTTGTGTATGTTGTGTGTGTTGTGTGTGCTGTGTGTGTTGTGTGTGTGTTGTGTTTGTTTTGTTTGCGGAGTTGTTTGTGTTTTGTTTTGGATAGGATTCTCGTTAGTATAGTGGTTAGTATACCCGCCTGTCACGCGGGTGACCCGGGTTCAATTCCCGGACGGGAAGCTTCTTTTTGCTCCCACCTGCTCTTCTGCTCTTCTGCTCTTCTGCTCCCACCTGCTCTTCTGCCCCCACCTACTCTTCTGCTCTTCTGCTCTTCTGCTCTTCTGCTCTTCTGCTCTTCTGCTTTGCTTTTCTTTGCTGCTCTCTTTCCTGCCGTTCGCGCACCACAACCGACATCTCTCATGCTACCAACGCACAGCTGGCGCATCGGCACCTCTGCTGCTGTCGAATCGGACTCACCAACGCGGACGAAGATAGACACGTGCACGGCGCCGTACTCGTCGTGAGAGCGAGCTTGCACGCACCTTCGCGCTGTGTAGTGGTGCTGTGTAGTGGTGCTGTGTAGTGGTGCTGTGTAGTGGTGATGTGTAGTGGTGCAGTGCAGTGGTGCTGTGTAGCGGTGCTGTGTGTGTCGTGGACACATGGTGGCACGGTA
Organism: Phytophthora citrophthora; assembly: GCA_031305395.1. Lineage (NCBI taxonomy): Eukaryota > Oomycota > Peronosporomycetes > Peronosporales > Peronosporaceae > Phytophthora > Phytophthora citrophthora. The sequence goes on from JASMQC010000110.1 coordinate 14,799, forward strand.
GACGTGACTAGAATGCAGCGGTTAGTCCGATACGGTTTGTTACGCTAGATTGGTCGAGGATGCGGGAGAAACGTGTTTGGTGGCGCGGAGTGGCGACGAGGGTATGGTAGAGCGCGTGTGGTCGTGTGTGTAGGTGGTGGTAGGTCGGTATGTGTTGTGTATGTTGTGTATGTTGTGTGTGTTGTGTGTGCTGTGTGTGTTGTGTGTGTGTTGTGTTTGTTTTGTTTGCGGAGTTGTTTGTGTTTTGTTTTGGATAGGATTCTCGTTAGTATAGTGGTTAGTATACCCGCCTGTCACGCGGGTGACCCGGGTTCAATTCCCGGACGGGAAGCTTCTTTTTGCTCCCACCTGCTCTTCTGCTCTTCTGCTCTTCTGCTCTTCTGCTCTTCTGCTCTTCTGCTTTGCTTTTCTTTGCTGCTCTCTTTCCTGCCGTTCGCGCACCACAACCGACATCTCTCATGCTACCAACGCACAGCTGGCGCATCGGCACCTCTGCTGCTGTCGAATCGGACTCACCAACGCGGACGAAGATAGACACGTGCACGGCGCCGTACTCGTCGTGAGAGCGAGCTTGCACGCACCTTCGCGCTGTGTAGTGGTGCTGTGTAGTGGTGCTGTGTAGTGGTGCTGTGTAGTGATGCTGTGTAGTGGTGCAGTGTAGTGGTGCTGTGTAGCGGTGCTGTGTGTGTCGTGGACACATGGTGGCACGGTAGACGTGACTAGAATGCAGCGGTTAGTCCGATACGGTTTGTTACGCTAGATTGGTCGAGGATGCGGGAGAAACGTGTTTGGTGGCGCGGAGTGGCGACGAGGGTATGGTAGAGCGCGTGTGGTCGTGTGTGTAGGTGGTGGTAGGTCGGTATGTGTTGTGTATGTTGTGTATGTTGTGTGTGTTGTGTGTGCTGTGTGTGTTGTGTGTGTGTTGTGTTTGTTTTGTTTGCGGAGTTGTTTGTGTTTTGTTTTGGATAGGATTCTCGTTAGTATAGTGGTTAGTATACCCGCCTGTCACGCGGGTGACCCGGGTTCAATTCCCGGACGGGAAGCTTCTTTTTGCTCCCACCTGCTCTTCTGCTCTTCTGCTCTTCTGCTCCCACCTGCTCTTCTGCCCCCACCTACTCTTCTGCTCTTCTGCTCTTCTGCTCTTCTGCTCTTCTGCTCTTCTGCTTTGCTTTTCTTTGCTGCTCTCTTTCCTGCCGTTCGCGCACCACAACCGACATCTCTCATGCTACCAACGCACAGCTGGCGCATCGGCACCTCTGCTGCTGTCGAATCGGACTCACCAACGCGGACGAAGATAGACACGTGCACGGCGCCGTACTCGTCGTGAGAGCGAGCTTGCACGCACCTTCGCGCTGTGTAGTGGTGCTGTGTAGTGGCGCTGTGTAGTGGTGCTGTGTAGTGATGCTGTGTAGTGGTGCTGTGTAGCGGTGCTGTGTGTGTCGTGGACACATGGTGGCACGGTAGACGTGACTAGAATGCAGCGGTTAGTCCGATACGGTTTGTTACGCTAGATTGGTCGAGGATGCGGGAGAAACGTGTTTGGTGGCGCGGAGTGGCGACGAGGGTATGGTAGAGCGCGTGTGGTCGTGTGTGTAGGTGGTGGTAGGTCGGTATGTGTTGTGTATGTTGTGTATGTTGTGTGTGTTGTGTGTGCTGTGTGTGTTGTGTGTGTGTTGTGTTTGTTTTGTTTGCGGAGTTGTTTGTGTTTTGTTTTGGATAGGATTCTCGTTAGTATAGTGGTTAGTATACCCGCCTGTCACGCGGGTGACCCGGGTTCAATTCCCGGACGGGAAGCTTCTTTTTGCTCCCACCTGCTCTTCTGCTCTTCTGCTCTTCTGCTCTTCTGCTCTTCTGCTTTGCTTTTCTTTGCTGCTCTCTTTCCTGCCGTTCGCGCACCACAACCGACATCTCTCATGCTACCAACGCACAGCTGGCGCATCGGCACCTCTGCTGCTGTCGAATCGGACTCACCAACGCGGACGAAGATAGACACGTGCACGGCGCCGTACTCGTCGTGAGAGCGAGCTTGCACGCACCTTCGCGCTGTGTAGTGGTGCTGTGTAGTGGTGCTGTGTAGTGGCGCTGTGTAGTGGTGCTGTGTAGTGATGCTGTGTAGTGGTGCTGTGTGTGTCGTGGACACATGGTGGCACGGTAGACGTGACTAGAATGCAGCGGTTAGTCCGATACGGTTTGTTACGCTAGATTGGTCGAGGATGCGGGAGAAACGTGTTTGGTGGCGCGGAGTGGCGACGAGGGTATGGTAGAGCGCGTGTGGTCGTGTGTGTAGGTGGTGGTAGGTCGGTATGTGTTGTGTATGTTGTGTATGTTGTGTGTGTTGTGTGTGCTGTGTGTGTTGTGTGTGTGTTGTGTTTGTTTTGTTTGCGGAGTTGTTTGTGTTTTGTTTTGGATAGGATTCTCGTTAGTATAGTGGTTAGTATACCCGCCTGTCACGCGGGTGACCCGGGTTCAATTCCCGGACGGGAAGCTTCTTTTTGCTCCCACCTGCTCTTCTGCTCTTCTGCTCTTCTGCTCTTCTGCTCTTCTGCTTTGCTTTTCTTTGCTGCTCTCTTTCCTGCCGTTCGCGCACCACAACCGACATCTCTCATGCTACCAACGCACAGCTGGCGCATCGGCACCTCTGCTGCTGTCGAATCGGACTCACCAACGCGGACGAAGATAGACACGTGCACGGCGCCGTACTCGTCGTGAGAGCGAGCTTGCACGCACCTTCGCGCTGTGTAGTGGTGCTGTGTAGTGGTGCTGTGTAGTGGTGCTGTGTAGTGGTGCTGTGTAGTGGTGCTGTGTAGTGGTGATGTGTAGTGGTGCAGTGCAGTGGTGCTGTGTAGCGGTGCTGTGTGTGTCGTGGACACATGGTGGCACGGTAGACGTGACTAGAATGCAGCGGTTAGTCCGATACGGTTTGTTACGCTAGATTGGTCGAGGATGCGGGAGAAACGTGTTTGGTGGCGCGGAGTGGCGACGAGGGTATGGTAGAGCGCGTGTGGTCGTGTGTGTAGGTGGTGGTAGGTCGGTATGTGTTGTGTATGTTGTGTATGTTGTGTGTGTTGTGTGTGCTGTGTGTGTTGTGTGTGTGTTGTGTTTGTTTTGTTTGCGGAGTTGTTTGTGTTTTGTTTTGGATAGGATTCTCGTTAGTATAGTGGTTAGTATACCCGCCTGTCACGCGGGTGACCCGGGTTCAATTCCCGGACGGGAAGCTTCTTTTTGCTCCCACCTGCTCTTCTGCTCTTCTGCTCTTCTGCTCCCACCTGCTCTTCTGCCCCCACCTACTCTTCTGCTCTTCTGCTCTTCTGCTCTTCTGCTCTTCTGCTCTTCTGCTTTGCTTTTCTTTGCTGCTCTCTTTCCTGCCGTTCGCGCACCACAACCGACATCTCTCATGCTACCAACGCACAGCTGGCGCATCGGCACCTCTGCTGCTGTCGAATCGGACTCACCAACGCGGACGAAGATAGACACGTGCACGGCGCCGTACTCGTCGTGAGAGCGAGCTTGCACGCACCTTCGCGCTGTGTAGTGGTGCTGTGTAGTGGTGCTGTGTAGTGGTGCTGTGTAGTGATGCTGTGTAGTGGTGCAGTGTAGTGGTGCTGTGTAGCGGTGCTGTGTGTGTCGTGGACACATGGTGGCACGGTAGACGTGACTAGAATGCAGCGGTTAGTCCGATACGGTTTGTTACGCTAGATTGGTCGAGGATGCGGGAGAAACGTGTTTGGTGGCGCGGAGTGGCGACGAGGGTATGGTAGAGCGCGTGTGGTCGTGTGTGTAGGTGGTGGTAGGTCGGTATGTGTTGTGTATGTTGTGTATGTTGTGTGTGTTGTGTGTGCTGTGTGTGTTGTGTGTGTGTTGTGTTTGTTTTGTTTGCGGAGTTGTTTGTGTTTTGTTTTGGATAGGATTCTCGTTAGTATAGTGGTTAGTATACCCGCCTGTCACGCGGGTGACCCGGGTTCAATTCCCGGACGGGAAGCTTCTTTTTGCTCCCACCTGCTCTTCTGCTCTTCTGCTCTTCTGCTCTTCTGCTCTTCTGCTCTTCTGCTTTGCTTTTCTTTGCTGCTCTCTTTCCTGCCGTTCGCGCACCACAACCGACATCTCTCATGCTACCAACGCACAGCTGGCGCATCGGCACCTCTGCTGCTGTCGAATCGGACTCACCAACGCGGACGAAGATAGACACGTGCACGGCGCCGTACTCGTCGTGAGAGCGAGCTTGCACGCACCTTCGCGCTGTGTAGTGGTGCTGTGTAGTGGTGCTGTGTAGTGGCGCTGTGTAGTGGTGCTGTGTAGTGATGCTGTGTAGTGGTGCTGTGTGTGTCGTGGACACATGGTGGCACGGTAGACGTGACTAGAATGCAGCGGTTAGTCCGATACGGTTTGTTACGCTAGATTGGTCGAGGATGCGGGAGAAACGTGTTTGGTGGCGCGGAGTGGCGACGAGGGTATGGTAGAGCGCGTGTGGTCGTGTGTGTAGGTGGTGGTAGGTCGGTATGTGTTGTGTATGTTGTGTATGTTGTGTGTGTTGTGTGTGCTGTGTGTGTTGTGTGTGTGTTGTGTTTGTTTTGTTTGCGGAGTTGTTTGTGTTTTGTTTTGGATAGGATTCTCGTTAGTATAGTGGTTAGTATACCCGCCTGTCACGCGGGTGACCCGGGTTCAATTCCCGGACGGGAAGCTTCTTTTTGCTCCCACCTGCTCCCACCTGCTCTTCTGCTCTTCTGCTCCCACCTGCTCTTCTGCTCCCACCTGCTCCCACCTGCTCCCACCTGCTCCCACCTGCTCTTTTGCTCCCACCTGCTCTTCTGCTTTGCTTTTCTTTGCCACTATCTTTCCTGCCGTTCGCGCACCACAACCGACATCTCTCATGCTACCAACGCACAGCTGGCGCATCGGCACCTCTGCTGCTGTCGAATCGGACTCACCAACGCGGACGAAGATAGACACGTGCACGGCGCCGTACTCGTCGTGAGAGCGAGCTTGCACGCACCTTCGCGCTGTGTAGTGGTGCTGTGTAGTGGTGCTGTGTAGTGGTGCTGTGTAGTGGTGCTGTGTAGTGGTGCTGTGTAGTGGTGATGTGTAGTGGTGCAGTGCAGTGGTGCTGTGTAGCGGTGCTGTGTGTGTCGTGGACACATGGTGGCACGGTAGACGTGACTAGAATGCAGCGGTTAGTCCGATACGGTTTGTTACGCTAGATTGGTCGAGGATGCGGGAGAAACGTGTTTGGTGGCGCGGAGTGGCGACGAGGGTATGGTAGAGCGCGTGTGGTCGTGTGTGTAGGTGGTGGTAGGTCGGTATGTGTTGTGTATGTTGTGTATGTTGTGTGTGTTGTGTGTGCTGTGTGTGTTGTGTGTGTGTTGTGTTTGTTTTGTTTGCGGAGTTGTTTGTGTTTTGTTTTGGATAGGATTCTCGTTAGTATAGTGGTTAGTATACCCGCCTGTCACGCGGGTGACCCGGGTTCAATTCCCGGACGGGAAGCTTCTTTTTGCTCCCACCTGCTCTTCTGCTCTTCTGCTCTTCTGCTCCCACCTGCTCTTCTGCTCCCACCTGCTCCCACCTGCTCTTTTGCTCCCACCTGCTCTTCTGCTCTTCTGCTCCCACCTGCTCTTTTGCTCCCACCTGCTCTTCTGCTTTGCTTTTCTTTGCCACTATCTTTCCTGCCGTTCGCGCACCACAACCGACATCTCTCATGCTACCAACGCACAGCTGGCGCATCGGCACCTCTGCTGCTGTCGAATCGGACTCACCAACGCGGACGAAGATAGACACGTGCACGGCGCCGTACTCGTCGTGAGAGCGAGCTTGCACGCACCTTCGCGCTGTGTAGTGGTGCTGTGTAGTGGTGCTGTGTAGTGGCGCTGTGTAGTGGTGCTGTGTAGTGATGCTGTGTAGTGGTGCTGTGTGTGTCGTGGACACATGGTGGCACGGTAGACGTGACTAGAATGCAGCGGTTAGTCCGATACGGTTTGTTACGCTAGATTGGTCGAGGATGCGGGAGAAACGTGTTTGGTGGCGCGGAGTGGCGACGAGGGTATGGTAGAGCGCGTGTGGTCGTGTGTGTAGGTGGTGGTAGGTCGGTATGTGTTGTGTATGTTGTGTATGTTGTGTGTGTTGTGTGTGCTGTGTGTGTTGTGTGTGTGTTGTGTTTGTTTTGTTTGCGGAGTTGTTTGTGTTTTGTTTTGGATAGGATTCTCGTTAGTATAGTGGTTAGTATACCCGCCTGTCACGCGGGTGACCCGGGTTCAATTCCCGGACGGGAAGCTTCTTTTTGCTCCCACCTGCTCCCACCTGCTCTTCTGCTCTTCTGCTCCCACCTGCTCTTCTGCTCCCACCTGCTCCCACCTGCTCCCACCTGCTCCCACCTGCTCTTTTGCTCCCACCTGCTCTTCTGCTTTGCTTTTCTTTGCCACTATCTTTCCTGCCGTTCGCGCACCACAACCGACATCTCTCATGCTACCAACGCACAGCTGGCGCATCGGCACCTCTGCTGCTGTCGAATCGGACTCACCAACGCGGACGAAGATAGACACGTGCACGGCGCCGTACTCGTCGTGAGAGCGAGCTTGCACGCACCTTCGCGCTGTGTAGTGGTGCTGTGTAGTGGTGCTGTGTAGTGGTGCTGTGTAGTGGTGCTGTGTAGTGGTGCTGTGTAGTGGTGATGTGTAGTGGTGCAGTGCAGTGGTGCTGTGTAGCGGTGCTGTGTGTGTCGTGGACACATGGTGGCACGGTAGACGTGACTAGAATGCAGCGGTTAGTCCGATACGGTTTGTTACGCTAGATTGGTCGAGGATGCGGGAGAAACGTGTTTGGTGGCGCGGAGTGGCGACGAGGGTATGGTAGAGCGCGTGTGGTCGTGTGTGTAGGTGGTGGTAGGTCGGTATGTGTTGTGTATGTTGTGTATGTTGTGTGTGTTGTGTGTGCTGTGTGTGTTGTGTGTGTGTTGTGTTTGTTTTGTTTGCGGAGTTGTTTGTGTTTTGTTTTGGATAGGATTCTCGTTAGTATAGTGGTTAGTATACCCGCCTGTCACGCGGGTGACCCGGGTTCAATTCCCGGACGGGAAGCTTCTTTTTGCTCCCACCTGCTCTTCTGCTCTTCTGCTCTTCTGCTCCCACCTGCTCTTCTGCTCCCACCTGCTCCCACCTGCTCTTTTGCTCCCACCTGCTCTTCTGCTCTTCTGCTCCCACCTGCTCTTTTGCTCCCACCTGCTCTTCTGCTTTGCTTTTCTTTGCCACTATCTTTCCTGCCGTTCGCGCACCACAACCGACATCTCTCATGCTACCAACGCACAGCTGGCGCATCGGCACCTCTGCTGCTGTCGAATCGGACTCACCAACGCGGACGAAGATAGACACGTGCACGGC
>JASMQC010000111.1:0-21978 GCA_031305395.1 Phytophthora citrophthora
TTTTCGCGTGTATGTGTGTGTATTTGTGTGTATATCAATTTTCGCGAGAGTGTGTGTGTTTGTAGTTGTCGTGCTTCTCCTATAGCTCAGTTGGTAGAGCGTGCGGCTGTTAACCTCAAGGTCGCTGGTTCAAACCCAGCTGGGAGAGCTTCTTTTGCTCTCTTACTCTCTCTGCTCTCTTGCTCTCTTGCTCTCTTGCTCTCTTGCTCTCTTACTCTCTTACTCTCTTACTCTTTTGCTCCACAAACCAAACAGCACTTGTTCTTACGCCTCCTGCGTCCATGCATGGTGCATGCGGCCCACCATCTTCTTGCTACGACCATTTCCACTCGCGTTCTTGTCTCTGATGCAAGGTCGTCGTCATTTTGAATTGCATACAGTAGGCAGCATGTTTCGCTGAGACGCTCTTTCCCTGCTTTTCGTTGCGATACGAGAATTCATACTCAGTTGCTCAGCAGTTCAGCTGCTTAGTTGAGTATGGGCGAACAGGCACAAGTTCGGCACAGGTTCGGCACAAGTTCGGCACAGGTTCGGCACATACATACTGGTTGAATTCTCAATAGTAACCACTGCCGTCGTCGGCCAGCAATCCGGCAACTGTCCCTTGTCGGGATCGAAGCAGTGGCCGTCGAGAGGTCGACGCATTGATCCAGACGTTTGCGTTCGCGAGGTCGTGTGACGCATAGGAGAGAGCTAGAGGCTGTTCGGGGTGCTCGGTATGGTCGCCAGTCGATATGGCAGCTTGTTTCGGTCGCTGTTTGCGTTTTGGTGTGATGTGGCATTTGGGAGTGTGCGAAGGCGTTCGGCGGAAGGTGGTCGTTTGATCGGTTGAGGAGGGTGGAGAGGGAGCGGGGAGAGCGGTGTATGTGCGTGGCGTAGCGTTTTCGCGTGTATGTGTGTGTATTTGTGTGTATATCAATTTCGCGAGAGTGTGTGTGTTTGTAGTTGTCGTGCTTCTCCTATAGCTCAGTTGGTAGAGCGTGCGGCTGTTAACCTCAAGGTCGCTGGTTCAAACCCAGCTGGGAGAGCTTCTTTTGCTCTCTTACTCTCTCTGCTCTCTTGCTCTCTTGCTCTCTTGCTCTCTTGCTCTCTTGCTCTCTTGCTCTCTTGCTCTCTTGCTCTCTTGCTCTCTTGCTCTCTTACTCTTTTGCTCCACAAACCAAACAGCACTTGTTCTTACGCCTCCTGCGTCCATGCATGGTGCATGCGGCCCACCATCTTCTTGCTACGACCATTTCCACTCGCGTTCTTGTCTCTGATGCAAGGTCGTCGTCATTTTGAATTGCATACAGTAGGCAGCATGTTTCGCTGAGACGCTCTTTCCCTGCTTTTCGTTGCGATACGAGAATTCATACTCAGTTGCTCAGCAGTTCAGCTGCTCAGTTGAGTATGGGCGAACAGGCACAAGTTCGGCACAAGTTCGGCACAGGTTCGGCACAAGTTCGGCACAGGTTCGGCACAGGTTCGGCACAGGTTCGGCACATACATACTGGTTGAATTCTCAATAGTAACCACTGCCGTCGTCGGCCAGCAATCCGGCAACTGTCCCTTGTCGGGATCGAAGCAGTGGCCGTCGAGAGGTCGACGCATTGATCCAGACGTTTGCGTTCGCGAGGTCGTGTGACGCATAGGAGAGAGCTAGAGGCTGTTCGGGGTGCTCGGTATGGTCGCCAGTCGATATGGCAGCTTGTTTCGGTCGCTGTTTGCGTTTTGGTGTGATGTGGCATTTGGGAGTGTGCGAAGGCGTTCGGCGGAAGGTGGTCGTTTGATCGGTTGAGGAGGGTGGAGAGGGAGCGGGGAGAGCGGTGTATGTGCGTGGCGTAGCGTTTTCGCGTGTATGTGTGTGTATTTGTGTGTATATCAATTTTCGCGAGAGTGTGTGTGTTTGTAGTTGTCGTGCTTCTCCTATAGCTCAGTTGGTAGAGCGTGCGGCTGTTAACCTCAAGGTCGCTGGTTCAAACCCAGCTGGGAGAGCTTCTTTTGCTCTCTTACTCTCTCTGCTCTCTTGCTCTCTTGCTCTCTTGCTCTCTTGCTCTCTTACTCTCTTACTCTCTTACTCTTTTGCTCCACAAACCAAACAGCACTTGTTCTTACGCCTCCTGCGTCCATGCATGGTGCATGCGGCCCACCATCTTCTTGCTACGACCATTTCCACTCGCGTTCTTGTCTCTGATGCAAGGTCGTCGTCATTTTGAATTGCATACAGTAGGCAGCATGTTTCGCTGAGACGCTCTTTCCCTGCTTTTCGTTGCGATACGAGAATTCATACTCAGTTGCTCAGCAGTTCAGCTGCTCAGTTGAGTATGGGCGAACAGGCACAAGTTCGGCACAGGTTCGGCACAAGTTCGGCACAGGTTCGGCACAGGTTCGGCACAGGTTCGGCACATACATACTGGTTGAATTCTCAATAGTAACCACTGCCGTCGTCGGCCAGCAATCCGGCAACTGTCCCTTGTCGGGATCGAAGCAGTGGCCGTCGAGAGGTCGACGCATTGATCCAGACGTTTGCGTTCGCGAGGTCGTGTGACGCATAGGAGAGAGCTAGAGGCTGTTCGGGGTGCTCGGTATGGTCGCCAGTCGATATGGCAGCTTGTTTCGGTCGCTGTTTGCATTTTGGTGTGATGTGGCATTTGGGAGTGTGCGAAGGCGTTCGGCGGAAGGTGGTCGTTTGATCGGTTGAGGAGGGTGGAGAGGGAGCGGGGAGAGCGGTGTATGTGCGTGGCGTAGCGTTTTCGCGTGTATGTGTGTGTATTTGTGGGTATATCAATTTTCGCGAGAGTGTGTGTGTTTGTAGTTGTCGTGCTTCTCCTATAGCTCAGTTGGTAGAGCGTGCGGCTGTTAACCTCAAGGTCGCTGGTTCAAACCCAGCTGGGAGAGCTTCTTTTGCTCTCTTACTCTCTCTGCTCTCTTGCTCTCTTGCTCTCTTACTCTTTTGCTCCACAAACCAAACAGCACTTGTTCTTACGCCTCCTGCGTCCATGCATGGTGCATGCGGCCCACCATCTTCTTGCTACGACCATTTCCACTCGCGTTCTTGTCTCTGATGCAAGGTCGTCGTCATTTTGAATTGCATACAGTAGGCAGCATGTTTCGCTGAGACGCTCTTTCCCTGCTTTTCGTTGCGATACGAGAATTCATACTCAGTTGCTCAGCAGTTCAGCTGCTCAGTTGAGTATGGGCGAACAGGCACAAGTTCGGCACAGGTTCGGCACAAGTTCGGCACAGGTTCGGCACAAGTTCGGCACAGGTTCGGCACAGGTTCGGCACAGGTTCGGCACATACATACTGGTTGAATTCTCAATAGTAACCACTGCCGTCGTCGGCCAGCAATCCGGCAACTGTCCCTTGTCGGGATCGAAGCAGTGGCCGTCGAGAGGTCGACGCATTGATCCAGACGTTTGCGTTCGCGAGGTCGTGTGACGCATAGGAGAGAGCTAGAGGCTGTTCGGGGTGCTCGGTATGGTCGCCAGTCGATATGGCAGCTTGTTTCGGTCGCTGTTTGCATTTTGGTGTGATGTGGCATTTGGGAGTGTGCGAAGGCGTTCGGCGGAAGGTGGTCGTTTGATCGGTTGAGGAGGGTGGAGAGGGAGCGGGGAGAGCGGTGTATGTGCGTGGCGTAGCGTTTTCGCGTGTATGTGTGTGTATTTGTGGGTATATCAATTTTCGCGAGAGTGTGTGTGTTTGTAGTTGTCGTGCTTCTCCTATAGCTCAGTTGGTAGAGCGTGCGGCTGTTAACCTCAAGGTCGCTGGTTCAAACCCAGCTGGGAGAGCTTCTTTTGCTCTCTTACTCTCTCTGCTCTCTTGCTCTCTTGCTCTCTTGCTCTCTTGCTCTCTTGCTCTCTTGCTCTCTTGCTCTCTTGCTCTCTTACTCTTTTGCTCCACAAACCAAACAGCACTTGTTCTTACGCCTCCTGCGTCCATGCATGGTGCATGCGGCCCACCATCTTCTTGCTACGACCATTTCCACTCGCGTTCTTGTCTCTGATGCAAGGTCGTCGTCATTTTGAATTGCATACAGTAGGCAGCATGTTTCGCTGAGACGCTCTTTCCCTGCTTTTCGTTGCGATACGAGAATTCATACTCAGTTGCTCAGCAGTTCAGCTGCTCAGTTGAGTATGGGCGAACAGGCACAAGTTCGGCACAGGTTCGGCACAAGTTCGGCACAGGTTCGGCACAGGTTCGGCACAGGTTCGGCACATACATACTGGTTGAATTCTCAATAGTAACCACTGCCGTCGTCGGCCAGCAATCCGGCAACTGTCCCTTGTCGGGATCGAAGCAGTGGCCGTCGAGAGGTCGACGCATTGATCCAGACGTTTGCGTTCGCGAGGTCGTGTGACGCATAGGAGAGAGCTAGAGGCTGTTCGGGGTGCTCGGTATGGTCGCCAGTCGATATGGCAGCTTGTTTCGGTCGCTGTTTGCGTTTTGGTGTGATGTGGCATTTGGGAGTGTGCGAAGGCGTTCGGCGGAAGGTGGTCGTTTGATCGGTTGAGGAGGGTGGAGAGGGAGCGGGGAGAGCGGTGTATGTGCGTGGCGTAGCGTTTTCGCGTGTATGTGTGTGTATTTGTGGGTATATCAATTTCGCGAGAGTGTGTGTGTTTGTAGTTGTCGTGCTTCTCCTATAGCTCAGTTGGTAGAGCGTGCGGCTGTTAACCTCAAGGTCGCTGGTTCAAACCCAGCTGGGAGAGCTTCTTTTGCTCTCTTACTCTCTCTGCTCTCTTGCTCTCTTGCTCTCTTGCTCTCTTGCTCTCTTGCTCTCTTGCTCTCTTGCTCTCTTGCTCTCTTACTCTTTTGCTCCACAAACCAAACAGCACTTGTTCTTACGCCTCCTGCGTCCATGCATGGTGCATGCGGCCCACCATCTTCTTGCTACGACCATTTCCACTCGCGTTCTTGTCTCTGATGCAAGGTCGTCGTCATTTTGAATTGCATACAGTAGGCAGCATGTTTCGCTGAGACGCTCTTTCCCTGCTTTTCGTTGCGATACGAGAATTCATACTCAGTTGCTCAGCAGTTCAGCTGCTCAGTTGAGTATGGGCGAACAGGCACAAGTTCGGCACAGGTTCGGCACAAGTTCGGCACAGGTTCGGCACAGGTTCGGCACAGGTTCGGCACATACATACTGGTTGAATTCTCAATAGTAACCACTGCCGTCGTCGGCCAGCAATCCGGCAACTGTCCCTTGTCGGGATCGAAGCAGTGGCCGTCGAGAGGTCGACGCATTGATCCAGACGTTTGCGTTCGCGAGGTCGTGTGACGCATAGGAGAGAGCTAGAGGCTGTTCGGGGTGCTCGGTATGGTCGCCAGTCGATATGGCAGCTTGTTTCGGTCGCTGTTTGCGTTTTGGTGTGATGTGGCATTTGGGAGTGTGCGAAGGCGTTCGGCGGAAGGTGGTCGTTTGATCGGTTGAGGAGGGTGGAGAGGGAGCGGGGAGAGCGGTGTATGTGCGTGGCGTAGCGTTTTCGCGTGTATGTGTGTGTATTTGTGGGTATATCAATTTTCGCGAGAGTGTGTGTGTTTGTAGTTGTCGTGCTTCTCCTATAGCTCAGTTGGTAGAGCGTGCGGCTGTTAACCTCAAGGTCGCTGGTTCAAACCCAGCTGGGAGAGCTTCTTTTGCTCTCTTACTCTCTCTGCTCTCTTGCTCTCTTGCTCTCTTGCTCTCTTGCTCTCTTGCTCTCTTGCTCTCTTGCTCTCTTGCTCTCTTACTCTTTTGCTCCACAAACCAAACAGCACTTGTTCTTACGCCTCCTGCGTCCATGCATGGTGCATGCGGCCCACCATCTTCTTGCTACGACCATTTCCACTCGCGTTCTTGTCTCTGATGCAAGGTCGTCGTCATTTTGAATTGCATACAGTAGGCAGCATGTTTCGCTGAGACGCTCTTTCCCTGCTTTTCGTTGCGATACGAGAATTCATACTCAGTTGCTCAGCAGTTCAGCTGCTCAGTTGAGTATGGGCGAACAGGCACAAGTTCGGCACAGGTTCGGCACAAGTTCGGCACAGGTTCGGCACAAGTTCGGCACAGGTTCGGCACAGGTTCGGCACAGGTTCGGCACAGGTTCGGCACATACATACTGGTTGAATTCTCAATAGTAACCACTGCCGTCGTCGGCCAGCAATCCGGCAACTGTCCCTTGTCGGGATCGAAGCAGTGGCCGTCGAGAGGTCGACGCATTGATCCAGACGTTTGCGTTCGCGAGGTCGTGTGACGCATAGGAGAGAGCTAGAGGCTGTTCGGGGTGCTCGGTATGGTCGCCAGTCGATATGGCAGCTTGTTTCGGTCGCTGTTTGCATTTTGGTGTGATGTGGCATTTGGGAGTGTGCGAAGGCGTTCGGCGGAAGGTGGTCGTTTGATCGGTTGAGGAGGGTGGAGAGGGAGCGGGGAGAGCGGTGTATGTGCGTGGCGTAGCGTTTTCGCGTGTATGTGTGTGTATTTGTGGGTATATCAATTTTCGCGAGAGTGTGTGTGTTTGTAGTTGTCGTGCTTCTCCTATAGCTCAGTTGGTAGAGCGTGCGGCTGTTAACCTCAAGGTCGCTGGTTCAAACCCAGCTGGGAGAGCTTCTTTTGCTCTCTTACTCTCTCTGCTCTCTGCTCTCTTGCTCTCTTGCTCTCTTGCTCTCTTGCTCTCTTGCTCTCTTGCTCTCTTGCTCTCTTACTCTTTTGCTCCACAAACCAAACAGCACTTGTTCTTACGCCTCCTGCGTCCATGCATGGTGCATGCGGCCCACCATCTTCTTGCTACGACCATTTCCACTCGCGTTCTTGTCTCTGATGCAAGGTCGTCGTCATTTTGAATTGCATACAGTAGGCAGCATGTTTCGCTGAGACGCTCTTTCCCTGCTTTTCGTTGCGATACGAGAATTCATACTCAGTTGCTCAGCAGTTCAGCTGCTCAGTTGAGTATGGGCGAACAGGCACAAGTTCGGCACAGGTTCGGCACAAGTTCGGCACAGGTTCGGCACAGGTTCGGCACAGGTTCGGCACATACATACTGGTTGAATTCTCAATAGTAACCACTGCCGTCGTCGGCCAGCAATCCGGCAACTGTCCCTTGTCGGGATCGAAGCAGTGGCCGTCGAGAGGTCGACGCATTGATCCAGACGTTTGCGTTCGCGAGGTCGTGTGACGCATAGGAGAGAGCTAGAGGCTGTTCGGGGTGCTCGGTATGGTCGCCAGTCGATATGGCAGCTTGTTTCGGTCGCTGTTTGCATTTTGGTGTGATGTGGCATTTGGGAGTGTGCGAAGGCGTTCGGCGGAAGGTGGTCGTTTGATCGGTTGAGGAGGGTGGAGAGGGAGCGGGGAGAGCGGTGTATGTGCGTGGCGTAGCGTTTTCGCGTGTATGTGTGTGTATTTGTGTGTATATCAATTTTCGCGAGAGTGTGTGTGTTTGTAGTTGTCGTGCTTCTCCTATAGCTCAGTTGGTAGAGCGTGCGGCTGTTAACCTCAAGGTCGCTGGTTCAAACCCAGCTGGGAGAGCTTCTTTTGCTCTCTTACTCTCTCTGCTCTCTTGCTCTCTTGCTCTCTTGCTCTCTTGCTCTCTTGCTCTCTTGCTCTCTTACTCTTTTGCTCCACAAACCAAACAGCACTTGTTCTTACGCCTCCTGCGTCCATGCATGGTGCATGCGGCCCACCATCTTCTTGCTACGACCATTTCCACTCGCGTTCTTGTCTCTGATGCAAGGTCGTCGTCATTTTGAATTGCATACAGTAGGCAGCATGTTTCGCTGAGACGCTCTTTCCCTGCTTTTCGTTGCGATACGAGAATTCATACTCAGTTGCTCAGCAGTTCAGCTGCTCAGTTGAGTATGGGCGAACAGGCACAAGTTCGGCACAGGTTCGGCACAAGTTCGGCACAGGTTCGGCACAGGTTCGGCACATACATACTGGTTGAATTCTCAATAGTAACCACTGCCGTCGTCGGCCAGCAATCCGGCAACTGTCCCTTGTCGGGATCGAAGCAGTGGCCGTCGAGAGGTCGACGCATTGATCCAGACGTTTGCGTTCGCGAGGTCGTGTGACGCATAGGAGAGAGCTAGAGGCTGTTCGGGGTGCTCGGTATGGTCGCCAGTCGATATGGCAGCTTGTTTCGGTCGCTGTTTGCATTTTGGTGTGATGTGGCATTTGGGAGTGTGCGAAGGCGTTCGGCGGAAGGTGGTCGTTTGATCGGTTGAGGAGGGTGGAGAGGGAGCGGGGAGAGCGGTGTATGTGCGTGGCGTAGCGTTTTCGCGTGTATGTGTGTGTATTTGTGGGTATATCAATTTTCGCGAGAGTGTGTGTGTTTGTAGTTGTCGTGCTTCTCCTATAGCTCAGTTGGTAGAGCGTGCGGCTGTTAACCTCAAGGTCGCTGGTTCAAACCCAGCTGGGAGAGCTTCTTTTGCTCTCTTACTCTCTCTGCTCTCTTGCTCTCTTGCTCTCTTGCTCTCTTGCTCTCTTGCTCTCTTGCTCTCTTGCTCTCTTACTCTTTTGCTCCACAAACCAAACAGCACTTGTTCTTACGCCTCCTGCGTCCATGCATGGTGCATGCGGCCCACCATCTTCTTGCTACGACCATTTCCACTCGCGTTCTTGTCTCTGATGCAAGGTCGTCGTCATTTTGAATTGCATACAGTAGGCAGCATGTTTCGCTGAGACGCTCTTTCCCTGCTTTTCGTTGCGATACGAGAATTCATACTCAGTTGCTCAGCAGTTCAGCTGCTCAGTTGAGTATGGGCGAACAGGCACAAGTTCGGCACAGGTTCGGCACAAGTTCGGCACAGGTTCGGCACAAGTTCGGCACAGGTTCGGCACAGGTTCGGCACAGGTTCGGCACAGGTTCGGCACATACATACTGGTTGAATTCTCAATAGTAACCACTGCCGTCGTCGGCCAGCAATCCGGCAACTGTCCCTTGTCGGGATCGAAGCAGTGGCCGTCGAGAGGTCGACGCATTGATCCAGACGTTTGCGTTCGCGAGGTCGTGTGACGCATAGGAGAGAGCTAGAGGCTGTTCGGGGTGCTCGGTATGGTCGCCAGTCGATATGGCAGCTTGTTTCGGTCGCTGTTTGCATTTTGGTGTGATGTGGCATTTGGGAGTGTGCGAAGGCGTTCGGCGGAAGGTGGTCGTTTGATCGGTTGAGGAGGGTGGAGAGGGAGCGGGGAGAGCGGTGTATGTGCGTGGCGTAGCGTTTTCGCGTGTATGTGTGTGTATTTGTGTGTATATCAATTTTCGCGAGAGTGTGTGTGTTTGTAGTTGTCGTGCTTCTCCTATAGCTCAGTTGGTAGAGCGTGCGGCTGTTAACCTCAAGGTCGCTGGTTCAAACCCAGCTGGGAGAGCTTCTTTTGCTCTCTTACTCTCTCTGCTCTCTGCTCTCTTGCTCTCTTGCTCTCTTGCTCTCTTGCTCTCTTGCTCTCTTGCTCTCTTGCTCTCTTACTCTTTTGCTCCACAAACCAAACAGCACTTGTTCTTACGCCTCCTGCGTCCATGCATGGTGCATGCGGCCCACCATCTTCTTGCTACGACCATTTCCACTCGCGTTCTTGTCTCTGATGCAAGGTCGTCGTCATTTTGAATTGCATACAGTAGGCAGCATGTTTCGCTGAGACGCTCTTTCCCTGCTTTTCGTTGCGATACGAGAATTCATACTCAGTTGCTCAGCAGTTCAGCTGCTCAGTTGAGTATGGGCGAACAGGCACAAGTTCGGCACAGGTTCGGCACAAGTTCGGCACAGGTTCGGCACAAGTTCGGCACAGGTTCGGCACAGGTTCGGCACAGGTTCGGCACAGGTTCGGCACATACATACTGGTTGAATTCTCAATAGTAACC
This sequence comes from Phytophthora citrophthora, assembly GCA_031305395.1. Classification (NCBI taxonomy): domain Eukaryota; phylum Oomycota; class Peronosporomycetes; order Peronosporales; family Peronosporaceae; genus Phytophthora; species Phytophthora citrophthora. The sequence continues at coordinate 9,804 of JASMQC010000111.1, forward strand.
ACTGCCGTCGTCGGCCAGCAATCCGGCAACTGTCCCTTGTCGGGATCGAAGCAGTGGCCGTCGAGAGGTCGACGCATTGATCCAGACGTTTGCGTTCGCGAGGTCGTGTGACGCATAGGAGAGAGCTAGAGGCTGTTCGGGGTGCTCGGTATGGTCGCCAGTCGATATGGCAGCTTGTTTCGGTCGCTGTTTGCATTTTGGTGTGATGTGGCATTTGGGAGTGTGCGAAGGCGTTCGGCGGAAGGTGGTCGTTTGATCGGTTGAGGAGGGTGGAGAGGGAGCGGGGAGAGCGGTGTATGTGCGTGGCGTAGCGTTTTCGCGTGTATGTGTGTGTATTTGTGGGTATATCAATTTTCGCGAGAGTGTGTGTGTTTGTAGTTGTCGTGCTTCTCCTATAGCTCAGTTGGTAGAGCGTGCGGCTGTTAACCTCAAGGTCGCTGGTTCAAACCCAGCTGGGAGAGCTTCTTTTGCTCTCTTACTCTCTCTGCTCTCTGCTCTCTTGCTCTCTTGCTCTCTTGCTCTCTTGCTCTCTTGCTCTCTTGCTCTCTTGCTCTCTTACTCTTTTGCTCCACAAACCAAACAGCACTTGTTCTTACGCCTCCTGCGTCCATGCATGGTGCATGCGGCCCACCATCTTCTTGCTACGACCATTTCCACTCGCGTTCTTGTCTCTGATGCAAGGTCGTCGTCATTTTGAATTGCATACAGTAGGCAGCATGTTTCGCTGAGACGCTCTTTCCCTGCTTTTCGTTGCGATACGAGAATTCATACTCAGTTGCTCAGCAGTTCAGCTGCTCAGTTGAGTATGGGCGAACAGGCACAAGTTCGGCACAGGTTCGGCACAAGTTCGGCACAGGTTCGGCACAGGTTCGGCACAGGTTCGGCACATACATACTGGTTGAATTCTCAATAGTAACCACTGCCGTCGTCGGCCAGCAATCCGGCAACTGTCCCTTGTCGGGATCGAAGCAGTGGCCGTCGAGAGGTCGACGCATTGATCCAGACGTTTGCGTTCGCGAGGTCGTGTGACGCATCGGAGAGAGCTAGAGGCTGTTCGGGGTGCTCGGTATGGTCGCCAGTCGATATGGCAGCTTGTTTCGGTCGCTGTTTGCATTTTGGTGTGATGTGGCATTTGGGAGTGTGCGAAGGCGTTCGGCGGAAGGTGGTCGTTTGATCGGTTGAGGAGGGTGGAGAGGGAGCGGGGAGAGCGGTGTATGTGCGTGGCGTAGCGTTTTCGCGTGTATGTGTGTGTATTTGTGGGTATATCAATTTTCGCGAGAGTGTGTGTGTTTGTAGTTGTCGTGCTTCTCCTATAGCTCAGTTGGTAGAGCGTGCGGCTGTTAACCTCAAGGTCGCTGGTTCAAACCCAGCTGGGAGAGCTTCTTTTGCTCTCTTACTCTCTCTGCTCTCTTGCTCTCTTGCTCTCTTGCTCTCTTGCTCTCTTGCTCTCTTGCTCTCTTGCTCTCTTGCTCTCTTGCTCTCTTGCTCTCTTACTCTTTTGCTCCACAAACCAAACAGCACTTGTTCTTACGCCTCCTGCGTCCATGCATGGTGCATGCGGCCCACCATCTTCTTGCTACGACCATTTCCACTCGCGTTCTTGTCTCTGATGCAAGGTCGTCGTCATTTTGAATTGCATACAGTAGGCAGCATGTTTCGCTGAGACGCTCTTTCCCTGCTTTTCGTTGCGATACGAGAATTCATACTCAGTTGCTCAGCAGTTCAGCTGCTCAGTTGAGTACGGGCGAACAGGCACAAGTTCGGCACAGGTTCGGCACAAGTTCGGCACAGGTTCGGCACAGGTTCGGCACAGGTTCGGCACATACATACTGGTTGAATTCTCAATAGTAACCACTGCCGTCGTCGGCCAGCAATCCGGCAACTGTCCCTTGTCGGGATCGAAGCAGTGGCCGTCGAGAGGTCGACGCATTGATCCAGACGTTTGCGTTCGCGAGGTCGTGTGACGCATAGGAGAGAGCTAGAGGCTGTTCGGGGTGCTCGGTATGGTCGCCAGTCGATATGGCAGCTTGTTTCGGTCGCTGTTTGCATTTTGGTGTGATGTGGCATTTGGGAGTGTGCGAAGGCGTTCGGCGGAAGGTGGTCGTTTGATCGGTTGAGGAGGGTGGAGAGGGAGCGGGGAGAGCGGTGTATGTGCGTGGCGTAGCGTTTTCGCGTGTATGTGTGTGTATTTGTGTGTATATCAATTTTCGCGAGAGTGTGTGTGTTTGTAGTTGTCGTGCTTCTCCTATAGCTCAGTTGGTAGAGCGTGCGGCTGTTAACCTCAAGGTCGCTGGTTCAAACCCAGCTGGGAGAGCTTCTTTTGCTCTCTTGCTCTCTTGCTCTCTTGCTCTCTTGCTCTCTTGCTCTCTTGCTCTCTTGCTCTCTTGCTCTCTTGCTCTCTTACTCTTTTGCTCCACAAACCAAACAGCACTTGTTCTTACGCCTCCTGCGTCCATGCATGGTGCATGCGGCCCACCATCTTCTTGCTACGACCATTTCCACTCGCGTTCTTGTCTCTGATGCAAGGTCGTCGTCATTTTGAATTGCATACAGTAGGCAGCATGTTTCGCTGAGACGCTCTTTCCCTGCTTTTCGTTGCGATACGAGAATTCATACTCAGTTGCTCAGCAGTTCAGCTGCTCAGTTGAGTATGGGCGAACAGGCACAGGTTCGGCACAGGTTCGGCACAGGTTCGGCACAAGTTCGGCACAGGTTCGGCACAGGTTCGGCACAGGTTCGGCACATACATACTGGTTGAATTCTCAATAGTAACCACTGCCGTCGTCGGCCAGCAATCCGGCAACTGTCCCTTGTCGGGATCGAAGCAGTGGCCGTCGAGAGGTCGACGCATTGATCCAGACGTTTGCGTTCGCGAGGTCGTGTGACGCATAGGAGAGAGCTAGAGGCTGTTCGGGGTGCTCGGTATGGTCGCCAGTCGATATGGCAGCTTGTTTCGGTCGCTGTTTGCGTTTTGGTGTGATGTGGCATTTGGGAGTGTGCGAAGGCGTTCGGCGGAAGGTGGTCGTTTGATCGGTTGAGGAGGGTGGAGAGGGAGCGGGGAGAGCGGTGTATGTGCGTGGCGTAGCGTTTTCGCGTGTATGTGTGTGTATTTGTGGGTATATCAATTTCGCGAGAGTGTGTGTGTTTGTAGTTGTCGTGCTTCTCCTATAGCTCAGTTGGTAGAGCGTGCGGCTGTTAACCTCAAGGTCGCTGGTTCAAACCCAGCTGGGAGAGCTTCTTTTGCTCTCTTACTCTCTCTGCTCTCTTGCTCTCTTGCTCTCTTGCTCTCTTGCTCTCTTGCTCTCTTGCTCTCTTGCTCTCTTGCTCTCTTACTCTTTTGCTCCACAAACCAAACAGCACTTGTTCTTACGCCTCCTGCGTCCATGCATGGTGCATGCGGCCCACCATCTTCTTGCTACGACCATTTCCACTCGCGTTCTTGTCTCTGATGCAAGGTCGTCGTCATTTTGAATTGCATACAGTAGGCAGCATGTTTCGCTGAGACGCTCTTTCCCTGCTTTTCGTTGCGATACGAGAATTCATACTCAGTTGCTCAGCAGTTCAGCTGCTCAGTTGAGTATGGGCGAACAGGCACAAGTTCGGCACAGGTTCGGCATAAGTTCGGCACAGGTTCGGCACAGGTTCGGCACAGGTTCGGCACATACATACTGGTTGAATTCTCAATAGTAACCACTGCCGTCGTCGGCCAGCAATCCGGCAACTGTCCCTTGTCGGGATCGAAGCAGTGGCCGTCGAGAGGTCGACGCATTGATCCAGACGTTTGCGTTCGCGAGGTCGTGTGACGCATAGGAGAGAGCTAGAGGCTGTTCGGGGTGCTCGGTATGGTCGCCAGTCGATATGGCAGCTTGTTTCGGTCGCTGTTTGCGTTTTGGTGTGATGTGGCATTTGGGAGTGTGCGAAGGCGTTCGGCGGAAGGTGGTCGTTTGATCGGTTGAGGAGGGTGGAGAGGGAGCGGGGAGAGCGGTGTATGTGCGTGGCGTAGCGTTTTCGCGTGTATGTGTGTGTATTTGTGTGTATATCAATTTTCGCGAGAGTGTGTGTGTTTGTAGTTGTCGTGCTTCTCCTATAGCTCAGTTGGTAGAGCGTGCGGCTGTTAACCTCAAGGTCGCTGGTTCAAACCCAGCTGGGAGAGCTTCTTTTGCTCTCTTGCTCTCTTGCTCTCTTGCTCTCTTGCTCTCTTGCTCTCTTGCTCTCTTGCTCTCTTGCTCTCTTGCTCTCTTACTCTTTTGCTCCACAAACCAAACAGCACTTGTTCTTACGCCTCCTGCGTCCATGCATGGTGCATGCGGCCCACCATCTTCTTGCTACGACCATTTCCACTCGCGTTCTTGTCTCTGATGCAAGGTCGTCGTCATTTTGAATTGCATACAGTAGGCAGCATGTTTCGCTGAGACGCTCTTTCCCTGCTTTTCGTTGCGATACGAGAATTCATACTCAGTTGCTCAGCAGTTCAGCTGCTCAGTTGAGTATGGGCGAACAGGCACAGGTTCGGCACAGGTTCGGCACAGGTTCGGCACAAGTTCGGCACAGGTTCGGCACAGGTTCGGCACAGGTTCGGCACATACATACTGGTTGAATTCTCAATAGTAACCACTGCCGTCGTCGGCCAGCAATCCGGCAACTGTCCCTTGTCGGGATCGAAGCAGTGGCCGTCGAGAGGTCGACGCATTGATCCAGACGTTTGCGTTCGCGAGGTCGTGTGACGCATAGGAGAGAGCTAGAGGCTGTTCGGGGTGCTCGGTATGGTCGCCAGTCGATATGGCAGCTTGTTTCGGTCGCTGTTTGCATTTTGGTGTGATGTGGCATTTGGGAGTGTGCGAAGGCGTTCGGCGGAAGGTGGTCGTTTGATCGGTTGAGGAGGGTGGAGAGGGAGCGGGGAGAGCGGTGTATGTGCGTGGCGTAGCGTTTTCGCGTGTATGTGTGTGTATTTGTGTGTATATCAATTTTCGCGAGAGTGTGTGTGTTTGTAGTTGTCGTGCTTCTCCTATAGCTCAGTTGGTAGAGCGTGCGGCTGTTAACCTCAAGGTCGCTGGTTCAAACCCAGCTGGGAGAGCTTCTTTTGCTCTCTTACTCTCTTGCTCTCTTGCTCTCTTACTCTTTTGCTCCACAAACCAAACAGCACTTGTTCTTACGCCTCCTGCGTCCATGCATGGTGCATGCGGCCCACCATCTTCTTGCTACGACCATTTCCACTCGCGTTCTTGTCTCTGATGCAAGGTCGTCGTCATTTTGAATTGCATACAGTAGGCAGCATGTTTCGCTGAGACGCTCTTTCCCTGCTTTTCGTTGCGATACGAGAATTCATACTCAGTTGCTCAGCAGTTCAGCTGCTCAGTTGAGTATGGGCGAACAGGCACAAGTTCGGCACAGGTTCGGCATAAGTTCGGCACAGGTTCGGCACAGGTTCGGCACAGGTTCGGCACATACATACTGGTTGAATTCTCAATAGTAACCACTGCCGTCGTCGGCCAGCAATCCGGCAACTGTCCCTTGTCGGGATCGAAGCAGTGGCCGTCGAGAGGTCGACGCATTGATCCAGACGTTTGCGTTCGCGAGGTCGTGTGACGCATAGGAGAGAGCTAGAGGCTGTTCGGGGTGCTCGGTATGGTCGCCAGTCGATATGGCAGCTTGTTTCGGTCGCTGTTTGCGTTTTGGTGTGATGTGGCATTTGGGAGTGTGCGAAGGCGTTCGGCGGAAGGTGGTCGTTTGATCGGTTGAGGAGGGTGGAGAGGGAGCGGGGAGAGCGGTGTATGTGCGTGGCGTAGCGTTTTCGCGTGTATGTGTGTGTATTTGTGTGTATATCAATTTTCGCGAGAGTGTGTGTGTTTGTAGTTGTCGTGCTTCTCCTATAGCTCAGTTGGTAGAGCGTGCGGCTGTTAACCTCAAGGTCGCTGGTTCAAACCCAGCTGGGAGAGCTTCTTTTGCTCTCTTGCTCTCTTGCTCTCTTGCTCTCTTGCTCTCTTGCTCTCTTGCTCTCTTGCTCTCTTGCTCTCTTGCTCTCTTACTCTTTTGCTCTCTTGCTCTCTTGCTCTCTTGCTCTCTTGCTCTCTTGCTCTCTTGCTCTCTTGCTCTCTTACTCTTTTGCTCCACAAACCAAACAGCACTTGTTCTTACGCCTCCTGCGTCCATGCATGGTGCATGCGGCCCACCATCTTCTTGCTACGACCATTTCCACTCGCGTTCTTGTCTCTGATGCAAGGTCGTCGTCATTTTGAATTGCATACAGTAGGCAGCATGTTTCGCTGAGACGCTCTTTCCCTGCTTTTCGTTGCGATACGAGAATTCATACTCAGTTGCTCAGCAGTTCAGCTGCTCAGTTGAGTATGGGCGAACAGGCACAAGTTCGGCACAGGTTCGGCACAAGTTCGGCACAAGTTCGGCACAGGTTCGGCACAGGTTCGGCACATACATACTGGTTGAATTCTCAATAGTAACCACTGCCGTCGTCGGCCAGCAATCCGGCAACTGTCCCTTGTCGGGATCGAAGCAGTGGCCGTCGAGAGGTCGACGCATTGATCCAGACGTTTGCGTTCGCGAGGTCGTGTGACGCATAGGAGAGAGCTAGAGGCTGTTCGGGGTGCTCGGTATGGTCGCCAGTCGATATGGCAGCTTGTTTCGGTCGCTGTTTGCGTTTTGGTGTGATGTGGCATTTGGGAGTGTGCGAAGGCGTTCGGCGGAAGGTGGTCGTTTGATCGGTTGAGGAGGGTGGAGAGGGAGCGGGGAGAGCGGTGTATGTGCGTGGCGTAGCGTTTTCGCGTGTATGTGTGTGTATTTGTGGGTATATCAATTTTCGCGAGAGTGTGTGTGTTTGTAGTTGTCGTGCTTCTCCTATAGCTCAGTTGGTAGAGCGTGCGGCTGTTAACCTCAAGGTCGCTGGTTCAAACCCAGCTGGGAGAGCTTCTTTTGCTCTCTTACTCTCTCTGCTCTCTTGCTCTCTTGCTCTCTTGCTCTCTTACTCTTTTGCTCCACAAACCAAACAGCACTTGTTCTTACGCCTCCTGCGTCCATGCATGGTGCATGCGGCCCACCATCTTCTTGCTACGACCATTTCCACTCGCGTTCTTGTCTCTGATGCAAGGTCGTCGTCATTTTGAATTGCATACAGTAGGCAGCATGTTTCGCTGAGACGCTCTTTCCCTGCTTTTCGTTGCGATACGAGAATTCATACTCAGTTGCTCAGCAGTTCAGCTGCTCAGTTGAGTATGGGCGAACAGGCACAAGTTCGGCACAGGTTCGGCACAAGTTCGGCACAGGTTCGGCACAGGTTCGGCACATACATACTGGTTGAATTCTCAATAGTAACCACTGCCGTCGTCGGCCAGCAATCCGGCAACTGTCCCTTGTCGGGATCGAAGCAGTGGCCGTCGAGAGGTCGACGCATTGATCCAGACGTTTGCGTTCGCGAGGTCGTGTGACGCATAGGAGAGAGCTAGAGGCTGTTCGGGGTGCTCGGTATGGTCGCCAGTCGATATGGCAGCTTGTTTCGGTCGCTGTTTGCGTTTTGGTGTGATGTGGCATTTGGGAGTGTGCGAAGGCGTTCGGCGGAAGGTGGTCGTTTGATCGGTTGAGGAGGGTGGAGAGGGAGCGGGGAGAGCGGTGTATGTGCGTGGCGTAGCGTTTTCGCGTGTATGTGTGTGTATTTGTGGGTATATCAATTTTCGCGAGAGTGTGTGTGTTTGTAGTTGTCGTGCTTCTCCTATAGCTCAGTTGGTAGAGCGTGCGGCTGTTAACCTCAAGGTCGCTGGTTCAAACCCAGCTGGGAGAGCTTCTTTTGCTCTCTTACTCTCTCTGCTCTCTTGCTCTCTTGCTCTCTTACTCTCTTACTCTCTTACTCTTTTGCTCCACAAACCAAACAGCACTTGTTCTTACGCCTCCTGCGTCCATGCATGGTGCATGCGGCCCACCATCTTCTTGCTACGACCATTTCCACTCGCGTTCTTGTCTCTGATGCAAGGTCGTCGTCATTTTGAATTGCATACAGTAGGCAGCATGTTTCGCTGAGACGCTCTTTCCCTGCTTTTCGTTGCGATACGAGAATTCATACTCAGTTGCTCAGCAGTTCAGCTGCTCAGTTGAGTATGGGCGAACAGGCACAAGTTCGGCACAGGTTCGGCACAGGTTCGGCACAGGTTCGGCACATACATACTGGTTGAATTCTCAATAGTAACCACTGCCGTCGTCGGCCAGCAATCCGGCAACTGTCCCTTGTCGGGATCGAAGCAGTGGCCGTCGAGAGGTCGACGCATTGATCCAGACGTTTGCGTTCGCGAGGTCGTGTGACGCATAGGAGAGAGCTAGAGGCTGTTCGGGGTGCTCGGTATGGTCGCCAGTCGATATGGCAGCTTGTTTCGGTCGCTGTTTGCATTTTGGTGTGATGTGGCATTTGGGAGTGTGCGAAGGCGTTCGGCGGAAGGTGGTCGTTTGATCGGTTGAGGAGGGTGGAGAGGGAGCGGGGAGAGCGGTGTATGTGCGTGGCGTAGCGTTTTCGCGTGTATGTGTGTGTATTTGTGGGTATATCAATTTTCGCGAGAGTGTGTGTGTTTGTAGTTGTCGTGCTTCTCCTATAGCTCAGTTGGTAGAGCGTGCGGCTGTTAACCTCAAGGTCGCTGGTTCAAACCCAGCTGGGAGAGCTTCTTTTGCTCTCTTACTCTCTCTGCTCTCTTGCTCTCTTGCTCTCTTGCTCTCTTGCTCTCTTGCTCTCTTGCTCTCTTACTCTTTTGCTCCACAAACCAAACAGCACTTGTTCTTACGCCTCCTGCGTCCATGCATGGTGCATGCGGCCCACCATCTTCTTGCTACGACCATTTCCACTCGCGTTCTTGTCTCTGATGCAAGGTCGTCGTCATTTTGAATTGCATACAGTAGGCAGCATGTTTCGCTGAGACGCTCTTTCCCTGCTTTTCGTTGCGATACGAGAATTCATACTCAGTTGCTCAGCAGTTCAGCTGCTCAGTTGAGTATGGGCGAACAGGCACAAGTTCGGCACAGGTTCGGCACAAGTTCGGCACAGGTTCGGCACATACATACTGGTTGAATTCTCAATAGTAACCACTGCCGTCGTCGGCCAGCAATCCGGCAACTGTCCCTTGTCGGGATCGAAGCAGTGGCCGTCGAGAGGTCGACGCATTGATCCAGACGTTTGCGTTCGCGAGGTCGTGTGACGCATAGGAGAGAGCTAGAGGCTGTTCGGGGTGCTCGGTATGGTCGCTAGTCGATATGGCAGCTTGTTTCGGTCGCTGTTTGCGTTTTGGTGTGATGTGGCATTTGGGAGTGTGCGAAGGCGTTCGGCGGAAGGTGGTCGTTTGATCGGTTGAGGAGGGTGGAGAGGGAGCGGGGAGAGCGGTGTATGTGCGTGGCGTAGCGTTTTCGCGTGTATGTGTGTGTATTTGTGGGTATATCAATTTTCGCGAGAGTGTGTGTGTTTGTAGTTGTCGTGCTTCTCCTATAGCTCAGTTGGTAGAGCGTGCGGCTGTTAACCTCAAGGTCGCTGGTTCAAACCCAGCTGGGAGAGCTTCTTTTGCTCTCTTACTCTCTCTGCTCTCTTGCTCTCTTGCTCTCTTGCTCTCTTGCTCTCTTGCTCTCTTGCTCTCTTACTCTTTTGCTCCACAAACCAAACAGCACTTGTTCTCACGCCTCCTGCGTCCATGCATGGTGCATGCGGCCCACCATCTTCTTGCTACGACCATTTCCACTCGCGTTCTTGTCTCTGATGCAAGGTCGTCGTCATTTTGAATTGCATACAGTAGGCAGCATGTTTCGCTGAGACGCTCTTTCCCTGCTTTTCGTTGCGATACGAGAATTCATACTCAGTTGCTCAGCAGTTCAGCTGCTCAGTTGAGTATGGGCGAACAGGCACAAGTTCGGCACAGGTTCGGCACAAGTTCGGCACAGGTTCGGCACAGGTTCGGCACATACATACTGGTTGAATTCTCAATAGTAACCACTGCCGTCGTCGGCCAGCAATCCGGCAACTGTCCCTTGTCGGGATCGAAGCAGTGGCCGTCGAGAGGTCGACGCATTGATCCAGACGTTTGCGTTCGCGAGGTCGTGTGACGCATAGGAGAGAGCTAGAGGCTGTTCGGGGTGCTCGGTATGGTCGCCAGTCGATATGGCAGCTTGTTTCGGTCGCTGTTTGCATTTTGGTGTGATGTGGCATTTGGGAGTGTGCGAAGGCGTTCGGCGGAAGGTGGTCGTTTGATCGGTTGAGGAGGGTGGAGAGGGAGCGGGGAGAGCGGTGTATGTGCGTGGCGTAGCGTTTTCGCGTGTATGTGTGTGTATTTGTGGGTATATCAATTTTCGCGAGAGTGTGTGTGTTTGTAGTTGTCGTGCTTCTCCTATAGCTCAGTTGGTAGAGCGTGCGGCTGTTAACCTCAAGGTCGCTGGTTCAAACCCAGCTGGGAGAGCTTCTTTTGCTCTCTTACTCTCTCTGCTCTCTTGCTCTCTTGCTCTCTTGCTCTCTTGCTCTCTTGCTCTCTTGCTCTCTTACTCTTTTGCTCCACAAACCAAACAGCACTTGTTCTTACGCCTCCTGCGTCCATGCATGGTGCATGCGGCCCACCATCTTCTTGCTACGACCATTTCCACTCGCGTTCTTGTCTCTGATGCAAGGTCGTCGTCATTTTGAATTGCATACAGTAGGCAGCATGTTTCGCTGAGACGCTCTTTCCCTGCTTTTCGTTGCGATACGAGAATTCATACTCAGTTGCTCAGCAGTTCAGCTGCTCAGTTGAGTATGGGCGAACAGGCACAAGTTCGGCACAGGTTCGGCACAAGTTCGGCACAGGTTCGGCACAGGTTCGGCACATACATACTGGTTGAATTCTCAATAGTAACCACTGCCGTCGTCGGCCAGCAATCCGGCAACTGTCCCTTGTCGGGATCGAAGCAGTGGCCGTCGAGAGGTCGACGCATTGATCCAGACGTTTGCGTTCGCGAGGTCGTGTGACGCATAGGAGAGAGCTAGAGGCTGTTCGGGGTGCTCGGTATGGTCGCCAGTCGATATGGCAGCTTGTTTCGGTCGCTGTTTGCGTTTTGGTGTGATGTGGCATTTGGGAGTGTGCGAAGGCGTTCGGCGGAAGGTGGTCGTTTGATCGGTTGAGGAGGGTGGAGAGGGAGCGGGGAGAGCGGTGTATGTGCGTGGCGTAGCGTTTTCGCGTGTATGTGTGTGTATTTGTGGGTATATCAATTTTCGCGAGAGTGTGTGTGTTTGTAGTTGTCGTGCTTCTCCTATAGCTCAGTTGGTAGAGCGTGCGGCTGTTAACCTCAAGGTCGCTGGTTCAAACCCAGCTGGGAGAGCTTCTTTTGCTCTCTTACTCTCTCTGCTCTCTTGCTCTCTTGCTCTCTTGCTCTCTTGCTCTCTTGCTCTCTTGCTCTCTTGCTCTCTTACTCTTTTGCTCCACAAACCAAACAGCACTTGTTCTTACGCCTCCTGCGTCCATGCATGGTGCATGCGGCCCACCATCTTCTTGCTACGACCATTTCCACTCGCGTTCTTGTCTCTGATGCAAGGTCGTCGTCATTTTGAATTGCATACAGTAGGCAGCATGTTTCGCTGAGACGCTCTTTCCCTGCTTTTCGTTGCGATACGAGAATTCATACTCAGTTGCTCAGCAGTTCAGCTGCTCAGTTGAGTATGGGCGAACAGGCACAAGTTCGGCACAGGTTCGGCACAAGTTCGGCACAGGTTCGGCACAGGTTCGGCACATACATACTGGTTGAATTCTCAATAGTAACCACTGCCGTCGTCGGCCAGCAATCCGGCAACTGTCCCTTGTCGGGATCGAAGCAGTGGCCGTCGAGAGGTCGACGCATTGATCCAGACGTTTGCGTTCGCGAGGTCGTGTGACGCATAGGAGAGAGCTAGAGGCTGTTCGGGGTGCTCGGTATGGTCGCCAGTCGATATGGCAGCTTGTTTCGGTCGCTGTTTGCATTTTGGTGTGATGTGGCATTTGGGAGTGTGCGAAGGCGTTCGGCGGAAGGTGGTCGTTTGATCGGTTGAGGAGGGTGGAGAGGGAGCGGGGAGAGCGGTGTATGTGCGTGGCGTAGCGTTTTCGCGTGTATGTGTGTGTATTTGTGTGTATATCAATTTTCGCGAGAGTGTGTGTGTTTGTAGTTGTCGTGCTTCTCCTATAGCTCAGTTGGTAGAGCGTGCGGC
>JASMQC010000112.1:0-21141 GCA_031305395.1 Phytophthora citrophthora
ATAACCACGTTCGCAGACCACCAGCTTTGCGTCTCCTGTAGCGTGAATGTGGCAGTATATCCTCGGTTCGCCTTCAACCGCGCTGTCTTGCGCGTCGCGTACACGTTGCAAGCGTTCGACTGCACCGTGAAATACACATCACCCGACGTCAGTAGCGTCGGTGTGTAGCCATACGCAAACACCACGAGCGCACGGTCCGGTCGCCAGTTCGTCGCTCTGCCTCCAGCTGAAGCATTTTCACTGTCACTTGAATCCAAGACGCTCGCTAAATGGCGTCGTCCAAGGGGAAGAACACGCAGCGACGCACCGTCATTTAGCTGTGTGTTGACTACCAAAGAGTGCCGCGAGTTGTTGATTAGCGCGAGCGCGACGCAGCCACGTGCCTCCAACCCGGTATGGTTGGCGTCCCAGTCGTACACGAGGTGCCGTACCTGGCGCAGGAACTCAGCGCTGTTGCAGCACTCCCCTATCGCTCGTGAATGCTTGCGCACGATGTCCCCGTTCGACATGTGCTCATAGCGGAAGGGTGCACCCAGGCTCTCTCCGTCACCAGAAAGCTGGAAGTCAGCAGACCAGGAGCCATAGCACCGGCGGCGGCCGCAGGGTCCGCTTTGCCACGCAATGTGGACACGAGGGACGTAACGCCACCGGCAACCATACTCGTGACTAGCGACGTGACCTCAATGGAGTCGATCAGATTCAGCGCTTGGGACTTTACTGATTGTTCGTAGAAGCGCACAATTGCCGCGCCCAGAGACTCCTGTGTCGCCAACGCGTGCGATAAGCGATAACCTTCCAACGTCACGCACGCGTTCTCGATCTTGAGCTTGAGGTTTGACAGCCAGAATCCGTCGTGACTCGAGTCGCTCTTGTCGCGAGTAAAGCTTACGACGACACGCACTGGGGAGATCTCTCCCGACGCGATGTAGAGCTTTCGACCTGTCATAGCAGCCATATCCGCACTTGATCCTTCTTCTCCCTCCTCACTTTGAGGAACAAAGTACGCCAGCAAGTCGTCCGCGTCGCTGCTGTCATCGATCTGAAAACTCTCTTCGCCTGGGAAAGCAGATACAAGCGACGTGTGCTGGAAGTGGGCAATAGTTTCCTCCTGCAGCTTGTTCAGTCGATCCACAAAACTCATGGACGTCGAGACCTTGACGTTCTGCAGCTCTAAGTGCACACGCTCTACCCACGTGTACTTGGCGTGTGGCCGTTCCAGATATGTCAGCTCGAGGAAGTACTTGTCCATGCTTGGTCTCGCTGATCCAGCCGCGCCATCGCCATGCAGAAGTGGTCGAAGCACTACGCGGTTCTTCGACTTGGGGAGAAGATCCTCCACCTTGAGCCCCATGAGGTTCAGCTTTGCAGCGGTCGCTTGCGGCGACCACGACGCCTCCAGTCCAATTCGCGTGAATGTCGCGCGTGCTACCGATTCGCTCCCGCCTTCAGACCCACCGGCAAACAAGTTATGAGGCTCCTCTATAGTCCTGCCATGCTTCTTGTCCGTTACCGTGACAATCACGCCAGCCACTTGAGCGTGAAGGCTAAACGTCTGCCAGCCTGCCGCCCCTGTATCTGCGATCCCGTCTCTTGAAATCGTCGAGCCTGCACTTGACAGTCTTGATGAGGTGGATGTCGGAGATCCAGCGCCTCCGTCCGTCACCACCACCACGAACGTGGCCTGCGAAAAGCTGCCTCGTTTCACTGTCACCTCTAATTGAACGCCACGTCCACTTGATCGGGGTGGGATAAGCAAATCTGTGGTAGCCACTCGGTCGACAGCGAAAGCTGTACTCCAGTCGTACCCGTCACTGCAGAATGCATCCGATCCAGCACCGTCTGGCAGTACTGACGCGCGCAGCGGTGCTCGACTTCCGCCCACCCAGTACAAGGCGTACATGTCTCCTGCGCCAAGTACGTGGTGCGCAACATTTCCGTTACTTGCGTCTTCAAGGCGCTGCTGGCGGTTTGGGGATTCAAGAAGCAGCAACGTGTGTGATGACCGGTTGAAGACCAGGTAGCTAACGTCGTCACAGAGCCGAGCCGAAATGTCGTGTTGCGTAGTCTGCCGATACCCCGAGCTCATAGAGAACACCACCTGAAGACCCGCTGCTTCCTGCTGACCGAAGGGTGATACATTCATCCTGCCAACTCAACCTTCTCGGGTCCGCTTCAAAACGCGCCGACCAGTTGCATCCTCGTAAACCGATGCGAACCACAGGAACTTTCCCGCTGTTGTCACTCGAATACGCACTGATCTGTGCGTTCCCCACCTGCGCGCGAGCTGCACGTGGAGGAATGTAGGCTTCACTGTCGGCCGCTGTGCCGTAGACGAGTTCTAAACCCGAACGGTTGATAACCCAGACCTCCGCCAGGATCTCAACGAGTACAGGGCGTGCATTGCGCTCGGTGCCACCCACCACGCGGAGGAGCAACCGGAACGGACGTCCATCGTCTACGCGCGAAAGCTGAATGGACAGCACAGCACCGTTAGCCGTGCCGCGCGGTGCGAGCTCCAACCACTTGGATGCGGTCGTGCAGCCTTCCACCAGAAGTTGAAACAGTGGGCGTTGCGCGACGTCAGTCCACCAGATACTTGTCTTGGCCCCGACGGCGATAGTCTCCGGCTTCGAAGGGCTGTCGCTTGTCCCCGAGCCGTACGCAGAGCTGTACGCCGAACGCACACGATATGTTAACGGCACAGGCAACTTATTCACCAGAACCAGCGGTTCGGCAAAGGATACTGCCCTCATCTCCTTCTCGCTCGACATCAAGACACAGTACACCGCGTTCCGACCTTCATCGGGGCCAGTAAAGCTCTCTCGCGACGCGGATGTTGAAGAGACTGCTGCTTCCACCTTAAGCTCGACGGCAGATCGAGTCTGCACCGGAATAGGGGCACTCCACGAGGACGTGGATCCGTTTCCTATAGGTCGCACGCGCAGCTCCGCAGCAAGGGAAAGCAACACAGGTATGGCTGACTCCTGATTCGGCGGTAGGATTCCGATCTCCACTGGTGTTTGCCACGTCGGGTCGTTCACGAGAAGCGCTACGGAGCGGCCCGAGGCCAGTCTGTTCACCAGCTTAATAGGCGACGATACAACCAGCAGAATACGCCCCTCTACAAGCTGCGCCGACAAACTGAGTGTGAAACTCGTCCGCTGTCCGTGCGTGTCCACCAGAGGGAACGTACGCGCACCCAATTGCTCGAAAATGAGGCCTTGAACAGCTTGAAAACGGGCTTCATTGTCGCCTGAGGATTTGGCATCCATCAACTGTAGACATAGGCGCAAATTGGCGGCTTCTCGGTCACCAGACGCATAGCGCCGCACCACACCCCGTCCTCGACCTGGAGCGTGGAGATACCGAACATCCGCCAGACTTCCAGTGGATACGATCAGCGGTTCAGTAGTGAACGAACCATTCGTAAGCCAGAAGCTCAGGGGCAACCCGTCTCATTACGGATCACACACGGCGCCATTTTGCGTCGCTTCGTTTCTTCGTCTTCATCATCTGCATATCCTTTCGTCGCCACGGTAGCACGACGCTGCCACGCTCCACCCACGGACGCCACAACCTCCAGCAACCCGTGCGTAACAGTAAGATCTAGTGCCTGTGAAGCCGTAAGGATAACGTGCAGCTCACTCTCATTAGAAATTGAGCCCTGCACGGACGCATCTAGCCCCCACTCAGTGCACATAGGATGCCAGTCGCGCGTGTCCGGGTTGTAGTACGACATGAGCACCACAAGATTCCCTCCGCCAGAAATCGTCGTCGTCACGGGCGACTCCAGTGCGAAGAACGCAGAGCCGTCGACTTCTTCTGCTTGCGCCGTGTACGTGACGTTCAAGAATAAATGACAGCGCTCGATCTGTAGCTGAGCCAGCCCCATATCACAGCCATCGCAGTCATTAATCAGGGTCAAGCTCACGGTCGGCGTTCACAGGTAAAATACCGGTGGACTTCCTCTTCCTCTATCACGAGACTTTTGGACGACGTTCGCGCTCTTGTGAGCGAATGGAACTCTAGCGGTTCTCGTGACGAACGTTTAAACTCTTCGTGCTGCTCGATTGCTGTGTTAAGGGCCTCCATCGTGTCCATTGCCATGCGTGCGTCATCGTAAGATACAAAAACTTCAATAGGCGTGAAGCTCAGCGCCACAATTTGCTGTCGCTGACCGGCATGCGGGAACAGATCGCTCACTTCCACGTGCAGTGAGCAGGGCTCTAGCAACTGAATCAAAGGCGCAACGTCAATGGCGTCCCATTTCGCGTTTGTAGCTGGCGCCGCAACACAGCAACCAGGCCGTCTGGCGTTTTCCAGCACTACTTCCATGTTCCGCGCGTCGGCCAGAATGCTGCTTTGGATGTCCAGGTCATCGCCATTCTTCCCTTTCTTTGGATCCGGGTGTGGTTTCCACATAAACTCGAGGGTGAAATCGCCCGCGAAAGTCACGCGCGGACTATCTGGGTCATAAGCGTCACGTGGGAGTGCCACGCCCACTTGTTTAGCCGTCGCTCGGATTGTGATTGTCAGGTCTGGTTCCTTTCCGTCCCGTAGAATGTCTGAAATACTCTCGCGCCGGGTTAACAGAGACGGCGACGGTGGCACTTTTCGAGATGCCTCTGCGAGACTTTTCTCCTTCGTCGGCCCTGGTTTACCTGGTTTCGTTGGCAATGCGAAGAAACCGAGAAGTGACAGTAGGGCTTCAGGGATAACAGTACCCGTCACTTCGGAGAACAACAAGTCCAGGTCTCCTGTCAACGCAGTATCGTCCCATGTATAACGTATCTCCAGTGGCTGTGGCGATACCAACAACGTGCCGCTTTCATCACTCGAAGACTTGTACTCCCCCACAAGATCCCGAGCGCTAAACGCCCCGAGATGCACCGCCAGACGCGGATTCTTCTCGTACTCGTCGTCGAACACTAGTGAGAAATCTGTAGCCACAACCTCTGCAAGAGCTCCATCACGTCGCCGTGTATCGCTTTCAAATGTGCGCTGTACCATCGAATCTAGCGTGTCTTCATCTGCTTCCAGTTGTTTGTCTTGGTATAGCAGAACCCGCACATTTTCCATTACAAACCGCACTTGGAGTGTTGCTTCGTCTGCGTCCGCTTGTAGATACGTATACCTCACAGTAGGTCGTAGAGAAGGCAGATCGGTATCTGCGCTGCTTCTCCTTTTCCCTAGAACGTGACCAGAACTATTAGTTCTGCTCATTTCTCCAGCTGAATCAGGTTCGTTTTGCAGCTCTTCGGCGCCGAAATTCTCCAGAATCAGAGCGACAATGCCCAGATAACTAGTGCGTGATAGATGTGCCTCAAGTGGGGGCAGTACCGAGTCCACCGTGATTCGAGGGAGGAACACGTCACTGTTCTCGTCTATGGAGATTGTGGACGAGACGAGATCTTCAATACTGATTTTCAGGTCCGCAGGCTCAGGAAGTAGCTCTTCATACACTGGTCCTTCACCTTCCTTTGTCTTCTTACCACCAGCTGTAGTACAATAAATGTGGACTTGCTCCAGAAACAAGTCTTTACAGTCTACGCGCAACGAAACCCCGTCCGAAGTGTGAACCACAGCACGTGGTAACGCTTCATCGTGTACAACCTGCTTGATTCTTGCCTCTGGAGGTCCGTGGTAATGTACAGCGCTGGATGGGAAGTGAACTAGTCGCAGCACATTCGCAGTGACCTTCGCATGCGGAGCATCTTCCAAGCTCAACGGGAGGATCAACGTGGGCTTCTCCACACTCAAGTCAAGCACAACACTGGCCTCGTCTTCACGCAATAATAACTGAGTGGCGTTCATCAGTGTTTGAGACACCATCGCGCCTAGGACTCCTTCAAGAACGAAATCGACAAGCTCCAAAACCTGTTGGTGATAGTAGACGCCACGAATCGGCTGGAAGGCCAAGCGAAGAGCACTCTTGCCGCTCACCACCGGGTCACTCGCAAATTCGAAGCTCAATAGCGCGTCTAGCTTTTCTCCAGCTGTGCTACGACGACGAGCTTCATCCTCATCTAAGCCGAGGAGCGTCGCGTACAAGGGATGCTTGGAGGTGCTCAAGTCCGTCCCCACAAAGTTACCAACATGACCGGTAACTTCGAACGCGTCTTCCTCGGCGCTTCTCTCGATGGCGTAGCTCGTATAATTAAGAGCTGAGTTGGTCATCTCCAGCCGGGCTAGTTGCCGATCAATCTGGTCTTTATTGAACGTCAGGCTGAATTGAACGAGCGACGCGCGCACCACCACAACGGGTCGTCCTCGCGAGCGCAATGTGGACAGGACTGCGACGCGATTCTTCTTTCCTGGTTGAGTCTGATCCGGTAGAACTGTTGGGGCAGATGTCGACTTCACTGGGGATGTGAGAGCTTCAGATGGGAAGTCGTCGTCGTGAGACTGGATGGCAGACGCGTAAGCAGAGATGATACGGTAAAATAGCGCCACAGACGACGGGTTCCATTGTAGATGCAGGACATTGAACTGCACGTCCGCCTCCACCTGCAAGCTGCTGTTCTGTGTTGACTCTGGAGAAAACGTTGTGACGCCAATAGCAATCAAATGGGTCGTGTCACCTCCGCTTTCACCCGTGGAGATGAGCTTGTAAAAGCGAGAGTCGGGTGAGTAGAGTTTGTCCTCCATCACAAGAGCTTTTAAGCGAGCGTGGAATACTTGACGAGTCGAATACGCTTCAACTGCAAATGAAGTATGAGAGGCACGTAAAACGAACGCATCCTGAGCAGAAGATTCGCGCAAGTTCAGCTCCACGCATCCTAACGAGAGTTCCATCTCCAAAAGGAACTTATCCTCAATCGTAGCAGTAGCTGTTGCCACGTTTCTTGAGCTCTGGTCGCTTGCGCTCTCCGAATCTGTCGTACTCTCCTCCCCACTGTCATCCTCTTGGTCTTCGAAGTACGTTAGCTGCATATCCTTAGCTCGAGCGATTGCTGCAGCCTGCACAAGTATGGAAGAGTGGATCTGACCCAAAGCCACTAGCTGCTCTTCCGCAGACACCACGATCGAAGGAACAGCAGCGTAGACGCCCACCTGCGGCAACGGCTTGACCGCTGTGTTCTTCCCGCGCGACGGGAGTCGGAGGCGTGTAGACGAAGCCTGTGTGTGAAGCAAAAACTCCAATGACAGCTCCTTAACGATTTTTGAGAAGGCGTGAACTTCTTCGTCACTCCAGTTCACTAACTGCTCCTGCCGACCAAGTGAGACGTGGATCTGCGTCACCTCAAGACGCCAGTGCAGACGCGGATCATTGTCCGTAGTGTCCAGCGCCGTATCTAACGGTGTATCGATTGCAATCACTTTGTCATCGTTGCGGAAGCTTAACTTTCCCAGATCAACCACAAGAACGGCACCGGTCGGCTCAGAAACGTTCTCAGGTAGAATAAGCACAGGCGCATCCATGTCCACTAGTACATCGTACGCAACGCGACCTTCCGCTCTCTCCAATGACCGCATGAGTTCCGCTTCCTCGGCCTCTTTCTCTGTATCGGAAGACTCCAAGAGTTTGGATCATCTGCGAACATCCAGTCGGCCACAGACGACGTCGCGAATTGCCAGACCTTCTCTAGCTGCTTCTCCGGTAGCAAACTGACGAAGAAAGCATGCAGGAACATCACGAAGGACGGATCCACCAGCACACGGATAGGCTGTGAGCGTACGCGAACTTTCAGCGTCGCTTGCAATCCTTCGTCCACTAGAGCTTGAGTCTGCATCACAACTCGCCGACTGAGATCGATATTGACGCAAGACGAGCTCAGGTCGTCACTTGGCGAGGCTGAAGGGCTGCAGAACGAATGGAAACGAGAGTCGCGTGCTAGGCCGTTGAAAATGTCAAAATGCTGCACTCGGAAATTGGCGTCCCACTCATCTTCCGGCTGAATATTAACCGCTAGTGAGCCGTGCAGCATTCCGGTGACGAATGGACTCTCGTGGGCGTTGGATTGGTACAAAGCCATTGAGCCGTTCGTCAGCTGGATCTGGATCGACATGAGGTTGCACCCCATCGGCACTTCATGGCACGTTGACCAGCCTTCTCAACTGCACTCGTGGAAATTGGCGTCCCACTCATCTTCCGCTGAATATTCACGCTAGTGAAATTCTCGCGACCTTCAGCTGACAGCACCTGCTCTTCTTGAGTTGAAGCACTGGAAATATCCGTTTCCCCACCGAAAAAGTACGAGTACCAGGACCCACCACCGTCTTGAGTCGTCTGAGGCTTCGTCTGAGCTCTTGCAGCGGCCTTGGCTTCTGCTTGCACACGCTCTTCGGCGTTTTCTGCGGCGTCACGTAGAAGCAGAACCACATCTAATGGGTACACTTCTTCGTACCTCTGCTTGAATTTGCCCTGCCGAGTGGATAGATCCAGCGGTGTGCCATTGCGGAGTTCTGTTCGGAAGGCTTCGATGTACAATTGCTGTTCAAGTAGCGCCTTGTGGACGGAAGACCAACGCATTTTACGACGGTGCGGCCGTCGATGCAGTCGCGTGCCTTCATCCTTCTCCTCACGTCGAAGCTTCGCTCTGCGTTGTTCCAGTACAAGGCGCGTAGCGTAGTCCCACCACTTGCTGTTCAAGTAGGCCGTGCTCCGGGTGTGTGTAGTGGCCGTCCTCTGGCCAATGCAAAATGGGCTTCCACAGCTCTTCTACCCAGGAACGCACGCTGCAGGAACAGCACATCTTCGTACTGCTCGCGGGTTAAACTTCCCTGAAGAGCACCTACTTCCGCTTCCACTGTGTATTTGGCCACTGTCGAGTAATCTGCGCTCTCATTCTTCGTAAGCTGCACGCCTATCGAGCAGGGCTTCAATACCCATCGTCTTTTGCTGTTTTCCTGTCTATTCAGCGCCTGTACCATGTCCCTCATGGCCTTGGGGACGTTTCTCTGTATCTCTAACCTTGCTTCTGTGTCGTTTCTATCCAGACGATCCCAATACATCCCGAACTGCGTGAGCTCCGCCTTCTTGTATGTAAATGAGCTGTGCACTGTGCTTTGGTCTACAAACGCCTCTAGTCCAGCTTCATCTGTCGTGAAAAAGCGAAATTTCTCCAGCATAAAACCACACGCAAAAGGAGCTTCCAGGTTGGCCACTGTAGCTGTGCACTGTGCTTAGTCTCAAGTCTTCGTATCTCAAATGGACGTCCTGTAGGGAAACCTGGAGGTTGGCCACAATGCGAGCTGTAAGTCTCGACACAAAAGTGCCTTCATCTTCGGTATTCTTCTGCTTTCCCTGGTCCTGGCCAGGAGCTACTCGGGCTGCGAAGCGTTGATGCTGTCTCAAGAGCTCCCGTCTCTCTAAATTGTTTTTCTTGGCCTGAAGCAGCTCAGCTGAGCTTGGTCGCTCTGTGTTCGGCACCACGAGGGCCGACACGCCTTCAAGAGTGATTTTCACACTAGCAGAGCCCAATTGGTTCCAAGGAACACGCACGAGAACGCGAGAGACTGAGCCGCTGGTCACCGAAACGGGCAATTGGAGCTCAGCCAGCGCATGGGGCTTGAGTGCCAGGTCTCGCAGCTCCAATTCACCGCTCCATAGACCCACGACAAGGGAATCACTGCGAAGACCGTCTACATACTTCCCCAGCTGCGCCTCAAGGATCTTTTGATGAAAATATAAAATATGAGAAACAATAGGAAGAAGAGAGGTGTGAGAAGAGATGGAGAGGTGGAGGCACATGCACGTACAGAGGAGATGATGGCCTTTGCCATGGCGATGCAGGTGTGGGTAGGAGGGCAGTGTTGCCGTCGAAATGGGGAGAAGAAGGTGGCGTGTCGACAGGCAGATCTGAGAAGGCGTAATCGAAATGCGGTATAATTTTAAAGGGTGCGTGAATTAGAGGGGTTAACCTTCTATAGAACGTACTACTGTAGGTAGAGCACTACCTGGCCATACAACCCATGAACGCCATCTATCCACCATCTCGGTCGCTGGCTGCTGCCTCGCACTTCGCTTCGATGCTTTCCTCACACTTCAATCTGCCAAGCGATGCCCACTTCCATTCAAAAGCAACAGCGTAAGGAGAAGATGCTCGAGTGGGCAATGCGTCCCCATCGGATGCCCCGGGACGTGAACGGGAGGTTGATCTCGCACGATCATCTCCGGTACTTCGAGAAAGGTTTCCCCAATCTGGCTTACTTTGAAGGCACTCCATTCGTCCCTTGGAGAGCTTTACAAGCGAAGGTTGCCACCCCACGTGGTTGGGATCAGTTTCGAGATCACTTCAGGGGCGAACGTTGACAACGGTTCAAGGACTACTAACATCTATGGTGAGGGCAACCGCACCTTCCTGAAACTCGAGGACGTTCTACAGGAAGAGCGCCTGTACCACGCCACCAGTAGCCTTCTCCACGACTGGGAGAATGGGCCCCTCCATGCAGAGGTCACGAGCAACCCAGACCGACCATATGCGGTACATCACGAGCCGCATGTGACTGGGGTTTTCTTCGATTTTCCAGATCGTCACGGAGCCGGAGGGATCTACGTTCTACACTGTGGCTCAACGTCAGCATTCAACCACAACACGACTGATGACCCCAATTTCATCCTGATGGTTGGGCATTCCAAGGACATCCTCCGTCGACTTCACCAGTACCAACAGACTAACTCACCGCTACGCGACCCACTGCGAGGTGGTATTCCTGTTTGGAATGGAGATAGACACGTGCGATCGAGCCCCTGCGGAGTCTCTGCTCAAGGTCATGCTGACGGAGTTCGGCTTGTTTATAACAGTGAAATGCGATCGATGGAGACCTTCTCCTTCAATGAGAAGACTCTTCCGTTGATTCACGACGTATTCTGCGGAATACGCTACGTCTATGACCCGCCGATCGACAGAATAGTCCCCGACCACGAGAACTCTGTGGAGAATCCGTTGTACGAGCAGGGCCTTCCTCGCCAGCTACGTCAACCGCACCCTCCTGTTGCTGATGGTCAACAAGGGTAGAGAGATTCACTGCAATTATAGATAATAACATTCGACAGTTGTGATAGTTGGGGCCAGTGCCCCAAGCACGCAGCGCGCCCAATACCGCGAAATCAGCGGCGAAACTTGGCATACAGATAGAAGGCATCTTCATGAACATACCTGCCTCGCGCCAACACGGAGGAGCACGTGTAGCGCAGTGCACCACCGCGATATAAGCGTAAGGAAACGGGAGATCTGCGACACTTGGGGAGGGTGTCCCCAACGGTCGCCTACGTCATCACCGCTCGCTGGTCGCTGATTGGCTGAAAATCCCAGTGATGACGAATCTGCTCGATTTAAATTAAGTTAAGCAGAGTGTAACCTTGCTTGAATTAAATTAAGCAGTAGCGCAAGCACGCCTCTGATTGGCTGAAAAGCAGCATCGCGATGACGCAAGCTCATATTATATGTAATAACATATGTATATGTAAGGATCATATTATATGAAGTGTCATAACAAATTAGATTCACCCTCCATAGCGTAACGACTCCGACCAGGTCCATTATTGTGTATGTGGCAGGAGTAATCACGAGATTAAATGAATGGAACACATGCAATTCAACTGCGCCATTTTGCCCTGCGAGCTCAGTGCTCGATTGACCACCCAGGAGGGTGAATTGAGGGGGTGGCACCGAGCACGGTGTTCTTAAGAGGGTTGTCCTGGCCGTGAAGTTACTGAGGCTTGTAATTCCCCGTCGAGCACCCAGATGAGTATCCCTGTGATGTTGTTGTGCTAACCCCCATCGATGTAGCTCAATGGAAGAGCTCCCGAAAGGGAAGGTGATGGTTCGATTCCATCCATCGATATTCAATCTTGAATGCCTGTTGCCAACGTCTACGCTAACAGGGATTGAAATTGCAACTATAAACTGTATTACAATGGACAGGGGACTGTGTTACAACCGCACCTTGAGTACACTTTGGCAGTGACTTGGTGCAGGATCTGCGATGCGGCCGACCGCGAGGCGCTGTTGATAGGCAGAGATGCGGTCATTCAGGATCCCCTCGCGATGCAGTTGACGAAGCACCTTGAGCACCGCGTTGGACCCCTTTGACGGTATACCTTGTGCGCTCAGGAACGCTGTGATTTCTTGCGATGCTCGCTCTCCAAGCTGACGGACATTGTCTTTGTAGGTGGGCGATGAATCGTCGAGCGCGTACCCGTCGTGACGAAGCACCTTGAGCATGAACAGCCGCATGAAGGCCACCAGTTGCTTGGAGTCGGACTTCTTGTGCTTGTTCGTGCTCAGCCATCCACGCGGAACTGCAGTATACCACGCGAACCAGGTGTCCACAAGTGGTGTCGTCTTTGATCGGCGCCGGCGCTTCACTGGTACGTTTTCATCTTTGTCTCTTGATCGCTTCTTTTGAATCTCACATGCCGATGTTTTACCTGCCGCGTATGTATTTGTAGACTCTAGCAAGTTGACTCGAGCCTCAAGGTTCCGGTTGACCTCGATTAACCGTTCAATTAAGGCACTCTGGTGATCGAACACAACTTTGGCCTTTGCGTTTCCTCCCATTAGATCATCTGCTGCGGCTTTCGAGTGAGCAGTTGACCTCGCGAGTTGCTGTGACCATGCCAACAAGCTTGTCATTGTCACTCCAGACGCTTCGGTGCAGCGCTGAATCGTCTTCATCGCAGGAGCGTCTTCATTGAACTCTATCAACGCCGGGTAATGTTGGATGAGTGTGGCTGTCAGCACATCAATCACACCACTACTGAGGTTGAAGGACTTGTTGGCGAGTCCATGGCTAGCATTGAAGAGTTTGTAGCTAACCGCTCTGATTTCCTCTTGTGTGACCGAGTCGAAGATACCCAACGACGGAAGAACAGAGGCTTGCTGTGGAGACATCCCGCTCAGAACCTTCGCGATCTGGTGATCTTCTTTTGGAGTGTTGAAGACGTATGCAAAAGCTTTGTTCGTCGTGGTCAAGTTCCAAGCTCCACGATCAAATATCCACTGCACCGTCAACTCTGAGCAAGCGTTCGCATGCTGTGCGCCACCTCGCCGAAACGAGTGAGATGTCAGCGCGTCTTCAACTCCAGCTGGACCAGCAACACGATCCAGCAAGCGATTGACGAGAGCGTGGATACCAGCTACCGGTTTGAGCTTTGTTCGTCGTGGTCAAGTTCCAAGCTCCACGATCTGAGCAAGCGTTCGCATGCTGTGCGCCACCTGCTTGTGGTGCAGCTTGTTGTTGGAGTCTGCGAGGAACCCGACGTGCTACTGTCATCAAGCAAGTCCAGAAGTGGAATGGACTCAGTCAGCTCGACAGGGACGTCCTTCGGCTTGACCGGCAAGTGGTTGAGCAGAGCGGCGCACGGGGACTCCTGCACGATCAAGGCCAGTGCCAGTGCAAGCAGCGGGCAGGTAGCGGGATCTCCATCAGGGAAGAGCGACAACGCTTGCTCGTCGGATATCTTCACGCGGATGAAGCGAATGAAGAACACTTCACCAGCTCCGATGGATAGCTGCTGCTTCCGAACAAAAGTTAAATCCGATGCACGTCCAAACAGATACCAGAGAAGACATAACAGCGCGGCATCTTGGTAGTCCGATCCACAGCTAGCCGTTGAATACAGATAACTTGTCATCTTCTTGAGACTCTCCTTCGTGCACGCAACTGCCTTCTTGACAAAACCACCACTTTCACGCTTGATGCAGTGCTGCTCAAGCGTGCGCCCCAAACTGAGGAGCTGCCGTTCCACAGCCCCACCTTGAACAGGATACTCGTCCAGAAGCCAGCACTTCACTTGGCGGAAGTATTGAGCAGCGGAGTGGCGCGATAGAGGTTTGAGCCCCTCCACGGCGGAACGAGTGCGATGTCAACTTCTCAGCAACATCTGCCGTAGCGGTGACTCGATCCAGAACTCGGTTCACGTAGCTGTGGATGCCGGGTAACGCGTTGACGCTTTTAACATTGTCTCCAGACGTCGCGTGTTGGGCCATGGATTCCGGATGGTCGATCAAGTCAAGTAACGGAATTACCGGGGCGACTGCAGCTTGAGACACGAGCTGTTGCTCTGGAAGTTGATTGAGCAGCGCCACCGTTGGAGACTGCTGGGTGATCAATGCAAGGGTGATGGCGAGTAAAGGGCAGGTTGCAAAATCATCATCCGGGATGAGCGACAAGCCCTGTTCTTTGGAAGTCTTGACACGGATGAAGCGAACGAAGAAGATGCCACCGGAGCCAATTGATAGGTTTGCCTTGCGAAGAAGCGTCAAGTCCGAAGCACGGCCAAACAGGTACCAAAGTAAGCAGAGTAGCGCAGCATCTTAATAGTCAGCAGCAGTAACAGCAGGTGCTCAGTCATCTTCTTAAGTGCTTTTTTCGTGCAGGCCGGCGCCTTGTTGACAAACGTGCCTGACTCGCGCTTCATACAGTGTCGCTCTAGCACTTGTCCCTTCTTCAGCAGATTCTTGTCCACGGCGGTGCGATGCTGAGGAAACTGCTCGAGCAGCCAATTCTTGGCTTGCCGGTAGTACTGCATCACCGAGTGTCTGGATAGGAGCTGTCCCCTGTGGAATTCCTTGAATGCGAGATGCATACTAAACTTGACCACTACGGCTTCGAGAATGACGGCAGCGTTTTCCCGCCGCATACAAGCCTCCAGATACTCCCAGCTTACATCTTCGTCTTTAAGAATTTCAAGAACGCTTTCGCCGCACCTTCACGGGCACGCTTCGCATTGGTAGGTGCAAGGTTGCTGAAACTCATGGGTGGTCGGAGAAGTCGGAGGGGGATTGTTATTCGTAAAATATGTGAATGGCTAGGGAAATGTAAGAGGATATCAAAATTTTGCTCTAAGCCTCCGACACGATTCGTCGGAGGCATGGACACGCGTCTTTTGCAATCTGGATATGCCTCTGATTGGTTAAAATAAAGTAAATCGTGACTGTGTATTCGCAAATAATACGAAATTGGATTTGTGGTGCATTCTATTGGCCGAAATGGGTTTTTAGTAATTCCTAGTGTAGTCGGAGACTTTCATCCATTTAGTTATACAGTTGCACGGGCGGTTGGACCCTTCATTTCTGCAGTGTAGGTATTATTATTTGCACTTTGAGACTTATCACCAGGCCTTCTAAGATATATATTCCTATGGAGTCTTGGAGTGTAGAGCAATAAACTATTGACAGACATTGTCAAGCAATAATACTATAGACAGACTATTACTGTGGAGATGTCACCACGATAACTCATTGGTTGCCTTCGCAACAGCACTTCCAACTGTATCGCGCCCCACATTTGACGGTTAGCCTTGAGAAAGAGAAGCATTTCGAAGTTGACCGGCAGCAACGAGGAAGTCAGGACAACTTTTTCGACTGTGAAAACAGTCACTCACAAGCGTTGCTTGTCATTGGAATACGATACAGCAGCGTATCATACTCCACCGAGTCCATCTCCGAAGACGCCCGCTTGGTGCCGGCGTGAAGGAGCGTTGAGGCAAAAATCCAAAGCTTTCTGTCCCTTATGTCGACAGCTATCCCTGCAGCTCGAAGCCACGAATGGCGAGCGCTTCGTCGCCTTCCACATTATCGGCAGCGGGGGGAACCCATTCATCTACATCGTAAACTTGACGAATTTCGTCCTTGATCTCGAGGTACTTGCTCACCATACTAAATATACAGGACCAGCGCGTTTTATTGACCGCAAAGTTTCCTGACCAGCTTCCGATTATCGGCAGCGGGGGGAACCCATTCATCTACATCGTAAACTTGACGAATTTCGTCCTTGATCTCGAGGTACTTGCTCACCATACTAAATATACAGGACCAGCGCGTTTTATTGATCTTGATGGCGCAAAGTTTCGTGAGCTTGCACAGCCGGCCAGTATTCTTTGTGGTACGAAGCTGAGTCATCAACTCGTTGACTTGGCCGAGTAGAAGATCGTACTTAGCCAGATAAATCTGAACGGCTAGATCAAACAGGTGCGACACACAGCCAACCAGGGGTGGGTTCATTCTGGTAGCCATGGATTGGTTTGTGGAGCAGTTATCACCTACGAGAAATATCAGACACGCGCAAGTCTTGCCGTATACTGCCAGCGTCTCATCGATGAACTCAACGTGCGATTTCCGCACCAAAGTTACACTCCTCGAGCAAAGGGGCCAAAGCAATTAACGGCAGCTTAAGCACATCGTCTACAGTGTACACGTACACTGCAACTTAGTAGGTTTTGCCAGATGACCAACCGTCAAGAAATTAGGCCAATGGACCCCGACATTTTTTCCGCGATTTGCATCTCGACCTCCCTTTCCACACACTCCATTTATTTCTTCAGAGTCGCTGATGAAATAGAATTACACTTGGCCATTGCACGTGTTGACTCGTTGTCAACTTCACAGAGGGGTAAATTTCTCATCACAATCCAGTTCATTTATTGGTAGATATAGTCGTTGCTTTATCACTAACAAAGCCAAATTTGTCCAATGAAAGTGAGCCGTTGGCCTCGTAGTCTGCAAAGTCATCTAGAAACTGAGGATGCTTGTCAGTGAGATGGCTGATGAGGTTAGAGTAGCCACTCGCAACATTTTGCTTCCGAATTTTGCCACAATAGCGACATTTGAAGTAAGGTGCTGTCTTCGCGGAGAAGGAAGCCTGACACAACTGCCGATTAGCGGCGCCATCTTTAAAGCAAAACTGAATCTGCTATTCAAGTCAAGGAAGTCGGTAAAAGCATACCAAACTTCAAGCTATTGCTGTATGTATAAAATAGTGACTACAAGTCAAAGCGAAAGTGCAGGTAGCGAGTGGCTGCAAGCCCACAGCGCTCGAGATTGGCTGCCGAATCTGGATATTCTCATTGGTCCAAAGTCATGCCACGTCGTTCTGTATACTATAATGACCACAAGTCAAAGCGAAAGTCACTATAATTCTGCAGAATCAATTATTAGGGTATCCACTACCATAAATATTGGGTATGGTAGAATAGTATTCGGAGGAGTTGTTTGCTCAGATCAAGACAGCGTGGGTATCTTTGCAGCGACACTGCAATCCGGTAGGGAGCCGGAGCCAAAAGCAAAGCGGCCATCACTTAGCGTGCCACGCGCGAACTGGAGGTTCTGATAGCAATTGGAAAACATCAACGCGCTGCTCTTGGTCGCCTCGCCTCTCTTTTGGGGCGCTTCTCCATTGTTTCTACGGGTGCTGAATATCCTACGTACAGTCGGTGATGTCCGTGGAAGCAGTGCTGGTTATTGTAGTCGCCGCCAATGATGTTGGCGCGATGGCCAGGAACGTTCATTAACCCCATCTACTACCACGTCGTCGGCCGGGCTGATCGCTAATGTGCAGCTTCAACAACCTGGGGCCTTTCAATTGGCTACAATCCATCTTACTAAGTCATTCGTACTTCGCTTAATTTTGTCCAATGATAATTTTGTGGCCGGGTGTGCGGACCACGGACGGACAGACAGACAGACAGGTTGTGATTTTAATGTCGCGAGGACTAGGGCTGATGACGCCCGCTACGCGAGCGCGGTTTTTATTTAGCAGATATCGTTTAGCAAATTAGCCGAATAGGCAGACATTTTAGCAGCAAATTATCCTGATATTAGAGCAACAGTTTACTACTGAAAACTCTCTCGATATACAATGTTTTTGGTGTGCGCCGCACCACTATCATCGAATGCTCTCGAAGCAATGGCTATCTTGATCGCCTTTCAGGTGATTCCAGGTAGATCGAATGGGTGTAACTCTTGAAGTGCAACATAGAGTTGGAACACAGGTGATTCCAGGTAGATTCCTACGTTGTGGATCGACTGGCCTTGTGCCTTGTTAATTGTCATCGCGAACGCTGGTACGACAGGGAACTGTTTACGTCTCAACGTAAATGGAAACTCCTTATCCTCATCATCGCTGAGAAACACGATAGGTGGGTTGAACACTCGTTGGCCGCGCCGAGTTCCCGACATTATGGTCGCGTCAATACACTTTTCACGCAACGACACCACTCGCAGGCGCGTCCCGTTGCACAACCCTTCATTTCTATTTAAGTTGCGGATCATAATGATAGGAGTGCCAGCTTTGAGAACCATCTTCTGAGGCGGCATCCCTGAGAAATCGAGAGAATTCAAAAACTCAGTCTCAAATAGATTTTGATCTCCGGTGCCGTCAAGGCTATCGTTGGAACGATACTCTCTTGTCTCTCCAGACAACCGTTCGGCTATCAATTCGTTGATTCTGCGAACTTGCATTGGTGGGAGCCAAAATTGCACGGTTAACAAAGTACTGATCTGGTAAATCAGCACCCTCAACTCCGGGATAAACAGCATCAATCAATGCGTTGGCATTTCGGGTACGCCGGTTGTCATCCGACTCGTGTTCGCTTACAGACATGATAGGTGGTAGCAAAGCGAAGTTTGGGAATTCATTTTCTGAATCCTCGTCCGATGACTCACCTGCTCTCGAAGCATTACCACACCCTGACGTCCCGACGCACATAGTCTTTGGGATGTAGATATCGCTATCATCGATGTCGCGGTTCACAGGATAGCGCCCCTCACCAATCTGAAGCAAGAAATCTGAAAATTCAGCTAACTCTGCCGCACTGTCTGGATCAGGTGCTGTCTTCACGCGCATATTTTCGATTAGTCGCACTTGCCGAAGATACTTCCATAGTGTAGATGCCTTGGAACACACCTTTAGCGTCTCTGCCCTGGTGGCATTCCTCAAAACAGGAAGTATCTGACGATGGTCTCCACTGAAACCCATAACCTTCCCGCCAAACAGTTCCGCTTCGTTGTTCATAGTGTCACGCAAGGTCCTGTCCACAGCTTCAAAACACGCTCCTTGCATCATGGGGGCCTCGTCCCAGAGAATCAAGTTGGCTCGGCGTATCAACTTAGCCTTCTGGCTCTGTTTGGAGATGCTACAGGTGGAATTATCGTTCAATTTTAGCGGAATACGAAATGTAGAATGCACCGTACGACACCCTGTCAGCAATGTTGCTGCGATTCCACTGGAAGCGACTGCCACTGCTACCCCTTCGTCCAAACGTACTCT
The DNA here is from genome assembly GCA_031305395.1 of Phytophthora citrophthora. Classification (NCBI taxonomy): domain Eukaryota; phylum Oomycota; class Peronosporomycetes; order Peronosporales; family Peronosporaceae; genus Phytophthora; species Phytophthora citrophthora. The sequence goes on from JASMQC010000112.1 coordinate 18,997, forward strand.
GGCAAGAATTTGTTCGAGTAGGAACGATTTACCGGTACCACCTGGTCCGTCGATAAAGAATAGTTTCTGACCAACTTCTGGATTCTGTACTGCACCAATCACTTGATCAAAAATGACCCTTTGACCGTCGTTCAAGTTGTTGACACCCGCGACGGTACTCTTCAATTATTCCAACGGATAGGCGTTAAGTTCTTGCTCCACCACATTACACCGGGTCCCATTACCGACGACTGGGTCCGGGGAGGGGCAGACAGCCCAGCAAAGCCGGTTTTTATCGCTGTTTGCGCTGCCTCGTACCCCGGGTTGGGTATGAGACTTCCCATACTGCTTGCGGGTAGCATGGGCGCCTCAGCGTTGGGCTCCAAAGAGCAAGAGGGGTCGTAGAGCAGAAAGTAATTGGAAAGTACATAATATCAATAAATTAGCAAACATACATGAGTTCTTCTCCTTGTCGAACCCGGCGTCCTCTTCGCTGTCCTGCTTCGCTTCCTCGGGCGCTGTTTCTGAAATGACATGCAATCAAAAAGAGTCGGAACTTGAATCGTACTTAGTGTAACTTTGTCTAATGAAAATTTTGTGGCCGGGTTTGCCGACAACGGATTGTCGTGGCGTGGATAATTGGTCTGGTTTCCGTGGTAAATTACGAATTAAAAAACCAGACAGTCCTCAACCGCTGGGAAATCCCTCGTTGCATGGGTTCGGCTGCAATGCAGCACGACAAATCTGCTGCAGTCACCAGTGAGCCTTCATGCTGGAGCTGACGCTGGCTGCTGAAAATGCCGGCTAAAGACCGAGTTGTTACCGCTCAAAGTAACCAAAAGCTCCAGCTACCTGCAAGACTAATGTTAGGACGGCCACTGTTGTGTTGAGCTGCGACGAATGCAGCGTAGCCGCTATCTGCAAGGTGTGCTTTGACTTAAGATGTTGTAGATTCTCCGGCCGGCGCGAGCTGCCGTCTTTGTTGATGTGCTCGTACATGTGTAGTAGTAGGAAGTGTGCCTGTCAATGTGGCACACCAGCGCGTTCTCTTTTGCCTACCTCTGGTCATAAACTCCATATAGATGTTCTAGCACAGAGGTAGTAACTCAGGTGGAAAGCAAACATTGAATTATGTATCTACGAATCGTACGATAGCATGGGAACTGCTACAGAATCTGTGGCCTACAGACTGAGCACGTGCGTTAAGAACTCTTACTCTTCGGCACGTGCGTGGGTTGCATGCAATGAATGATACATTTACGTGTATCACCTTCGGAGAAGGAGTCTCCTTCCGTGTAGTAAGGGTTTCCAATGGCCCTGCCAGCTGAAGCACATTCGGGTGATACGTGCAGTCCTGCAGCACAGCACAGCAAGAGGTCTCGATGCCAAACTAACGCCTTGGGAACCGTTATCCAGCACTTGGTTGGTCGGGACGGGTAGAGGCCAGATTGGGGCAAGTGAGGCCGACCTAACTCATGGCAGTGAAAGATACCAAGTCCGGGGAATTGGCTAGTCTGGCGTTGCGAAATGGCTAGGGCCCCGTTGCACACTTGTCACTTGAAGCTGTCGGTAATACAGACTCGTCCTGCGCCTCAAGATGGCGGCGGCGACCCAAAGACACGACGCGCGCTCACTGTCGGACCAACGGGTAAATAGGGTGGAGACCAGCACTGGTTTTTCGTGCTCGGTTGACAGCGTGTCAGGCAAGAGAGCGAGCGAGGTCGTAGAGCTGGAGCATGGTGGACAACGCCATTGTTCCTCTTGGGCAGGTGTTGCTTCGACTTGCCCCCACTATGCTCGGCCAATCTCTCCGGCACCAACACCTTGTTTTCGGAATCGGTTAGCTGCAACTGCAGCATATTATATCCGTCATTCTGCACTCTTCACATATCCAAACCTCATAGATACCTTTATCTTCTAGTGCACTGTCCAAGTCATTCATATCATGTATCGGATTCAGCACATCTAACGATGCACACTGACGTGTTTCGACCAGAGACCGGCATTCGTCCAAGTGCGCACCGGTCGCCACATTCAGCACACAACAGCTCGACGCCTTGGCGCTATGGACGGTCAACAGCGCCACCGACGCTTCCCCCGGCCGCGCGGGCATGCACACACGTCCACCAGCAGCAACTTGGTGGAGCTTGAGACGCAGTCGGCCTT
>JASMQC010000113.1:0-20973 GCA_031305395.1 Phytophthora citrophthora
CAGAGTGCTAACCATTACACCATAAGAGCGTCTAACCCAGCCCTTGCACACCCAATCCGGAACACGCTCGAGTCGCTCTTACTCTCCATCATCACGCACACTGCACGCCCTCATGCAGATACATCTATCCTCACCACACACACACACACACTCCACCGCCAACTCCAAGTCCTCTCACACATTCTCCTATCGTTGACCACACCGCTTCGATCCCCACCTCCAACCGTCCGTTTATCGAACACGCACGCATTCCACAATCGGCACTGCTATTGCTCGTGACAGGCATTGACGGTGCCAGCTTCCTTTCCCACCACTCTTCCACGAGAACGAGATGGTTCATTAGCTACCGCCTCTCTCGTTCTCTTTCATCGCTCTTCTGCGTTGCGTGCTTCGATCTGCAGGCCGCCTTTCCCGTCGCAGCTCCGCACGTACAAGACACATGGACCGCGTCCTAGCCGCGGAGGATGGATGGGTGATGGTAGAATGCGTCGGATGACGGCCTGCCACTGACAGCAAAGTTGATACGTGTGTGAGTTGACCGTGCCGTCTATCCGGTGCCATCTGGTCCATTGAGTTGGCAGCGACGGCTTGTATGGTCAGAGGCACGAGAGTGAATGCCACAGCGGCGTAGGATGGGGTAATACGTCAGGCAGGACTAGTGCAAAGAGTAGCAACAACCGGGACGTGGTGGTGCCGGCAGGAGCGGTGCAAAACGAGGTCCTACCGGGATTTGAACCCGGATCGCTGGATTCAGAGTCCAGAGTGCTAACCATTACACCATAAGACCAGCACAAACGGATACACACACAAATCAACATTCAAACAGCACTCACAAACATCACAACACAACCACTGCAGCACCCACACATCACCCTTCTAACGCCGCGCAAAAACAAGCTCCTACCGGGATTTGAACCCGGATCGCTGGATTCAAAGTCCAGAGTGCTAACCATTACACCATAAGAGCGTCTAACCCAGCCCTTGCACACCCAATCCGGAACACGCTCGAGTCGCTCTTACTCTCCATCATCACGCACACTGCACGCCCTCATGCAGATACATCTATCCTCACCACACACACACACACACTCCACCGCCAACTCCAAGTCCCCTCACACATTCTCCTATCGTTGACCACACCGCTTCGATCCCCACCTCCAACCGTCCGTTTATCGAACACGCACGCATTCCACAATCGGCACTGCTATTGCTCGTGACAGGCATTGACGGTGCCAGCTTCCTTTCCCACCACTCTTCCACGAGAACGAGATGGTTCATTAGCTACCGCCTCTCTCGTTCTCTTTCATCGCTCTTCTGCGTTGCGTGCTTCGATCTGCAGGCCGCCTTTCCCGTCGCAGCTCCGCACGTACAAGACACATGGACCGCGTCCTAGCCGCGGAGGATGGATGGGTGATGGTAGAATGCGTCGGATGACGGCCTGCCACTGACAGCAAAGTTGATACGTGTGTGAGTTGACCGTGCCGTCTATCCGGTGCCATCTGGTCCATTGAGTTGGCAGCGACGGCTTGTATGGTCAGAGGCACGAGAGTGAATGCCACAGCGGCGTAGGATGGGGTAATACGTCAGGCAGGACTAGTGCAAAGAGTAGCAACAACCGGGACGTGGTGGTGCCGGCAGGAGCGGTGCAAAACGAGGTCCTACCGGGATTTGAACCCGGATCGCTGGATTCAGAGTCCAGAGTGCTAACCATTACACCATAAGACCAGCACAAACGGATACACACACAAATCAACATTCAAACAGCACTCACAAACATCACAACACAACCACTGCAGCACCCACACATCACCCTTCTAACGCCGCGCAAAAACAAGCTCCTACCGGGATTTGAACCCGGATCGCTGGATTCAAAGTCCAGAGTGCTAACCATTACACCATAAGAGCGTCTAACCCAGCCCTTGCACACCCAATCCGGAACACGCTCGAGTCGCTCTTACTCTCCATCATCACGCACACTGCACGCCCTCATGCAGATACATCTATCCTCACCACACACACACACACACTCCACCGCCAACTCCAAGTCCCCTCACACATTCTCCTATCGTTGACCACACCGCTTCGATCCCCACCTCCAACCGTCCGTTTATCGAACACGCACGCATTCCACAATCGGCACTGCTATTGCTCGTGACAGGCATTGACGGTGCCAGCTTCCTTTCCCACCACTCTTCCACGAGAACGAGATGGTTCATTAGCTACCGCCTCTCTCGTTCTCTTTCATCGCTCTTCTGCGTTGCGTGCTTCGATCTGCAGGCCGCCTTTCCCGTCGCAGCTCCGCACGTACAAGACACATGGACCGCGTCCTAGCCGCGGAGGATGGATGGGTGATGGTAGAATGCGTCGGATGACGGCCTGCCACTGACAGCAAAGTTGATACGTGTGTGAGTTGACCGTGCCGTCTATCCGGTGCCATCTGGTCCATTGAGTTGGCAGCGACGGCTTGTATGGTCAGAGGCACGAGAGTGAATGTGCTAACCATTACACCATAAGAGCGTCTAACCCAGCCCTTGCACACCCAATCCGGAACACGCTCGAGTCGCTCTTACTCTCCATCATCACGCACACTGCACGCCCTCATGCAGATACATTTATCCTCACACACACACACTCCACCGCCAACTCCAAGTCCCCTCACACATTCTCCTATCGTTGACCACACCGCTTCGATCCCCACCTCCAACCGTCCGTTTATCGAACACGCACGCATTCCACAATCGGCACTGCTATTGCTCGTGACAGGCATTGACGGTGCCAGCTTCCTTTCCCACCACTCTTCCACGAGAACGAGATGGTTCATTAGCTACCGCCTCTCTCGTTCTCTTTCATCGCTCTTCTGCGTTGCGTGCTTCGATCTGCAGGCCGCCTTTCCCGTCGCAGCTCCGCACGTACAAGACACATGGACCGCGTCCTAGCCGCGGAGGATGGATGGGTGATGGTAGAATGCGTCGGATGACGGCCTGCCACTGACAGCAAAGTTGATACGTGTGTGAGTTGACCGTGCCGTCTATCCGGTGCCATCTGGTCCATTGAGTTGGCAGCGACGGCTTGTATGGTCAGAGGCACGAGAGTGAATGCCACAGCGGCGTAGGATGGGGTAATACGTCAGGCAGGACTAGTGCAAAGAGTAGCAACAACCGGGACGTGGTGGTGCCGGCAGGAGCGGTGCAAAACGAGGTCCTACCGGGATTTGAACCCGGATCGCTGGATTCAGAGTCCAGAGTGCTAACCATTACACCATAAGACCAGCACAAACGGATACACACACAAATCAACATTCAAACAGCACTCACAAACATCACAACACAACCACTGCAGCACCCACACATCACCCTTCTAACGCCGCGCAAAAACAAGCTCCTACCGGGATTTGAACCCGGATCGCTGGATTCAAAGTCCAGAGTGCTAACCATTACACCATAAGAGCGTCTAACCCAGCCCTTGCACACCCAATCCGGAACACGCTCGAGTCGCTCTTACTCTCCATCATCACGCACACTGCACGCCCTCATGCAGATACATCTATCCTCACACACACACACACTCCACCGCCAACTCCAAGTCCCCTCACACATTCTCCTATCGTTGACCACACCGCTTCGATCCCCACCTCCAACCGTCCGTTTATCGAACACGCACGCATTCCACAATCGGCACTGCTATTGCTCGTGACAGGCATTGACGGTGCCAGCTTCCTTTCCCACCACTCTTCCACGAGAACGAGATGGTTCATTAGCTACCGCCTCTCTCGTTCTCTTTCATCGCTCTTCTGCGTTGCGTGCTTCGATCTGCAGGCCGCCTTTCCCGTCGCAGCTCCGCACGTACAAGACACATGGACCGCGTCCTAGCCGCGGAGGATGGATGGGTGATGGTAGAATGCGTCGGATGACGGCCTGCCACTGACAGCAAAGTTGATACGTGTGTGAGTTGACCGTGCCGTCTATCCGGTGCCATCTGGTCCATTGAGTTGGCAGCGACGGCTTGTATGGTCAGAGGCACGAGAGTGAATGCCACAGCGGCGTAGGATGGGGTAATACGTCAGGCAGGACTAGTGCAAAGAGTAGCAACAACCGGGACGTGGTGGTGCCGGCAGGAGCGGTGCAAAACGAGGTCCTACCGGGATTTGAACCCGGATCGCTGGATTCAGAGTCCAGAGTGCTAACCATTACACCATAAGACCAGCACAAACGGATACACACACAAATCAACATTCAAACAGCACTCACAAACATCACAACACAACCACTGCAGCACCCACACATCACCCTTCTAACGCCGCGCAAAAACAAGCTCCTACCGGGATTTGAACCCGGATCGCTGGATTCAAAGTCCAGAGTGCTAACCATTACACCATAAGAGCGTCTAACCCAGCCCTTGCACACCCAATCCGGAACACGCTCGAGTCGCTCTTACTCTCCATCATCACGCACACTGCACGCCCTCATGCAGATACATCTATCCTCACCACACACACACACACACTCCACCGCCAACTCCAAGTCCCCTCACACATTCTCCTATCGTTGACCACACCGCTTCGATCCCCACCTCCAACCGTCCGTTTATCGAACACGCACGCATTCCACAATCGGCACTGCTATTGCTCGTGACAGGCATTGACGGTGCCAGCTTCCTTTCCCACCACTCTTCCACGAGAACGAGATGGTTCATTAGCTACCGCCTCTCTCGTTCTCTTTCATCGCTCTTCTGCGTTGCGTGCTTCGATCTGCAGGCCGCCTTTCCCGTCGCAGCTCCGCACGTACAAGACACATGGACCGCGTCCTAGCCGCGGAGGATGGATGGGTGATGGTAGAATGCGTCGGATGACGGCCTGCCACTGACAGCAAAGTTGATACGTGTGTGAGTTGACCGTGCCGTCTATCCGGTGCCATCTGGTCCATTGAGTTGGCAGCGACGGCTTGTATGGTCAGAGGCACGAGAGTGAATGCCACAGCGGCGTAGGATGGGGTAATACGTCAGGCAGGACTAGTGCAAAGAGTAGCAACAACCGGGACGTGGTGGTGCCGGCAGGAGCGGTGCAAAACGAGGTCCTACCGGGATTTGAACCCGGATCGCTGGATTCAGAGTCCAGAGTGCTAACCATTACACCATAAGACCAGCACAAACGGATACACACACAAATCAACATTCAAACAGCACTCACAAACATCACAACACAACCACTGCAGCACCCACACATCACCCTTCTAACGCCGCGCAAAAACAAGCTCCTACCGGGATTTGAACCCGGATCGCTGGATTCAAAGTCCAGAGTGCTAACCATTACACCATAAGAGCGTCTAACCCAGCCCTTGCACACCCAATCCGGAACACGCTCGAGTCGCTCTTACTCTCCATCATCACGCACACTGCACGCCCTCATGCAGATACATCTATCCTCACACACACACACACTCCACCGCCAACTCCAAGTCCCCTCACACATTCTCCTATCGTTGACCACACCGCTTCGATCCCCACCTCCAACCGTCCGTTTATCGAACACGCACGCATTCCACAATCGGCACTGCTATTGCTCGTGACAGGCATTGACGGTGCCAGCTTCCTTTCCCACCACTCTTCCACGAGAACGAGATGGTTCATTAGCTACCGCCTCTCTCGTTCTCTTTCATCGCTCTTCTGCGTTGCGTGCTTCGATCTGCAGGCCGCCTTTCCCGTCGCAGCTCCGCACGTACAAGACACATGGACCGCGTCCTAGCCGCGGAGGATGGATGGGTGATGGTAGAATGCGTCGGATGACGGCCTGCCACTGACAGCAAAGTTGATACGTGTGTGAGTTGACCGTGCCGTCTATCCGGTGCCATCTGGTCCATTGAGTTGGCAGCGACGGCTTGTATGGTCAGAGGCACGAGAGTGAATGCCACAGCGGCGTAGGATGGGGTAATACGTCAGGCAGGACTAGTGCAAAGAGTAGCAACAACCGGGACGTGGTGGTGCCGGCAGGAGCGGTGCAAAACGAGGTCCTACCGGGATTTGAACCCGGATCGCTGGATTCAGAGTCCAGAGTGCTAACCATTACACCATAAGACCAGCACAAACGGATACACACACAAATCAACATTCAAACAGCACTCACAAACATCACAACACAACCACTGCAGCACCCACACATCACCCTTCTAACGCCGCGCAAAAACAAGCTCCTACCGGGATTTGAACCCGGATCGCTGGATTCAAAGTCCAGAGTGCTAACCATTACACCATAAGAGCGTCTAACCCAGCCCTTGCACACCCAATCCGGAACACGCTCGAGTCGCTCTTACTCTCCATCATCACGCACACTGCACGCCCTCATGCAGATACATCTATCCTCACCACACACACACACTCCACCGCCAACTCCAAGTCCCCTCACACATTCTCCTATCGTTGACCACACCGCTTCGATCCCCACCTCCAACCGTCCGTTTATCGAACACGCACGCATTCCACAATCGGCACTGCTATTGCTCGTGACAGGCATTGACGGTGCCAGCTTCCTTTCCCACCACTCTTCCACGAGAACGAGATGGTTCATTAGCTACCGCCTCTCTCGTTCTCTTTCATCGCTCTTCTGCGTTGCGTGCTTCGATCTGCAGGCCGCCTTTCCCGTCGCAGCTCCGCACGTACAAGACACATGGACCGCGTCCTAGCCGCGGAGGATGGATGGGTGATGGTAGAATGCGTCGGATGACGGCCTGCCACTGACAGCAAAGTTGATACGTGTGTGAGTTGACCGTGCCGTCTATCCGGTGCCATCTGGTCCATTGAGTTGGCAGCGACGGCTTGTATGGTCAGAGGCACGAGAGTGAATGCCACAGCGGCGTAGGATGGGGTAATACGTCAGGCAGGACTAGTGCAAAGAGTAGCAACAACCGGGACGTGGTGGTGCCGGCAGGAGCGGTGCAAAACGAGGTCCTACCGGGATTTGAACCCGGATCGCTGGATTCAGAGTCCAGAGTGCTAACCATTACACCATAAGACCAGCACAAACGGATACACACACAAATCAACATTCAAACAGCACTCACAAACATCACAACACAACCACTGCAGCACCCACACATCACCCTTCTAACGCCGCGCAAAAACAAGCTCCTACCGGGATTTGAACCCGGATCGCTGGATTCAAAGTCCAGAGTGCTAACCATTACACCATAAGAGCGTCTAACCCAGCCCTTGCACACCCAATCCGGAACACGCTCGAGTCGCTCTTACTCTCCATCATCACGCACACTGCACGCCCTCATGCAGATACATCTATCCTCACCACACACACACACACACTCCACCGCCAACTCCAAGTCCCCTCACACATTCTCCTATCGTTGACCACACCGCTTCGATCCCCACCTCCAACCGTCCGTTTATCGAACACGCACGCATTCCACAATCGGCACTGCTATTGCTCGTGACAGGCATTGACGGTGCCAGCTTCCTTTCCCACCACTCTTCCACGAGAACGAGATGGTTCATTAGCTACCGCCTCTCTCGTTCTCTTTCATCGCTCTTCTGCGTTGCGTGCTTCGATCTGCAGGCCGCCTTTCCCGTCGCAGCTCCGCACGTACAAGACACATGGACCGCGTCCTAGCCGCGGAGGATGGATGGGTGATGGTAGAATGCGTCGGATGACGGCCTGCCACTGACAGCAAAGTTGATACGTGTGTGAGTTGACCGTGCCGTCTATCCGGTGCCATCTGGTCCATTGAGTTGGCAGCGACGGCTTGTATGGTCAGAGGCACGAGAGTGAATGCCACAGCGGCGTAGGATGGGGTAATACGTCAGGCAGGACTAGTGCAAAGAGTAGCAACAACCGGGACTGCCGGCAGGAGCGGTGCAAAACGAGGTCCTACCGGGATTTGAACCCGGATCGCTGGATTCAGAGTCCAGAGTGCTAACCATTACACCATAAGAGCGTCTAACCCAGCCCTTGCACACCCAATCCGGAACACGCTCGAGTCGCTCTTACTCTCCATCATCACGCACACTGCACGCCCTCATGCAGATACATCTATCCTCACACACACACACTCCACCGCCAACTCCAAGTCCCCTCACACATTCTCCTATCGTTGACCACACCGCTTCGATCCCCACCTCCAACCGTCCGTTTATCGAACACGCACGCATTCCACAATCGGCACTGCTATTGCTCGTGACAGGCATTGACGGTGCCAGCTTCCTTTCCCACCACTCTTCCACGAGAACGAGATGGTTCATTAGCTACCGCCTCTCTCGTTCTCTTTCATCGCTCTTCTGCGTTGCGTGCTTCGATCTGCAGGCCGCCTTTCCCGTCGCAGCTCCGCACGAAGACACATGGACCGCGTCCTAGCCGCGGAGGATGGATGGGTGATGGTAGAATGCGTCGGATGACGGCCTGCCACTGACAGCAAAGTTGATACGTGTGTGAGTTGACCGTGCCGTCTATCCGGTGCCATCTGGTCCATTGAGTTGGCAGCGACGGCTTGTATGGTCAGAGGCACGAGAGTGAATGCCACAGCGGCGTAGGATGGGGTAATACGTCAGGCAGGACTAGTGCAAAGAGTAGCAACAACCGGGACGTGGTGGTGCCGGCAGGAGCGGTGCAAAACGAGGTCCTACCGGGATTTGAACCCGGATCGCTGGATTCAGAGTCCAGAGTGCTAACCATTACACCATAAGACCAGCACAAACGGATACACACACAAATCAACATTCAAACAGCACTCACAAACATCACAACACAACCACTGCAGCACCCACACATCACCCTTCTAACGCCGCGCAAAAACAAGCTCCTACCGGGATTTGAACCCGGATCGCTGGATTCAAAGTCCAGAGTGCTAACCATTACACCATAAGAGCGTCTAACCCAGCCCTTGCACACCCAATCCGGAACACGCTCGAGTCGCTCTTACTCTCCATCATCACGCACACTGCACGCCCTCATGCAGATACATCTATCCTCACCACACACACACACTCCACCGCCAACTCCAAGTCCCCTCACACATTCTCCTATCGTTGACCACACCGCTTCGATCCCCACCTCCAACCGTCCGTTTATCGAACACGCACGCATTCCACAATCGGCACTGCTATTGCTCGTGACAGGCATTGACGGTGCCAGCTTCCTTTCCCACCACTCTTCCACGAGAACGAGATGGTTCATTAGCTACCGCCTCTCTCGTTCTCTTTCATCGCTCTTCTGCGTTGCGTGCTTCGATCTGCAGGCCGCCTTTCCCGTCGCAGCTCCGCACGTACAAGACACATGGACCGCGTCCTAGCCGCGGAGGATGGATGGGTGATGGTAGAATGCGTCGGATGACGGCCTGCCACTGACAGCAAAGTTGATACGTGTGTGAGTTGACCGTGCCGTCTATCCGGTGCCATCTGGTCCATTGAGTTGGCAGCGACGGCTTGTATGGTCAGAGGCACGAGAGTGAATGCCACAGCGGCGTAGGATGGGGTAATACGTCAGGCAGGACTAGTGCAAAGAGTAGCAACAACCGGGACGTGGTGGTGCCGGCAGGAGCGGTGCAAAACGAGGTCCTACCGGGATTTGAACCCGGATCGCTGGATTCAGAGTCCAGAGTGCTAACCATTACACCATAAGACCAGCACAAACGGATACACACACAAATCAACATTCAAACAGCACTCACAAACATCACAACACAACCACTGCAGCACCCACACATCACCCTTCTAACGCCGCGCAAAAACAAGCTCCTACCGGGATTTGAACCCGGATCGCTGGATTCAAAGTCCAGAGTGCTAACCATTACACCATAAGAGCGTCTAACCCAGCCCTTGCACACCCAATCCGGAACACGCTCGAGTCGCTCTTACTCTCCATCATCACGCACACTGCACGCCCTCATGCAGATACATCTATCCTCACCACACACACACACTCCACCGCCAACTCCAAGTCCCCTCACACATTCTCCTATCGTTGACCACACCGCTTCGATCCCCACCTCCAACCGTCCGTTTATCGAACACGCACGCATTCCACAATCGGCACTGCTATTGCTCGTGACAGGCATTGACGGTGCCAGCTTCCTTTCCCACCACTCTTCCACGAGAACGAGATGGTTCATTAGCTACCGCCTCTCTCGTTCTCTTTCATCGCTCTTCTGCGTTGCGTGCTTCGATCTGCAGGCCGCCTTTCCCGTCGCAGCTCCGCACGTACAAGACACATGGACCGCGTCCTAGCCGCGGAGGATGGATGGGTGATGGTAGAATGCGTCGGATGACGGCCTGCCACTGACAGCAAAGTTGATACGTGTGTGAGTTGACCGTGCCGTCTATCCGGTGCCATCTGGTCCATTGAGTTGGCAGCGACGGCTTGTATGGTCAGAGGCACGAGAGTGAATGCCACAGCGGCGTAGGATGGGGTAATACGTCAGGCAGGACTAGTGCAAAGAGTAGCAACAACCGGGACGTGGTGGTGCCGGCAGGAGCGGTGCAAAACGAGGTCCTACCGGGATTTGAACCCGGATCGCTGGATTCAGAGTCCAGAGTGCTAACCATTACACCATAAGACCAGCACAAACGGATACACACACAAATCAACATTCAAACAGCACTCACAAACATCACAACACAACCACTGCAGCACCCACACATCACCCTTCTAACGCCGCGCAAAAACAAGCTCCTACCGGGATTTGAACCCGGATCGCTGGATTCAAAGTCCAGAGTGCTAACCATTACACCATAAGAGCGTCTAACCCAGCCCTTGCACACCCAATCCGGAACACGCTCGAGTCGCTCTTACTCTCCATCATCACGCACACTGCACGCCCTCATGCAGATACATCTATCCTCACCACACACACACACTCCACCGCCAACTCCAAGTCCCCTCACACATTCTCCTATCGTTGACCACACCGCTTCGATCCCCACCTCCAACCGTCCGTTTATCGAACACGCACGCATTCCACAATCGGCACTGCTATTGCTCGTGACAGGCATTGACGGTGCCAGCTTCCTTTCCCACCACTCTTCCACGAGAACGAGATGGTTCATTAGCTACCGCCTCTCTCGTTCTCTTTCATCGCTCTTCTGCGTTGCGTGCTTCGATCTGCAGGCCGCCTTTCCCGTCGCAGCTCCGCACGTACAAGACACATGGACCGCGTCCTAGCCGCGGAGGATGGATGGGTGATGGTAGAATGCGTCGGATGACGGCCTGCCACTGACAGCAAAGTTGATACGTGTGTGAGTTGACCGTGCCGTCTATCCGGTGCCATCTGGTCCATTGAGTTGGCAGCGACGGCTTGTATGGTCAGAGGCACGAGAGTGAATGCCACAGCGGCGTAGGATGGGGTAATACGTCAGGCAGGACTAGTGCAAAGAGTAGCAACAACCGGGACGTGGTGGTGCCGGCAGGAGCGGTGCAAAACGAGGTCCTACCGGGATTTGAACCCGGATCGCTGGATTCAGAGTCCAGAGTGCTAACCATTACACCATAAGACCAGCACAAACGGATACACACACAAATCAACATTCAAACAGCACTCACAAACATCACAACACAACCACTGCAGCACCCACACATCACCCTTCTAACGCCGCGCAAAAACAAGCTCCTACCGGGATTTGAACCCGGATCGCTGGATTCAAAGTCCAGAGTGCTAACCATTACACCATAAGAGCGTCTAACCCAGCCCTTGCACACCCAATCCGGAACACGCTCGAGTCGCTCTTACTCTCCATCATCACGCACACTGCACGCCCTCATGCAGATACATCTATCCTCACCACACACACACACTCCACCGCCAACTCCAAGTCCCCTCACACATTCTCCTATCGTTGACCACACCGCTTCGATCCCCACCTCCAACCGTCCGTTTATCGAACACGCACGCATTCCACAATCGGCACTGCTATTGCTCGTGACAGGCATTGACGGTGCCAGCTTCCTTTCCCACCACTCTTCCACGAGAACGAGATGGTTCATTAGCTACCGCCTCTCTCGTTCTCTTTCATCGCTCTTCTGCGTTGCGTGCTTCGATCTGCAGGCCGCCTTTCCCGTCGCAGCTCCGCACGTACAAGACACATGGACCGCGTCCTAGCCGCGGAGGATGGATGGGTGATGGTAGAATGCGTCGGATGACGGCCTGCCACTGACAGCAAAGTTGATACGTGTGTGAGTTGACCGTGCCGTCTATCCGGTGCCATCTGGTCCATTGAGTTGGCAGCGACGGCTTGTATGGTCAGAGGCACGAGAGTGAATGCCACAGCGGCGTAGGATGGGGTAATACGTCAGGCAGGACTAGTGCAAAGAGTAGCAACAACCGGGACGTGGTGGTGCCGGCAGGAGCGGTGCAAAACGAGGTCCTACCGGGATTTGAACCCGGATCGCTGGATTCAGAGTCCAGAGTGCTAACCATTACACCATAAGACCAGCACAAACGGATACACACACAAATCAACATTCAAACAGCACTCACAAACATCACAACACAACCACTGCAGCACCCACACATCACCCTTCTAACGCCGCGCAAAAACAAGCTCCTACCGGGATTTGAACCCGGATCGCTGGATTCAAAGTCCAGAGTGCTAACCATTACACCATAAGAGCGTCTAACCCAGCCCTTGCACACCCAATCCGGAACACGCTCGAGTCGCTCTTACTCTCCATCATCACGCACACTGCACGCCCTCATGCAGATACATCTATCCTCACCACACACACACACTCCACCGCCAACTCCAAGTCCCCTCACACATTCTCCTATCGTTGACCACACCGCTTCGATCCCCACCTCCAACCGTCCGTTTATCGAACACGCACGCATTCCACAATCGGCACTGCTATTGCTCGTGACAGGCATTGACGGTGCCAGCTTCCTTTCCCACCACTCTTCCACGAGAACGAGATGGTTCATTAGCTACCGCCTCTCTCGTTCTCTTTCATCGCTCTTCTGCGTTGCGTGCTTCGATCTGCAGGCCGCCTTTCCCGTCGCAGCTCCGCACGTACAAGACACATGGACCGCGTCCTAGCCGCGGAGGATGGATGGGTGATGGTAGAATGCGTCGGATGACGGCCTGCCACTGACAGCAAAGTTGATACGTGTGTGAGTTGACCGTGCCGTCTATCCGGTGCCATCTGGTCCATTGAGTTGGCAGCGACGGCTTGTATGGTCAGAGGCACGAGAGTGAATGCCACAGCGGCGTAGGATGGGGTAATACGTCAGGCAGGACTAGTGCAAAGAGTAGCAACAACCGGGACGTGGTGGTGCCGGCAGGAGCGGTGCAAAACGAGGTCCTACCGGGATTTGAACCCGGATCGCTGGATTCAGAGTCCAGAGTGCTAACCATTACACCATAAGACCAGCACAAACGGATACACACACAAATCAACATTCAAACAGCACTCACAAACATCACAACACAACCACTGCAGCACCCACACATCACCCTTCTAACGCCGCGCAAAAACAAGCTCCTACCGGGATTTGAACCCGGATCGCTGGATTCAAAGTCCAGAGTGCTAACCATTACACCATAAGAGCGTCTAACCCAGCCCTTGCACACCCAATCCGGAACACGCTCGAGTCGCTCTTACTCTCCATCATCACGCACACTGCACGCCCTCATGCAGATACATCTATCCTCACCACACACACACACTCCACCGCCAACTCCAAGTCCCCTCACACATTCTCCTATCGTTGACCACACCGCTTCGATCCCCACCTCCAACCGTCCGTTTATCGAACACGCACGCATTCCACAATCGGCACTGCTATTGCTCGTGACAGGCATTGACGGTGCCAGCTTCCTTTCCCACCACTCTTCCACGAGAACGAGATGGTTCATTAGCTACCGCCTCTCTCGTTCTCTTTCATCGCTCTTCTGCGTTGCGTGCTTCGATCTGCAGGCCGCCTTTCCCGTCGCAGCTCCGCACGTACAAGACACATGGACCGCGTCCTAGCCGCGGAGGATGGATGGGTGATGGTAGAATGCGTCGGATGACGGCCTGCCACTGACAGCAAAGTTGATACGTGTGTGAGTTGACCGTGCCGTCTATCCGGTGCCATCTGGTCCATTGAGTTGGCAGCGACGGCTTGTATGGTCAGAGGCACGAGAGTGAATGCCACAGCGGCGTAGGATGGGGTAATACGTCAGGCAGGACTAGTGCAAAGAGTAGCAACAACCGGGACGTGGTGGTGCCGGCAGGAGCGGTGCAAAACGAGGTCCTACCGGGATTTGAACCCGGATCGCTGGATTCAGAGTCCAGAGTGCTAACCATTACACCATAAGACCAGCACAAACGGATACACACACAAATCAACATTCAAACAGCACTCACAAACATCACAACACAACCACTGCAGCACCCACACATCACCCTTCTAACGCCGCGCAAAAACAAGCTCCTACCGGGATTTGAACCCGGATCGCTGGATTCAAAGTCCAGAGTGCTAACCATTACACCATAAGAGCGTCTAACCCAGCCCTTGCACACCCAATCCGGAACACGCTCGAGTCGCTCTTACTCTCCATCATCACGCACACTGCACGCCCTCATGCAGATACATCTATCCTCACCACACACACACACTCCACCGCCAACTCCAAGTCCCCTCACACATTCTCCTATCGTTGACCACACCGCTTCGATCCCCACCTCCAACCGTCCGTTTATCGAACACGCACGCATTCCACAATCGGCACTGCTATTGCTCGTGACAGGCATTGACGGTGCCAGCTTCCTTTCCCACCACTCTTCCACGAGAACGAGATGGTTCATTAGCTACCGCCTCTCTCGTTCTCTTTCATCGCTCTTCTGCGTTGCGTGCTTCGATCTGCAGGCCGCCTTTCCCGTCGCAGCTCCGCACGTACAAGACACATGGACCGCGTCCTAGCCGCGGAGGATGGATGGGTGATGGTAGAATGCGTCGGATGACGGCCTGCCACTGACAGCAAAGTTGATACGTGTGTGAGTTGACCGTGCCGTCTATCCGGTGCCATCTGGTCCATTGAGTTGGCAGCGACGGCTTGTATGGTCAGAGGCACGAGAGTGAATGCCACAGCGGCGTAGGATGGGGTAATACGTCAGGCAGGACTAGTGCAAAGAGTAGCAACAACCGGGACGTGGTGGTGCCGGCAGGAGCGGTGCAAAACGAGGTCCTACCGGGATTTGAACCCGGATCGCTGGATTCAGAGTCCAGAGTGCTAACCATTACACCATAAGACCAGCACAAACGGATACACACACAAATCAACATTCAAACAGCACTCACAAACATCACAACACAACCACTGCAGCACCCACACATCACCCTTCTAACGCCGCGCAAAAACAAGCTCCTACCGGGATTTGAACCCGGATCGCTGGATTCAAAGTCCAGAGTGCTAACCATTACACCATAAGAGCGTCTAACCCAGCCCTTGCACACCCAATCCGGAACACGCTCGAGTCGCTCTTACTCTCCATCATCACGCACACTGCACGCCCTCATGCAGATACATCTATCCTCACCACACACACACACTCCACCGCCAACTCCAAGTCCCCTCACACATTCTCCTATCGTTGACCACACCGCTTCGATCCCCACCTCCAACCGTCCGTTTATCGAACACGCACGCATTCCACAATCGGCACTGCTATTGCTCGTGACAGGCATTGACGGTGCCAGCTTCCTTTCCCACCACTCTTCCACGAGAACGAGATGGTTCATTAGCTACCGCCTCTCTCGTTCTCTTTCATCGCTCTTCTGCGTTGCGTGCTTCGATCTGCAGGCCGCCTTTCCCGTCGCAGCTCCGCACGTACAAGACACATGGACCGCGTCCTAGCCGCGGAGGATGGATGGGTGATGGTAGAATGCGTCGGATGACGGCCTGCCACTGACAGCAAAGTTGATACGTGTGTGAGTTGACCGTGCCGTCTATCCGGTGCCATCTGGTCCATTGAGTTGGCAGCGACGGCTTGTATGGTCAGAGGCACGAGAGTGAATGCCACAGCGGCGTAGGATGGGGTAATACGTCAGGCAGGACTAGTGCAAAGAGTAGCAACAACCGGGACGTGGTGGTGCCGGCAGGAGCGGTGCAAAACGAGGTCCTACCGGGATTTGAACCCGGATCGCTGGATTCAGAGTCCAGAGTGCTAACCATTACACCATAAGACCAGCACAAACGGATACACACACAAATCAACATTCAAACAGCACTCACAAACATCACAACACAACCACTGCAGCACCCACACATCACCCTTCTAACGCCGCGCAAAAACAAGCTCCTACCGGGATTTGAACCCGGATCGCTGGATTCAAAGTCCAGAGTGCTAACCATTACACCATAAGAGCGTCTAACCCAGCCCTTGCACACCCAATCCGGAACACGCTCGAGTCGCTCTTACTCTCCATCATCACGCACACTGCACGCCCTCATGCAGATACATCTATCCTCACCACACACACACACTCCACCGCCAACTCCAAGTCCCCTCACACATTCTCCTATCGTTGACCACACCGCTTCGATCCCCACCTCCAACCGTCCGTTTATCGAACACGCACGCATTCCACAATCGGCACTGCTATTGCTCGTGACAGGCATTGACGGTGCCAGCTTCCTTTCCCACCACTCTTCCACGAGAACGAGATGGTTCATTAGCTACCGCCTCTCTCGTTCTCTTTCATCGCTCTTCTGCGTTGCGTGCTTCGATCTGCAGGCCGCCTTTCCCGTCGCAGCTCCGCACGTACAAGACACATGGACCGCGTCCTAGCCGCGGAGGATGGATGGGTGATGGTAGAATGCGTCGGATGACGGCCTGCCACTGACAGCAAAGTTGATACGTGTGTGAGTTGACCGTGCCGTCTATCCGGTGCCATCTGGTCCATTGAGTTGGCAGCGACGGCTTGTATGGTCAGAGGCACGAGAGTGAATGCCACAGCGGCGTAGGATGGGGTAATACGTCAGGCAGGACTAGTGCAAAGAGTAGCAACAACCGGGACGTGGTGGTGCCGGCAGGAGCGGTGCAAAACGAGGTCCTACCGGGATTTGAACCCGGATCGCTGGATTCAGAGTCCAGAGTGCTAACCATTACACCATAAGACCAGCACAAACGGATACACACACAAATCAACATTCAAACAGCACTCACAAACATCACAACACAACCACTGCAGCACCCACACATCACCCTTCTAACGCCGCGCAAAAACAAGCTCCTACCGGGATTTGAACCCGGATCGCTGGATTCAAAGTCCAGAGTGCTAACCATTACACCATAAGAGCGTCTAACCCAGCCCTTGCACACCCAATCCGGAACACGCTCGAGTCGCTCTTACTCTCCATCATCACGCACACTGCACGCCCTCATGCAGATACATCTATCCTCACCACACACACACACTCCACCGCCAACTCCAAGTCCCCTCACACATTCTCCTATCGTTGACCACACCGCTTCGATCCCCACCTCCAACCGTCCGTTTATCGAACACGCACGCATTCCACAATCGGCACTGCTATTGCTCGTGACAGGCATTGACGGTGCCAGCTTCCTTTCCCACCACTCTTCCACGAGAACGAGATGGTTCATTAGCTACCGCCTCTCTCGTTCTCTTTCATCGCTCTTCTGCGTTGCGTGCTTCGATCTGCAGGCCGCCTTTCCCGTCGCAGCTCCGCACGTACAAGACACATGGACCGCGTCCTAGCCGCGGAGGATGGATGGGTGATGGTAGAATGCGTCGGATGACGGCCTGCCACTGACAGCAAAGTTGATACGTGTGTGAGTTGACCGTGCCGTCTATCCGGTGCCATCTGGTCCATTGAGTTGGCAGCGACGGCTTGTATGGTCAGAGGCACGAGAGTGAATGCCACAGCGGCGTAGGATGGGGTAATACGTCAGGCAGGACTAGTGCAAAGAGTAGCAACAACCGGGACGTGGTGGTGCCGGCAGGAGCGGTGCAAAACGAGGTCCTACCGGGATTTGAACCCGGATCGCTGGATTCAGAGTCCAGAGTGCTAACCATTACACCATAAGACCAGCACAAACGGATACACACACAAATCAACATTCAAACAGCACTCACAAACATCACAACACAACCACTGCAGCACCCACACATCACCCTTCTAACGCCGCGCAAAAACAAGCTCCTACCGGGATTTGAACCCGGATCGCTGGATTCAAAGTCCAGAGTGCTAACCATTACACCATAAGAGCGTCTAACCCAGCCCTTGCACACCCAATCCGGAACACGCTCGAGTCGCTCTTACTCTCCATCATCACGCACACTGCACGCCCTCATGCAGATACATCTATCCTCACCACACACACACACTCCACCGCCAACTCCAAGTCCCCTCACACATTCTCCTATCGTTGACCACACCGCTTCGATCCCCACCTCCAACCGTCCGTTTATCGAACACGCACGCATTCCACAATCGGCACTGCTATTGCTCGTGACAGGCATTGACGGTGCCAGCTTCCTTTCCCACCACTCTTCCACGAGAACGAGATGGTTCATTAGCTACCGCCTCTCTCGTTCTCTTTCATCGCTCTTCTGCGTTGCGTGCTTCGATCTGCAGGCCGCCTTTCCCGTCGCAGCTCCGCACGTACAAGACACATGGACCGCGTCCTAGCCGCGGAGGATGGATGGGTGATGGTAGAATGCGTCGGATGACGGCCTGCCACTGACAGCAAAGTTATGGGGTAATACGTCAGGCAGGACTAGTGCAAAGAGTAGCAACAACCGGGACGTGGTGGTGCCGGCAGGAGCGGTGCAAAACGAGGTCCTACCGGGATTTGAACCCGGATCGCTGGATTCAGAGTCCAGAGTGCTAACCATTACACCATAAGACCGCGTTGCGTGCTTCGATCTGCAGGCCGCCTTTCCCGTCGCAGCTCCGCACGTACAAGACACATGGACCGCGTCCTAGCCGCGGAGGATGGATGGGTGATGGTAGAATGCGTCGGATGACGGCCTGCCACTGACAGCAAAGTTGATACGTGTGTGAGTTGACCGTGCCGTCTATCCGGTGCCATCTGGTCCATTGAGTTGGCAGCGACGGCTTGTATGGTCAGAGGCACGAGAGTGAATGCCACAGCGGCGTAGGATGGGGTAATACGTCAGGCAGGACTAGTGCAAAGAGTAGCAACAACCGGGACGTGGTGGTGCCGGCAGGAGCGGTGCAAAACGAGGTCCTACCGGGATTTGAACCCGGATCGCTGGATTCAGAGTCCAGAGTGCTAACCATTACACCATAAGACCAGCACAAACGGATACACACACAAATCAACATTCAAACACCACTCACAAACATCACAACACAACCACTGCAGCACCCACACATCACCCTTCTAACGCCGCGCAAAAACAAGCTCCTACCGGGATTTGAACCCGGATCGCTGGATTCAAAGTCCAGAGTGCTAACCATTACACCATAAGAGCGTCTAACCCAGCCCTTGCACACCCAATCCGGAACACGCTCGAGTCGCTCTTACTCTCCATCATCACGCACATTGCACGCCCTCATGCAGATACATCTATCCTCACCACACACACACACTCCACCGCCAACTCCAAGTCCCCTCACACATTCTCCTATCGTTGACCACACCGCTTCGATCCCCACCTCCAACCGTCCGTTTATCGAATACGCACGCATTCCACAATCGGCACTGCTATTGCTCGTGACAGGCATTGACGGTGCCAGCTTCCTTTCCCACCACTCTTCCACGAGAACGAGATGGTTCATTAGCTACCGCCTCTCTCGTTCTCTTTCATCGCTCTTCTGCGTTGCGTGCTTCGATCTGCAGGCCGCCTTTCCCGTCGCAGCTCCGCACGTACAAGACACATGGACTGCGTCCTAGCCGCGGAGGATGGATGGGTGATGGTAGAATGCGTCGGATGACGGCCTGCCACTGACAGCAAAGTTGATACGTGTGTGAGTTGACCGTGCCGTCTATCCGGTGCCATCTGGTCCATTGAGTTGGCAGCGACGGCTTGTATGGTCAGAGGCACGAGAGTGAATGCCACAGCGGCGTAGGATGGGGTAATACGTCAGGCAGGACTAGTGCAAAGAGTAGCAACAACCGGGACGTGGTGGTGCCGGCAGGAGCGGTGCAAAACGAGGTCCTACCGGGATTTGAACCCGGATCGCTGGATTCAGAGTCCAGAGTGCTAACCATTACACCATAAGACCAGCACAAACGGATACACACACAAATCAACATTCAAACACCACTCACAAACATCACAACACAACCACTGCAGCACCCACACATCACCCTTCTAACGCCGCGCAAAAACAAGCTCCTACCGGGATTTGAACCCGGATCGCTGGATTCAAAGTCCAGAGTGCTAACCATTACACCATAAGAGCGTCTAACCCAGCCCTTGCACACCCAATCCGGAACACGCTCGAGTCGCTCTTACTCTCCATCATCACGCACACTGCACGCCCTCATGCAGATACATCTATCCTCACCACACACACACACTCCACCGCCAACTCCAAGTCCCCTCACACATTCTCCTATCGTTGACCACACCGCTTCGATCCCCACCTCCAACCGTCCGTTTATCGAACACGCACGCATTCCACAATCGGCACTGCTATTGCTCGTGACAGGCATTGACGGTGCCAGCTTCCTTTCCCACCACCCTTCCACGAGAACGAGATGGTTCATTAGCTACCGCCTCTCTCGTTCTCTTTCATCGCTCTTCTGCGTTGCGTGCTTCGATCTGCAGGCCGCCTTTCCCGTCGCAGCTCCGCACGTACAAGACACATGGACTGCGTCCTAGCCGCGGAGGATGGATGGGTGATGGTAGAATGCGTCGGATGACGGCCTGCCACTGACAGCAAAGTTGATACGTGTGTGAGTTGACCGTGCCGTCTATCCGGTGCCATCTGGTCCATTGAGTTGGCAGCGACGGCTTGTATGGTCAGAGGCACGAGAGTGAATGCCACAGCGGCGTAGGATGG
>JASMQC010000114.1:0-20936 GCA_031305395.1 Phytophthora citrophthora
TGGAGCGTGTGGTATGGGAGAAGGTGGTTTGTAGCGCGTGGTGTGTGTGTAAAGTGTTTTTTGTTTGTGTTGTGTGTGTGTGTATGGTATCCGGGGATGTAGCTCAAATGGTAGAGCGCTCGCTTAGCATGCGAGAGGTACAGGGATCGATACCCTGCTTCTCCAGGCGTGTGTAGTATAGTGGTCAGTACCTCACCTTGTGGCGGTGATATCCTCGGTTCGAATCCGGGCACGCGCACTCTTATCTTCATTATGCTGCCCTACACTTTGCTTGCTTTTTCACCGCCCCGCAACAAGCCATGCTCTCTATGCTACAACCCCATGCGATCTCCACATGCGCCACGTCCCACTTATCGGTTGCTGTATTGCTGTATTGCTGTATTACTGTATCGCTGTCTGCATGCCTCCTGTACTCTTGTATTTAGAAACCTAGCGAGCACGCCTCCCATGACGTGCTTACAGTCGCTTGGTCGCTTGGTCCTTTGGTCGCTTGGTCCTTTGGTCGCTTGGTCGCTTGGTCGCTTGATCCTTTGGTCCCTTGGTCCCTTGGTCCCTTGGTCCCTTGGTCCCTTGGTCCCTTGGTCCACCCAAGAAGCGTCGGTGTAGCTGGGCTAGGTCTAGCACGGCCCAAAGGACGTAGAGAGCAACCGTCGTGTCCCGCGACCAGGCCTCTGCTTCGATGTTGTTGCTGGTCCCAATGTATCCGAATGTGTGTCCCAATGTGTCGGAATGTGTGTCCGAATGTGTCCGAATGTGTCGGAATGTGTCGGAATGTGTCGTCGTCCGAGCCGTCCGAGCCATCCGGTCGGTATGAGCCTTGCCTTAACATCGTGGACACAACGCGTAAGGTCGATAGCCGCGAAACGGTGTGGGACATTGTTGGGCGTGTCCGATTTGTGTGGCGCGAGTATGTCGGTGCGGAAAGTTTGTATGGTTGCGCAGTGGCTGTGGGACATTGTTGGGCGTGTCCGATTTGTGTGGCGCGAGTATGTCATTGGTGGAGCGTGTGGTATGGGAGAAGGTGGTTTGTAGCGCGTGGTGTGTGTGTAAAGTGTTTTTTGTTTGTGTTGTGTGTGTGTGTATGGTATCCGGGGATGTAGCTCAAATGGTAGAGCGCTCGCTTAGCATGCGAGAGGTACAGGGATCGATACCCTGCTTCTCCAGGCGTGTGTAGTATAGTGGTCAGTACCTCACCTTGTGGCGGTGATATCCTCGGTTCGAATCCGGGCACGCGCACTCTTATCTTCATTATGCTGCCCTACACTTTGCTTGCTTTTTCACCGCCCCGCAACAAGCCATGCTCTCTATGCTACAACCCCATGCGATCTCCACATGCGCCACGTCCCACTTATCGGTTGCTGTATTGCTGTATTGCTGTATTACTGTATCGCTGTCTGCGTCCCACTTATCGGTTGCCTCCTGTACTCTTGTATTTAGAAACCTAGCGACCTTGTCTGCGTCTTGGCACGCCTCCCATGACGTGCTTACAGTCGCTTGGTCGCTTGGTCCTTTGGTCGCTTGGTCCTTTGGTCGCTTGGTCGCTTGGTCGCTTGATCCTTTGGTCCTTTGGTCCCTTGGTCCCTTGGTCCCTTGGTCCCTTGGTCCCTTGGTCCCTTGGTCCCTTGGTCCACCCAAGAAGCGTCGGTGTAGCTGGGCTAGGTCTAGCACGGCCCAAAGGACGTAGAGAGCAACCGTCGTGTCCCGCGACCAGGCCTCTGCTTCGATGTTGTTGCTGGTCCCAATGTATCCGAATGTGTGTCCCAATGTGTCGGAATGTGTGTCGGAATGTGTCGGTGTGTCGGAATGTGTCGGAATGTGTCGGAATGTGTCGGAATGTGTCGTCGTCGATAAACCTGCGGAGAGAGCGAGCCGTCCGAGCCATCCGGTCGGTATGAGCCTTGCCTTAACATCGTGGACACAACGCGTAAGGTCGATAAACCTGCGGAGAGAGCGAGCAGCCGCGAAACGGTGTGGGACATTGTTGGGCGTGTCCGATTTGTGTGGCGCGAGTATGTCGGTGCGGAAAGTTTGTAATGGTTGCGCAGTGGCATTGTGGAGCGTGTGGTATGGGAGAAGGTGGTTTGTAGCGCGTGGTGTGTGTGTAAAGTGTTTTTTGTTTGTGTTGTGTGTGTGTGTATGGTATCCGGGGATGTAGCTCAAATGGTAGAGCGCTCGCTTAGCATGCGAGAGGTACAGGGATCGATACCCTGCTTCTCCAGGCGTGTGTAGTATAGTGGTCAGTACCTCACCTTGTGGCGGTGATATCCTCGGTTCGAATCCGGGCACGCGCACTCTTATCTTCATTATGCTGCCCTACACTTTGCTTGCTTTTTCACCGCCCCGCAACAAGCCATGCTCTCTATGCTACAACCCCATGCGATCTCCACATGCGCCACGTCCCACTTATCGGTTGCTGTATTGCTGTATTGCTGTATTACTGTATCGCTGTCTGCATGCCTCCTGTACTCTTGTATTTAGAAACCTAGCGACCTTGTCTGCGTCTTGGCACGCCTCCCATGACGTGCTTACAGTCGCTTGGTCGCTTGGTCCTTTGGTCGCTTGGTCCTTTGGTCGCTTGGTCGCTTGGTCGCTTGGTCGCTTGATCCTTTGGTCCCTTGGTCCCTTGGTCCCTTGGTCCCTTGGTCCCTTGGTCCCTTGGTCCCTTGGTCCACCCAAGAAGCGTCGGTGTAGCTGGGCTAGGTCTAGCACGGCCCAAAGGACGTAGAGAGCAACCGTCGTGTCCCGCGACCAGGCCTCTGCTTCGATGTTGTTGCTGGTCCCAATGTATCCGAATGTGTGTCCCAATGTGTCGGAATGTGTGTCGGAATGTGTGTCGGAATGTGTCGGAATGTGTCGTGTCGGAATGTGTCGGTGTCGGAATGTGTCGGAATGTGTCGGAATGTGTCGGAATGTGTCGTCGTCCGAGCCATCCGGTCGGTATGAGCCTTGCCTTAACATCGTGGACACAACGCGTAAGGTCGATAAACCTGCGGAGAGAGCGAGCAGCCGCGAAACGGTGTGGGACATTGTTGGGCGTGTCCGATTTGTGTGGCGCGAGTATGTCGGTGCGGAAAGTTTGTAATGGTTGCGCAGTGGCATTGTGGAGCGTGTGGTATGGGAGAAGGTGGTTTGTAGCGCGTGGTGTGTGTGTAAAGTGTTTTTTGTTTGTGTTGTGTGTGTGTGTATGGTATCCGGGGATGTAGCTCAAATGGTAGAGCGCTCGCTTAGCATGCGAGAGGTACAGGGATCGATACCCTGCTTCTCCAGGCGTGTGTAGTATAGTGGTCAGTACCTCACCTTGTGGCGGTGATATCCTCGGTTCGAATCCGGGCACGCGCACTCTTATCTCACCGCCCCGCAACAAGCCATGCTCTCTATGCTACACGTCCCGCATTATGCTGCCCTACACTTTGCTTGCTTTTTCACCGCCCCGCAACAAGCCATGCTCTCTATGCTACAACCCCATGCGATCTCCACATGCGCCACGTCCCACTTATCGGTTGCTGTATTGCTGTATTGCTGTATTACTGTATCGCTGTCTGCATGCCTCCTGTACTCTTGTATTTAGAAACCTAGCGACCTTGTCTGCGTCTTGGCACGCCTCCCATGACGTGCTTACAGTCGCTTGGTCCTTTGGTCGCTTGGTCCTTTGGTCGCTTGGTCGCTTGGTCGCTTGGTCGCTTGATCCTTTGGTCCCTTGGTCCCTTGGTCCCTTGGTCCCTTGGTCCCTTGGTCCCTTGGTCCACCCAAGAAGCGTCGGTGTAGCTGGGCTAGATCTAGCACGGCCCAAAGGACGTAGAGAGCAACCGTCGTGTCCCGCGACCAGGCCTCTGCTTCGATGTTGTTGCTGGTCCCAATGTATCCGAATGTGTGTCCCAATGTGTCCGAATGTGTGTCCGAATGTGTGTCCGAATGTGTCGAATGTGTCGGAATGTGTCGGAATGTGTCGGAATGTGTCGTCGTCCGAGCCATCCGGTCGGTATGAGCCTTGCCTTAACATCGTGGACACAACGCGTAAGGTCGATAAACCTGCGGAGAGAGCGAGCAGCCGCGAAACGGTGTGGGACATTGTTGGGCGTGTCCGATTTGTGTGGCGCGAGTATGTCGGTGCGGAAAGTTTGTAATGGTTGCGCAGTGGCATTGTGGAGCGTGTGGTATGGGAGAAGGTGGTTTGTAGCGCGTGGTGTGTGTGTAAAGTGTTTTTTGTTTGTGTTGTGTGTGTGTGTATGGTATCCGGGGATGTAGCTCAAATGGTAGAGCGCTCGCTTAGCATGCGAGAGGTACAGGGATCGATACCCTGCTTCTCCAGGCGTGTGTAGTATAGTGGTCAGTACCTCACCTTGTGGCGGTGATATCCTCGGTTCGAATCCGGGCACGCGCACTCTTATCTTCATTATGCTGCCCTACACTTTGCTTGCTTTTTCACCGCCCCGCAACAAGCCATGCTCTCTATGCTACAACCCCATGCGATCTCCACATGCGCCACGTCCCACTTATCGGTTGCTGTATTGCTGTATTGCTGTATTACTGTATCGCTGTCTGCATGCCTCCTGTACTCTTGTATTTAGAAACCTAGCGACCTTGTCTGCGTCTTGGCACGCCTCCCATGACGTGCTTACAGTCGCTTGGTCGCTTGGTCCTTTGGTCGCTTGGTCCTTTGGTCGCTTGGTCGCTTGGTCGCTTGATCCTTTGGTCCCTTGGTCCCTTGGTCCCTTGGTCCCTTGGTCCCTTGGTCCACCCAAGAAGCGTCGGTGTAGCTGGGCTAGATCTAGCACGGCCCAAAGGACGTAGAGAGCAACCGTCGTGTCCCGCGACCAGGCCTCTGCTTCGATGTTGTTGCTGGTCCCAATGTATCCGAATGTGTGTCCCAATGTGTCCGAATGTGTGTCCGAATGTGTGTCCGAATGTGTCGGAATGTGTCGGAATGTGTCGGAATGTGTCGGAATGTGTCGGAATGTGTGTCGTCGTCCGAGCCATCCGGTCGGTATGAGCCTTGCCTTAACATCGTGGACACAACGCGTAAGGTCGATAAACCTGCGGAGAGAGCGAGCAGCCGCGAAACGGTGTGGGACATTGTTGGGCGTGTCCGATTTGTGTGGCGCGAGTATGTCGGTGCGGAAAGTTTGTAATGGTTGCGCAGTGGCATTGTGGAGCGTGTGGTATGGGAGAAGGTGGTTTGTAGCGCGTGGTGTGTGTGTAAAGTGTTTTTTGTTTGTGTTGTGTGTGTGTGTATGGTATCCGGGGATGTAGCTCAAATGGTAGAGCGCTCGCTTAGCATGCGAGAGGTACAGGGATCGATACCCTGCTTCTCCAGGCGTGTGTAGTATAGTGGTCAGTACCTCACCTTGTGGCGGTGATATCCTCGGTTCGAATCCGGGCACGCGCACTCTTATCTTCATTATGCTGCCCTACACTTTGCTTGCTTTTTCACCGCTACAACCCCATGCGATCTCCATCGGTTGCCCCGCAACAAGCCATGCTCTCTATGCTACAACCCCATGCGATCTCCACATGCGCCACGTCCCACTTATCGGTTGCTGTATTGCTGTATTGCTGTATTACTGTATCGCTGTCTGCATGCCTCCTGTACTCTTGTATTTAGAAACCTAGCGACCTTGTCTGCGTCTTGGCACGCCTCCCATGACGTGCTTACAGTCGCTTGGTCGCTTGGTCCTTTGGTCGCTTGGTCCTTTGGTCGCTTGGTCGCTTGGTCGCTTGATCCTTTGGTCCCTTGGTCCCTTGGTCCCTTGGTCCCTTGGTCCCTTGGTCCCTTGGTCCACCCAAGAAGCGTCGGTGTAGCTGGGCTAGATCTAGCACGGCCCAAAGGACGTAGAGAGCAACCGTCGTGTCCCGCGACCAGGCCTCTGCTTCGATGTTGTTGCTGGTCCCAATGTATCCGAATGTGTGTCCCAATGTGTCGGAATGTGTGTCGGAATGGTGTCCGAATGTGTCGGAATGTGTCGGAATGTGTCGTCGTCCGAGCCGTCCGAGCCATCCGGTCGGTATGAGCCTTGCCTTAACATCGTGGACACAACGCGTAAGGTCGATAAACCTGCGGAGAGAGCGAGCAGCCGCGAAACGGTGTGGGACATTGTTGGGCGTGTCCGATTTGTGTGGCGCGAGTATGTCGGTGCGGAAAGTTTGTAATGGTTGCGCAGTGGCATTGTGGAGCGTGTGGTATGGGAGAAGGTGGTTTGTAGCGCGTGGTGTGTGTGTAAAGTGTTTTTTGTTTGTGTTGTGTGTGTGTGTATGGTATCCGGGGATGTAGCTCAAATGGTAGAGCGCTCGCTTAGCATGCGAGAGGTACAGGGATCGATACCCTGCTTCTCCAGGCGTGTGTAGTATAGTGGTCAGTACCTCACCTTGTGGCGGTGATATCCTCGGTTCGAATCCGGGCACGCGCACTCTTATCTTCATTATGCTGCCCTACACTTTGCTTGCTTTTTCACCGCCCCGCAACAAGCCATGCTCTCTATGCTACAACCCCATGCGATCTCCACATGCGCCACGTCCCACTTATCGGTTGCTGTATTGCTGTATTGCTGTATTACTGTATCGCTGTCTGCATGCCTCCTGTACTCTTGTATTTAGAAACCTAGCGACCTTGTCTGCGTCTTGGCACGCCTCCCATGACGTGCTTACAGTCGCTTGGTCGCTTGGTCCTTTGGTCGCTTGGTCGCTTGATCCTTTGGTCGCTTGGTCGCTTGGTCGCTTGATCCTTTGGTCCCTTGGTCCCTTGGTCCCTTGGTCCCTTGGTCCCTTGGTCCCTTGGTCCCTTGGTCCACCCAAGAAGCGTCGGTGTAGCTGGGCTAGATCTAGCACGGCCCAAAGGACGTAGAGAGCAACCGTCGTGTCCCGCGACCAGGCCTCTGCTTCGATGTTGTTGCTGGTCCCAATGTATCCGAATGTGTGTCCCAATGTGTCGGAATGTGTGTCCGAATGTGTCCGAATGTGTCGGAATGTGTGCGGAGAGAGCGAGCAATGTGTCGTCGTCCGAGCCGTCCGAGCCATCCGGTCGGTATGAGCCTTGCCTTAACATCGTGGACACAACGCGTAAGGTCGATAAACCTGCGGAGAGAGCGAGCAGCCGCGAAACGGTGTGGGACATTGTTGGGCGTGTCCGATTTGTGTGGCGCGAGTATGTCGGTGCGGAA
The DNA here is from genome assembly GCA_031305395.1 of Phytophthora citrophthora. NCBI lineage: Eukaryota > Oomycota > Peronosporomycetes > Peronosporales > Peronosporaceae > Phytophthora > Phytophthora citrophthora. Next base: position 7,155 of record JASMQC010000114.1, read on the forward strand.
AGTTTGTAATGGTTGCGCAGTGGCATTGTGGAGCGTGTGGTATGGGAGAAGGTGGTTTGTAGCGCGTGGTGTGTGTGTAAAGTGTTTTTTGTTTGTGTTGTGTGTGTGTGTATGGTATCCGGGGATGTAGCTCAAATGGTAGAGCGCTCGCTTAGCATGCGAGAGGTACAGGGATCGATACCCTGCTTCTCCAGGCGTGTGTAGTATAGTGGTCAGTACCTCACCTTGTGGCGGTGATATCCTCGGTTCGAATCCGGGCACGCGCACTCTTATCTTCATTATGCTGCCCTACACTTTGCTTGCTTTTTCACCGCCCCGCAACAAGCCATGCTCTCTATGCTACAACCCCATGCGATCTCCACATGCGCCACGTCCCACTTATCGGTTGCTGTATTGCTGTATTGCTGTATTACTGTATCGCTGTCTGCATGCCTCCTGTACTCTTGTATTTAGAAACCTAGCGACCTTGTCTGCGTCTTGGCACGCCTCCCATGACGTGCTTACAGTCGCTTGGTCGCTTGGTCCTTTGGTCGCTTGGTCGCTTGGTCGCTTGGTCGCTTGGTCGCTTGATCCTTTGGTCCCTTGGTCCCTTGGTCCCTTGGTCCCTTGGTCCCTTGGTCCCTTGGTCCCTTGGTCCACCCAAGAAGCGTCGGTGTAGCTGGGCTAGATCTAGCACGGCCCAAAGGACGTAGAGAGCAACCGTCGTGTCCCGCGACCAGGCCTCTGCTTCGATGTTGTTGCTGGTCCCAATGTATCCGAATGTGTGTCCCAATGTGTCGGAATGTGTGTCCGAATGTGTGTCCGAATGTGTCGGAATGTGTCGGAATGTGTCGGAATGTGTCGGAATGTGTCGGAATGTGTCGTCGTCCGAGCCATCCGGTCGGTATGAGCCTTGCCTTAACATCGTGGACACAACGCGTAAGGTCGATAAACCTGCGGAGAGAGCGAGCAGCCGCGAAACGGTGTGGGACATTGTTGGGCGTGTCCGATTTGTGTGGCGCGAGTATGTCGGTGCGGAAAGTTTGTAATGGTTGCGCAGTGGCATTGTGGAGCGTGTGGTATGGGAGAAGGTGGTTTGTAGCGCGTGGTGTGTGTGTAAAGTGTTTTTTGTTTGTGTTGTGTGTGTGTGTATGGTATCCGGGGATGTAGCTCAAATGGTAGAGCGCTCGCTTAGCATGCGAGAGGTACAGGGATCGATACCCTGCTTCTCCAGGCGTGTGTAGTATAGTGGTCAGTACCTCACCTTGTGGCGGTGATATCCTCGGTTCGAATCCGGGCACGCGCACTCTTATCTTCATTATGCTGCCCTACACTTTGCTTGCTTTTTCACCGCCCCGCAACAAGCCATGCTCTCTATGCTACAACCCCATGCGATCTCCACATGCGCCACGTCCCACTTATCGGTTGCTGTATTGCTGTATTGCTGTATACTGTATCGCTGTCTGCATGCCTCCTGTACTCTTGTATTTAGAAACCTAGCGACCTTGTCTGCGTCTTGGCACGCCTCCCATGACGTGCTTACAGTCGCTTGGTCGCTTGGTCCTTTGGTCGCTTGGTCGCTTGATCCTTTGGTCGCTTGGTCGCTTGGTCGCTTGATCCTTTGGTCCCTTGGTCCCTTGGTCCCTTGGTCCCTTGGTCCCTTGGTCCCTTGGTCCCTTGGTCCCTTGGTCCACCCAAGAAGCGTCGGTGTAGCTGGGCTAGATCTAGCACGGCCCAAAGGACGTAGAGAGCAACCGTCGTGTCCCGCGACCAGGCCTCTGCTTCGATGTTGTTGCTGGTCCCAATGTATCCGAATGTGTGTCCCAATGTGTCGGAATGTGTGTCCGAATGTGTCCGAATGTGTCGGAATGTGTCGGAATGTGTCGTCGTCCGAGCCGTCCGAGCCATCCGGTCGGTATGAGCCTTGCCTTAACATCGTGGACAAACGCGTAAGGTCGATAAACCTGCGGAGAGAGCGAGCAGCCGCGAAACGGTGTGGGACATTGTTGGGCGTGTCCGATTTGTGTGGCGCGAGTATGTCGGTGCGGAAAGTTTGTAATGGTTGCGCAGTGGCATTGTGGAGCGTGTGGTATGGGAGAAGGTGGTTTGTAGCGCGTGGTGTGTGTGTAAAGTGTTTTTTGTTTGTGTTGTGTGTGTGTGTATGGTATCCGGGGATGTAGCTCAAATGGTAGAGCGCTCGCTTAGCATGCGAGAGGTACAGGGATCGATACCCTGCTTCTCCAGGCGTGTGTAGTATAGTGGTCAGTACCTCACCTTGTGGCGGTGATATCCTCGGTTCGAATCCGGGCACGCGCACTCTTATCTTCATTATGCTGCCCTACACTTTGCTTGCTTTTTCACCGCCCCGCAACAAGCCATGCTCTCTATGCTACAACCCCATGCGATCTCCACATGCGCCACGTCCCACTTATCGGTTGCTGTATTGCTGTATTGCTGTATTACTGTATCGCTGTCTGCATGCCTCCTGTACTCTTGTATTTAGAAACCTAGCGACCTTGTCTGCGTCTTGGCACGCCTCCCATGACGTGCTTACAGTCGCTTGGTCGCTTGGTCCTTTGGTCGCTTGGTCCTTTGGTCGCTTGGTCGCTTGGTCGCTTGATCCTTTGGTCCCTTGGTCCCTTGGTCCCTTGGTCCCTTGGTCCCTTGGTCCCTTGGTCCCTTGGTCCCTTGGTCCACCCAAGAAGCGTCGGTGTAGCTGGGCTAGATCTAGCACGGCCCAAAGGACGTAGAGAGCAACCGTCGTGTCCCGCGACCAGGCCTCTGCTTCGATGTTGTTGCTGGTCCCAATGTATCCGAATGTGTGTCCCAATGTGTCGGAATGTGTGTCCGAATGTGTCCGAATGTGTCGGAATGTGTCGGAATGTGTCGTCGTCCGAGCCGTCCGAGCCATCCGGTCGGTATGAGCCTTGCCTTAACATCGTGCGGAGAGAGCGAGGCCGCCACAACGCGTAAGGTCGATAAACCTGCGGAGAGAGCGAGCAGCCGCGAAACGGTGTGGGACATTGTTGGGCGTGTCCGATTTGTGTGGCGCGAGTATGTCGGTGCGGAAAGTTTGTAATGGTTGCGCAGTGGCATTGTGGAGCGTGTGGTATGGGAGAAGGTGGTTTGTAGCGCGTGGTGTGTGTGTAAAGTGTTTTTTGTTTGTGTTGTGTGTGTGTGTATGGTATCCGGGGATGTAGCTCAAATGGTAGAGCGCTCGCTTAGCATGCGAGAGGTACAGGGATCGATACCCTGCTTCTCCAGGCGTGTGTAGTATAGTGGTCAGTACCTCACCTTGTGGCGGTGATATCCTCGGTTCGAATCCGGGCACGCGCACTCTTATCTTCATTATGCTGCCCTACACTTTGCTTGCTTTTTCACCGCCCCGCAACAAGCCATGCTCTCTATGCTACAACCCCATGCGATCTCCACATGCGCCACGTCCCACTTATCGGTTGCTGTATTGCTGTATTGCTGTATTACTGTATCGCTGTCTGCATGCCTCCTGTACTCTTGTATTTAGAAACCTAGCGACCTTGTCTGCGTCTTGGCACGCCTCCCATGACGTGCTTACAGTCGCTTGGTCGCTTGGTCCTTTGGTCGCTTGGTCCTTTGGTCGCTTGGTCGCTTGGTCGCTTGATCCTTTGGTCCCTTGGTCCCTTGGTCCCTTGGTCCCTTGGTCCCTTGGTCCACCCAAGAAGCGTCGGTGTAGCTGGGCTAGGTCTAGCACGGCCCAAAGGACGTAGAGAGCAACCGTCGTGTCCCGCGACCAGGCCTCTGCTTCGATGTTGTTGCTGGTCCCAATGTATCCGAATGTGTGTCCCAATGTGTCGGAATGTGTGTCCGAATGTGTGTCCGAATGTGTCGGAATGTGTCGGAATGTGTCGGAATGTGTCGTCGTCCGAGCCGTCCGAGCCATCCGGTCGGTATGAGCCTTGCCTTAACATCGTGGACACAACGCGTAAGGTCGATAAACCTGCGGAGAGAGCGAGCAGCCGCGAAACGGTGTGGGACATTGTTGGGCGTGTCCGATTTGTGTGGCGCGAGTATGTCGGTGCGGAAAGTTTGTAATGGTTGCGCAGTGGCATTGTGGAGCGTGTGGTATGGGAGAAGGTGGTTTGTAGCGCGTGGTGTGTGTGTAAAGTGTTTTTTGTTTGTGTTGTGTGTGTGTGTATGGTATCCGGGGATGTAGCTCAAATGGTAGAGCGCTCGCTTAGCATGCGAGAGGTACAGGGATCGATACCCTGCTTCTCCAGGCGTGTGTAGTATAGTGGTCAGTACCTCACCTTGTGGCGGTGATATCCTCGGTTCGAATCCGGGCACGCGCACTCTTATCTTCATTATGCTGCCCTACACTTTGCTTGCTTTTTCACCGCCCCGCAACAAGCCATGCTCTCTATGCTACAACCCCATGCGATCTCCACATGCGCCACGTCCCACTTATCGGTTGCTGTATTGCTGTATTACTGTATCGCTGTCTGCATGCCTCCTGTACTCTTGTATTTAGAAACCTAGCGACCTTGTCTGCGTCTTGGCACGCCTCCCATGACGTGCTTACAGTCGCTTGGTCGCTTGATCCTTTGGTCCCTTGGTCCCTTGATCCTTTGGTCCCTTGGTCCCTTGGTCCCTTGGTCCACCCAAGAAGCGTCGGTGTAGCTGGGCTAGGTCTAGCACGGCCCAAAGGACGTAGAGAGCAACCGTCGTGTCCCGCGACCAGGCCTCTGCTTCGATGTTGTTGCTGGTCCCAATGTATCCGAATGTGTGTCCCAATGTGTCGGAATGTGTGTCGGAATGTGTCGGAATGTGTCGGAATGTGTCGGAATGTGTCGTCGTCCGAGCCATCCGGTCGGTATGAGCCTTGCCTTAACATCGTGGACACAACGCGTAAGGTCGATAAACCTGCGGAGAGAGTGAGCAGCCGCGAAACGGTGTGGGACATTGTTGGGCGTGTCCGATTTGTGTGGCGCGAGTATGTCGGTGCGGAAAGTTTGTAATGGTTGCGCAGTGGCATTGTGGAGCGTGTGGTATGGGAGAAGGTGGTTTGTAGCGCGTGGTGTGTGTGTAAAGTGTTTTTTGTTTGTGTTGTGTGTGTGTGTATGGTATCCGGGGATGTAGCTCAAATGGTAGAGCGCTCGCTTAGCATGCGAGAGGTACAGGGATCGATACCCTGCTTCTCCAGGCGTGTGTAGTATAGTGGTCAGTACCTCACCTTGTGGCGGTGATATCCTCGGTTCGAATCCGGGCACGCGCACTCTTATCTTCATTATGCTGCCCTACACTTTGCTTGCTTTTTCACCGCCCCGCAACAAGCCATGCTCTCTATGCTACAACCCCATGCGATCTCCACATGCGCCACGTCCCACTTATCGGTTGCTGTATTGCTGTATTACTGTATCGCTGTCTGCATGCCTCCTGTACTCTTGTATTTAGAAACCTAGCGACCTTGTCTGCGTCTTGGCACGCCTCCCATGACGTGCTTACAGTCGCTTGGTCGCTTGATCCTTTGGTCCCTTGGTCCCTTGATCCTTTGGTCCCTTGGTCCCTTGGTCCCTTGGTCCACCCAAGAAGCGTCGGTGTAGCTGGGCTAGGTCTAGCACGGCCCAAAGGACGTAGAGAGCAACCGTCGTGTCCCGCGACCAGGCCTCTGCTTCGATGTTGTTGCTGGTCCCAATGTATCCGAATGTGTGTCCCAATGTGTCGGAATGTGTGTCGGAATGTGTCGGAATGTGTCGGAATGTGTCGGAATGTGTCGTCGTCCGAGCCATCCGGTCGGTATGAGCCTTGCCTTAACATCGTGGACACAACGCGTAAGGTCGATAAACCTGCGGAGAGAGTGAGCAGCCGCGAAACGGTGTGGGACATTGTTGGGCGTGTCCGATTTGTGTGGCGCGAGTATGTCGGTGCGGAAAGTTTGTAATGGTTGCGCAGTGGCATTGTGGAGCGTGTGGTATGGGAGAAGGTGGTTTGTAGCGCGTGGTGTGTGTGTAAAGTGTTTTTTGTTTGTGTTGTGTGTGTGTGTATGGTATCCGGGGATGTAGCTCAAATGGTAGAGCGCTCGCTTAGCATGCGAGAGGTACAGGGATCGATACCCTGCTTCTCCAGGCGTGTGTAGTATAGTGGTCAGTACCTCACCTTGTGGCGGTGATATCCTCGGTTCGAATCCGGGCACGCGCACTCTTATCTTCATTATGCTGCCCTACACTTTGCTTGCTTTTTCACCGCCCCGCAACAAGCCATGCTCTCTATGCTACAACCCCATGCGATCTCCACATGCGCCACGTCCCACTTATCGGTTGCTGTATTGCTGTATTGCTGTATTACTGTATCGCTGTCTGCATGCCTCCTGTACTCTTGTATTTAGAAACCTAGCGACCTTGTCTGCGTCTTGGCACGCCTCCCATGACGTGCTTACAGTCGCTTGGTCGCTTGGTCCTTTGGTCGCTTGGTCCTTTGGTCGCTTGGTCGCTTGGTCGCTTGATCCTTTGGTCCCTTGGTCCCTTGGTCCCTTGGTCCCTTGGTCCCTTGGTCCCTTGGTCCCTTGGTCCCTTGGTCCACCCAAGAAGCGTCGGTGTAGCTGGGCTAGATCTAGCACGGCCCAAAGGACGTAGAGAGCAACCGTCGTGTCCCGCGACCAGGCCTCTGCTTCGATGTTGTTGCTGGTCCCAATGTATCCGAATGTGTGTCCCAATGTGTCGGAATGTGTGTCCGAATGTGTCCGAATGTGTCGGAATGTGTCGGAATGTGTCGTCGTCCGAGCCGTCCGAGCCATCCGGTCGGTATGAGCCTTGCCTTAACATCGTGGACACAACGCGTAAGGTCGATAATGCGGAGAGAGCGAGCAGCCGCGAAACGGTGTGGGACATTGTTGGGCGTGTCCGATTTGTGTGGCGCGAGTATGTCGGTGCGGAAAGTTTGTAATGGTTGCGCAGTGGCATTGTGGAGCGTGTGGTATGGGAGAAGGTGGTTTGTAGCGCGTGGTGTGTGTGTAAAGTGTTTTTTGTTTGTGTTGTGTGTGTGTGTATGGTATCCGGGGATGTAGCTCAAATGGTAGAGCGCTCGCTTAGCATGCGAGAGGTACAGGGATCGATACCCTGCTTCTCCAGGCGTGTGTAGTATAGTGGTCAGTACCTCACCTTGTGGCGGTGATATCCTCGGTTCGAATCCGGGCACGCGCACTCTTATCTTCATTATGCTGCCCTACACTTTGCTTGCTTTTTCACCGCCCCGCAACAAGCCATGCTCTCTATGCTACAACCCCATGCGATCTCCACATGCGCCACGTCCCACTTATCGGTTGCTGTATTGCTGTATTGCTGTATTACTGTATCGCTGTCTGCATGCCTGCATGCCTCCTGTACTCTTGTATTTAGAAACCTAGCGACCTTGTCTGCGTCTTGGCACGCCTCCCATGACGTGCTTACAGTCGCTTGGTCGCTTGGTCCTTTGGTCGCTTGGTCCTTTGGTCGCTTGATCCTTTGGTCGCTTGGTCGCTTGGTCGCTTGATCCTTTGGTCCCTTGGTCCCTTGGTCCCTTGGTCCCTTGGTCCCTTGGTCCCTTGGTCCCTTGGTCCACCCAAGAAGCGTCGGTGTAGCTGGGCTAGATCTAGCACGGCCCAAAGGACGTAGAGAGCAACCGTCGTGTCCCGCGACCAGGCCTCTGCTTCGATGTTGTTGCTGGTCCCAATGTATCCGAATGTGTGTCCCAATGTGTCGGAATGTGTGTCCGAATGTGTCCGAATGTGTCGGAATGTGTCGGAATGTGTCGTCGTCCGAGCCGTCCGAGCCATCCGGTCGGTATGAGCCTTGCCTTAACATCGTGGACACAACGCGTAAGGTCGATAATGCGGAGAGAGCGAGCAGCCGCGAAACGGTGTGGGACATTGTTGGGCGTGTCCGATTTGTGTGGCGCGAGTATGTCGGTGCGGAAAGTTTGTAATGGTTGCGCAGTGGCATTGTGGAGCGTGTGGTATGGGAGAAGGTGGTTTGTAGCGCGTGGTGTGTGTGTAAAGTGTTTTTTGTTTGTGTTGTGTGTGTGTGTATGGTATCCGGGGATGTAGCTCAAATGGTAGAGCGCTCGCTTAGCATGCGAGAGGTACAGGGATCGATACCCTGCTTCTCCAGGCGTGTGTAGTATAGTGGTCAGTACCTCACCTTGTGGCGGTGATATCCTCGGTTCGAATCCGGGCACGCGCACTCTTATCTTCATTATGCTGCCCTACACTTTGCTTGCTTTTTCACCGCCCCGCAACAAGCCATGCTCTCTATGCTACAACCCCATGCGATCTCCACATGCGCCACGTCCCACTTATCGGTTGCTGTATTGCTGTATTGCTGTATTACTGTATCGCTGTCTGCATGCCTCCTGTACTCTTGTATTTAGAAACCTAGCGACCTTGTCTGCGTCTTGGCACGCCTCCCATGACGTGCTTACAGTCGCTTGGTCGCTTGGTCCTTTGGTCGCTTGGTCGCTTGATCCTTTGGTCGCTTGGTCGCTTGGTCGCTTGATCCTTTGGTCCCTTGGTCCCTTGGTCCCTTGGTCCCTTGGTCCCTTGGTCCCTTGGTCCCTTGGTCCACCCAAGAAGCGTCGGTGTAGCTGGGCTAGATCTAGCACGGCCCAAAGGACGTAGAGAGCAACCGTCGTGTCCCGCGACCAGGCCTCTGCTTCGATGTTGTTGCTGGTCCCAATGTATCCGAATGTGTGTCCCAATGTGTCGGAATGTGTGTCCGAATGTGTGTCCGAATGTGTCGGAATGTGTCGGAATGTGTCGGAATGTGTCGGAATGTGTCGGAATGTGTCGTCGTCCGAGCCATCCGGTCGGTCGATAAACCGGTGTGCATGGGACATTGTTGGAGCCTTGCCTTAACATCGTGGACACAACGCGTAAGGTCGATAAACCTGCGGAGAGAGCGAGCAGCCGCGAAACGGTGTGGGACATTGTTGGGCGTGTCCGATTTGTGTGGCGCGAGTATGTCGGTGCGGAAAGTTTGTAATGGTTGCGCAGTGGCATTGTGGAGCGTGTGGTATGGGAGAAGGTGGTTTGTAGCGCGTGGTGTGTGTGTAAAGTGTTTTTTGTTTGTGTTGTGTGTGTGTGTATGGTATCCGGGGATGTAGCTCAAATGGTAGAGCGCTCGCTTAGCATGCGAGAGGTACAGGGATCGATACCCTGCTTCTCCAGGCGTGTGTAGTATAGTGGTCAGTACCTCACCTTGTGGCGGTGATATCCTCGGTTCGAATCCGGGCACGCGCACTCTTATCTTCATTATGCTGCCCTACACTTTGCTTGCTTTTTCACCGCCCCGCAACAAGCCATGCTCTCTATGCTACAACCCCATGCGATCTCCACATGCGCCACGTCCCACTTATCGGTTGCTGTATTGCTGTATTGCTGTATTACTGTATCGCTGTCTGCATGCCTCCTGTACTCTTGTATTTAGAAACCTAGCGACCTTGTCTGCGTCTTGGCACGCCTCCCATGACGTGCTTACAGTCGCTTGGTCGCTTGGTCCTTTGGTCGCTTGGTCCTTTGGTCGCTTGGTCGCTTGGTCGCTTGATCCTTTGGTCCCTTGGTCCCTTGGTCCCTTGGTCCCTTGGTCCCTTGGTCCCTTGGTCCCTTGGTCCCTTGGTCCACCCAAGAAGCGTCGGTGTAGCTGGGCTAGATCTAGCACGGCCCAAAGGACGTAGAGAGCAACCGTCGTGTCCCGCGACCAGGCCTCTGCTTCGATGTTGTTGCTGGTCCCAATGTATCCGAATGTGTGTCCCAATGTGTCGGAATGTGTGTCCGAATGTGTCCGAATGTGTCGGAATGTGTCGGAATGTGTCGTCGTCCGAGCCGTCCGAGCCATCCGGTCGGTATGAGCCTTGCCTTAACATCGTGGACACAACGCGTAAGGTCGATAAACCTGCGGAGAGAGCGAGCAGCCGCGAAACGGTGTGGGACATTGTTGGGCGTGTCCGATTTGTGTGGCGCGAGTATGTCGGTGCGGAAAGTTTGTAATGGTTGCGCAGTGGCATTGTGGAGCGTGTGGTATGGGAGAAGGTGGTTTGTAGCGCGTGGTGTGTGTGTAAAGTGTTTTTTGTTTGTGTTGTGTGTGTGTGTATGGTATCCGGGGATGTAGCTCAAATGGTAGAGCGCTCGCTTAGCATGCGAGAGGTACAGGGATCGATACCCTGCTTCTCCAGGCGTGTGTAGTATAGTGGTCAGTACCTCACCTTGTGGCGGTGATATCCTCGGTTCGAATCCGGGCACGCGCACTCTTATCTTCATTATGCTGCCCTACACTTTGCTTGCTTTTTCACCGCCCCGCAACAAGCCATGCTCTCTATGCTACAACCCCATGCGATCTCCACATGCGCCACGTCCCACAAGCCATTGCTCTCTATGTACTCTTGTAGTCGCTTGGTCGCTTGGTCCTTTGGTCGCTTGGTCCTTTACAACCCCATGCGATCTCCACATGCGCCACGTCCCACTTATCGGTTGCTGTATTGCTGTATTGCTGTATTACTGTATCGCTGTCTGCATGCCTCCTGTACTCTTGTATTTAGAAACCTAGCGACCTTGTCTGCGTCTTGGCACGCCTCCCATGACGTGCTTACAGTCGCTTGGTCGCTTGGTCCTTTGGTCGCTTGGTCCTTTGGTCGCTTGGTCGCTTGGTCGCTTGATCCTTTGGTCCCTTGGTCCCTTGGTCCCTTGGTCCCTTGGTCCCTTGGTCCCTTGGTCCACCCAAGAAGCGTCGGTGTAGCTGGGCTAGATCTAGCACGGCCCAAAGGACGTAGAGAGCAACCGTCGTGTCCCGCGACCAGGCCTCTGCTTCGATGTTGTTGCTGGTCCCAATGTATCCGAATGTGTGTCCCAATGTGTCGGAATGTGTGTCGGAATGTGTGTCCGAATGTGTCGGAATGTGTCGGAATGTGTCGGAATGTGTCGGAATGTCGTCGTCCGAGCCATCCGGTCGGTGTGTCGGAATGTGTCGTCGTCCGAGCCATCCGGTCGGTATGAGCCTTGCCTTAACATCGTGGACACAACGCGTAAGGTCGATAAACCTGCGGAGAGAGCGAGCAGCCGCGAAACGGTGTGGGACATTGTTGGGCGTGTCCGATTTGTGTGGCGCGAGTATGTCGGTGCGGAAAGTTTGTAATGGTTGCGCAGTGGCATTGTGGAGCGTGTGGTATGGGAGAAGGTGGTTTGTAGCGCGTGGTGTGTGTGTAAAGTGTTTTTTGTTTGTGTTGTGTGTGTGTGTATGGTATCCGGGGATGTAGCTCAAATGGTAGAGCGCTCGCTTAGCATGCGAGAGGTACAGGGATCGATACCCTGCTTCTCCAGGCGTGTGTAGTATAGTGGTCAGTACCTCACCTTGTGGCGGTGATATCCTCGGTTCGAATCCGGGCACGCGCACTCTTATCTTCATTATGCTGCCCTACACTTTGCTTGCTTTTTCACCGCCCCGCAACAAGCCATGCTCTCTATGCTACAACCCCATGCGATCTCCACATGCGCCACGTCCCACTTATCGGTTGTACTCTTGTATTTAGAAACCTAGCGACCTTGTCTGCGTCTGCTTACAGTCGCTTGGTCCTTTATTGCTGTATTACTGTATCGCTGTCTGCATGCCTCCTGTACTCTTGTATTTAGAAACCTAGCGACCTTGTCTGCGTCTTGGCACGCCTCCCATGACGTGCTTACAGTCGCTTGGTCGCTTGGTCCTTTGGTCGCTTGGTCCTTTGGTCCCTTGGTCCCTTGGTCCCTTGGTCCCTTGGTCCACCCAAGAAGCGTCGGTGTAGCTGGGCTAGGTCTAGCACGGCCCAAAGGACGTAGAGAGCAACCGTCGTGTCCCGCGACCAGGCCTCTGCTTCGATGTTGTTGCTGGTCCCAATGTATCCGAATGTGTGTCCCAATGTGTCCGAATGTGTGTCGGAATGTGTGTCCGAATGTGTCGGAATGTGTCGGAATGTGTCGGAATGTGTCGTCGTCCGAGCCATCCGGTCGGTATGAGCCTTGCCTTAACATCGTGGACACAACGCGTAAGGTCGATAAACCTGCGGAGAGAGTGAGCAGCCGCGAAACGGTGTGGGACATTGTTGGGCGTGTCCGATTTGTGTGGCGCGAGTATGTCGGTGCGGAAAGTTTGTAATGGTTGCGCAGTGGCATTGTGGAGCGTGTGGTATGGGAGAAGGTGGTTTGTAGCGCGTGGTGTGTGTGTAAAGTGTTTTTTGTTTGTGTTGTGTGTGTGTGTATGGTATCCGGGGATGTAGCTCAAATGGTAGAGCGCTCGCTTAGCATGCGAGAGGTACAGGGATCGATACCCTGCTTCTCCAGGCGTGTGTAGTATAGTGGTCAGTACCTCACCTTGTGGCGGTGATATCCTCGGTTCGAATCCGGGCACGCGCACTCTTATCTTCATTATGCTGCCCTACACTTTGCTTGCTTTTTCACCGCCCCGCAACAAGCCATGCTCTCTATGCTACAACCCCATGCGATCTCCACATGCGCCACGTCCCACTTATCGGTTGCTGTATTGCTGTATTGCTGTATTACTGTATCGCTGTCTGCATGCCTCCTGTACTCTTGTATTTAGAAACCTAGCGACCTTGTCTGCGTCTTGGCACGCCTCCCATGACGTGCTTACAGTCGCTTGGTCGCTTGGTCCTTTGGTCGCTTGGTCCTTTGGTCGCTTGGTCGCTTGGTCGCTTGATCCTTTGGTCCCTTGGTCCCTTGGTCCCTTGGTCCACCCAAGAAGCGTCGGTGTAGCTGGGCTAGGTCTAGCACGGCCCAAAGGACGTAGAGAGCAACCGTCGTGTCCCGCGACCAGGCCTCTGCTTCGATGTTGTTGCTGGTCCCAATGTATCCGAATGTGTGTCCCAATGTGTCGGAATGTGTGTCCGAATGTGTCGGAATGTGTCGGAATGTGTCGGAATGTGTCGGAATGTGTCGTCGTCCGAGCCATCCGGTCGGTATGAGCCTTGCCTTAACATCGTGGACACAACGCGTAAGGTCGATAAACCTGCGGAGAGAGCGAGCAGCCGCGAAACGGTGTGGGACATTGTTGGGCGTGTCCGATTTGTGTGGCGCGAGTATGTCGGTGCGGAAAGTTTGTAATGGTTGCGCAGTGGCATTGTGGAGCGTGTGGTATGGGAGAAGGTGGTTTGTAGCGCGTGGTGTGTGTGTAAAGTGTTTTTTGTTTGTGTTGTGTGTGTGTGTATGGTATCCGGGGATGTAGCTCAAATGGTAGAGCGCTCGCTTAGCATGCGAGAGGTACAGGGATCGATACCCTGCTTCTCCAGGCGTGTGTAGTATAGTGGTCAGTACCTCACCTTGTGGCGGTGATATCCTCGGTTCGAATCCGGGCACGCGCACTCTTATCTTCATTATGCTGCCCTACACTTTGCTTGCTTTTTCACCGCCCCGCAACAAGCCATGCTCTCTATGCTACAACCCCATGCGATCTCCACATGCGCCACGTCCCACTTATCGGTTGCTGTATTGCTGTATTACTGTATCGCTGTCTGCATGCCTCCTGTACTCTTGTATTTAGAAACCTAGCGACCTTGTCTGCGTCTTGGCACGCCTCCCATGACGTGCTTACAGTCGCTTGGTCGCTTGGTCCTTTGGTCACTTGGTCGCTTGGTCGCTTGATCCTTTGGTCCCTTGGTCCCTTGGTCCACCCAAGAAGCGTCGGTGTAGCTGGGCTAGGTCTAGCACGGCCCAAAGGACGTAGAGAGCAACCGTCGTGTCCCGCGACCAGGCCTCTGCTTCGATGTTGTTGCTGGTCCCAATGTATCCGAATGTGTGTCCCAATGTGTCGGAAT
>JASMQC010000115.1:0-20858 GCA_031305395.1 Phytophthora citrophthora
AATTCCCGGACGGAAGCTTCTTTTTGCTCCCACCTGCTCCCACCTGCTCTTCTGCTCTTCTGCTCTTCTGCTCTTCTGCTTTGCTTTTCTTTGCTGCTCTCTTTCCTGCCGTTCGCGCACCACAACCGACATCTCTCATGCTACCAACGCACAGCTGGCGCATCGGCACCTCTGCTGCTGTCGAATCGGACTCACCAACGCGGACGAAGATAGACACGTGCACGGCGCCGTACTCGTCGTGAGAGCGAGCTTGCACGCACCTTCGCGCTGTGTAGTGGTGCTGTGTAGTGGTGCTGTGTAGTGGCGCTGTGTAGTGGTGCTGTGTAGTGATGCTGTGTAGTGGTGCTGTGTAGCGGTGCTGTGTGTGTCGTGGACACATGGTGGCACGGTAGACGTGACTAGAATGCAGCGGTTAGTCCGATACGGTTTGTTACGCTAGATTGGTCGAGGATGCGGGAGAAACGTGTTTGGTGGCGCGGAGTGGCGACGAGGGTATGGTAGAGCGCGTGTGGTCGTGTGTGTAGGTGGTGGTAGGTCGGTATGTGTTGTGTATGTTGTGTATGTTGTGTGTGTTGTGTGTGTTGTGTGTGTTGTGTGTGTGTTGTGTTTGTTTTGTTTGCGGAGTTGTTTGTGTTTTGTTTTGGATAGGATTCTCGTTAGTATAGTGGTTAGTATACCCGCCTGTCACGCGGGTGACCCGGGTTCAATTCCCGGACGGGAAGCTTCTTTTTGGGTTCCCACCTGCTCGGGAGTTGTTTGTGCTTTTGTTTTGCTCTTCTGCTCTTACCCGCCTGCTCTTCTGCTCTTCTGCTGCTTCTGCTCCCGGACGGGAAGCTTCTTTTTGCTCCCACCTGCTCTTCTGCTCTTCTGCTCTTCTGCTCTTCTGCTCTTCTGCTCTTCTGCTTTGCTTTTCTTTGCTGCTCTCTTTCCTGCCGTTCGCGCACCACAACCGACATCTCTCATGCTACCAACGCACAGCTGGCGCATCGGCACCTCTGCTGCTGTCGAATCGGACTCACCAACGCGGACGAAGATAGACACGTGCACGGCGCCGTACTCGTCGTGAGAGCGAGCTTGCACGCACCTTCGCGCTGTGTAGTGGTGCTGTGTAGTGGTGCTGTGTAGTGGCGCTGTGTAGTGGTGCTGTGTAGTGATGCTGTGTAGTGGTGCTGTGTAGCGGTGCTGTGTGTGTCGTGGACACATGGTGGCACGTATGTTGTGTGTGTTGTGTGGTAGACGTGACTAGAATGCAGCGGTTAGTCCGATACGGTTTGTTACGCTAGATTGGTCGAGGATGCGGGAGAAACGTGTTTGGTGGCGCGGAGTGGCGACGAGGGTATGGTAGAGCGCGTGTGGTCGTGTGTGTAGGTGGTGGTAGGTCGGTATGTGTTGTGTATGTTGTGTATGTTGTGTGTGTTGTGTGTGTGTTGTGTTTGTTTTGTTTGCGGAGTTGTTTGTGTTTTGTTTTGGATAGGATTCTCGTTAGTATAGTGGTTAGTATACCCGCCTGTCACGCGGGTGACCCGGGTTCAATTCCCGGACGGGAAGCTTCTTTTTGCTCCCACCTGCTCTTCTGCTCTTCTGCTCTTCTGCTCCCACCTGCTCTTCTGCTCCCACCTGCTCCCACCTGCTCCCACCTGCTCTTCTGCTCTTCTGCTCTTCTGCTCTTCTGCTCTTCTGCTCTTCTGCTTTGCTTTTCTTTGCTGCTCTCTTTCCTGCCGTTCGCGCACCACAACCGCTCTCATGCTACCAACGCACAGCTGGCGCATCGGCACCTCTGCTGCTGTCGAATCGGACTCACCAACGCGGACGAAGATAGACACGTGCACGGCGCCGTACTCGTCGTGAGAGCGAGCTTGCACGCACCTTCGCGCTGTGTAGTGGTGCTGTGTAGTGGTGCTGTGTAGTGGCGCTGTGTAGTGGTGCTGTGTAGTGATGCTGTGTAGTGGTGCTGTGTAGCGGTGCTGTGTGTGTCGTGGACACATGGTGGCACGGTAGACGTGACTAGAATGCAGCGGTTAGTCCGATACGGTTTGTTACGCTAGATTGGTCGAGGATGCGGGAGAAACGTGTTTGGTGGCGCGGAGTGGCGACGAGGGTATGGTAGAGCGCGTGTGGTCGTGTGTGTAGGTGGTGGTAGGTCGGTATGTGTTGTGTATGTTGTGTATGTTGTGTGTGTTGTGTGTGTGTTGTGTTTGTTTTGTTTGCGGAGTTGTTTGTGTTTTGTTTTGGATAGGATTCTCGTTAGTATAGTGGTTAGTATACCCGCCTGTCACGCGGGTGACCCGGGTTCAATTCCCGGACGGGAAGCTTCTTTTTGCTCCCACCTGCTCTTCTGCTCTTCTGCTCTTCTGCTCCCACCTGCTCTTCTGCTCCCACCTGCGGGTGACCCGGGTTCCCACCTGCTCCTTCACCTGCTCCCACCTGCTCCCACCTGCTCCCACCTGCTCTTCTGCTCTTCTGCTCTTCTGCTCTTCTGCTCTTCTGCTTTGCTTTTCTTTGCTGCTCTCTTTCCTGCCGTTCGCGCACCACAACCGACATCTCTCATGCTACCAACGCACAGCTGGCGCATCGGCACCTCTGCTGCTGTCGAATCGGACTCACCAACGCGGACGAAGATAGACACGTGCACGGCGCCGTACTCGTCGTGAGAGCGAGCTTGCACGCACCTTCGCGCTGTGTAGTGGTGCTGTGTAGTGGTGCTGTGTAGTGGCGCTGTGTAGTGGTGCTGTGTAGTGATGCTGTGTAGTGGTGCTGTGTAGCGGTGCTGTGTGTGTCGTGGACACATGGTGGCACGGTAGACGTGACTAGAATGCAGCGGTTAGTCCGATACGGTTTGTTACGCTAGATTGGTCGAGGATGCGGGAGAAACGTGTTTGGTGGCGCGGAGTGGCGACGAGGGTATGGTAGAGCGCGTGACACATGGTGGCACGGTAGACGTGACTAGAATGCAGCGGTTAGTCCGATACGGTTTGTTACGCTAGATTGGTCGAGGATGCGGGAGAAACGTGTTTGGTGGCGCGGAGTGGCGACGAGGGTATGGTAGAGCGCGTGTGGTCGTGTGTGTAGGTGGTGGTAGGTCGGTATGTGTTGTGTATGTTGTGTATGTTGTGTGTGTTGTGTGTGTGTTGTGTTTGTTTTGTTTGCGGAGTTGTTTGTGTTTTGTTTTGGATAGGATTCTCGTTAGTATAGTGGTTAGTATACCCGCCTGTCACGCGGGTGACCCGGGTTCAATTCCCGGACGGGAAGCTTCTTTTTGCTCCCACCTGCTCCCACCTGCTCTTCTGCTCTTCTGCTCTTCTGCTCTTCTGCTTTGCTTTTCTTTGCTGCTCTCTTTCCTGCCGTTCGCGCACCACAACCGACATCTCTCATGCTACCAACGCACAGCTGGCGCATCGGCACCTCTGCTGCTGTCGAATCGGACTCACCAACGCGGACGAAGATAGACACGTGCACGGCGCCGTACTCGTCGTGAATCGGCACCTCTGCTGCTGTCGAATCGGACTCACCAACGCGGACGAAGATAGACACGTGCACGGCGCCGTACTCGTCGTGAGAGCGAGCTTGCACGCACCTTCGCGCTGTGTAGTGGTGCTGTGTAGTGGTGCTGTGTAGTGGCGCTGTGTAGTGGTGCTGTGTAGTGATGCTGTGTAGTGGTGCTGTGTAGCGGTGCTGTGTGTGTCGTGGACACATGGTGGCACGGTAGACGTGACTAGAATGCAGCGGTTAGTCCGATACGGTTTGTTACGCTAGATTGGTCGAGGATGCGGGAGAAACGTGTTTGGTGGCGCGGAGTGGCGACGAGGGTATGGTAGAGCGCGTGTGGTCGTGTGTGTAGGTGGTGGTAGGTCGGTATGTGTTGTGTATGTTGTGTATGTTGTGTGTGTTGTGTGTGTGTTGTGTTTGTTTTGTTTGCGGAGTTGTTTGTGTTTTGTTTTGGATAGGATTCTCGTTAGTATAGTGGTTAGTATACCCGCCTGTCACGCGGGTGACCCGGGTTCAATTCCCGGACGGAAGCTTCTTTTTGCTCCCACCTGCTCTTCTGCTCTTCTGCTCTTCTGCTCCCACCTGCTCTTCTGCTCCCACCTGCTCCCACCTGCTCCCACCTGCTCTTCTGCTCTTCTGCTCTTCTGCTCTTCTGCTCTTCTGCTCTTCTGCTTTGCTTTTCTTTGCTGCTCTCTTTCCTGCCGTTCGCGCACCACAACCGACATCTCTCATGCTACCAACGCACAGCTGGCGCATCGGCACCTCTGCTGCTGTCGAATCGGACTCACCAACGCGGACGAAGATAGACACGTGCACGGCGCCGTACTCGTCGTGAGAGCGAGCTTGCACGCACCTTCGCGCTGTGTAGTGGTGCTGTGTAGTGGTGCTGTGTAGTGGCGCTGTGTAGTGGTGCTGTGTAGTGATGCTGTGTAGTGGTGCTGTGTAGCGGTGCTGTGTGTGTCGTGGACACATGGTGGCACGGTAGACGTGACTAGAATGCAGCGGTTAGTCCGATACGGTTTGTTACGCTAGATTGGTCGAGGATGCGGGAGAAACGTGTTTGGTGGCGCGGAGTGGCGACGAGGGTATGGTAGAGCGCGTGTGGTCGTGTGTGTAGGTGGTGGTAGGTCGGTATGTGTTGTGTATGTTGTGTATGTTGTGTGTGTTGTGTGTGTGTTGTGTTTGTTTTGTTTGCGGAGTTGTTTGTGTTTTGTTTTGGATAGGATTCTCGTTAGTATAGTGGTTAGTATACCCGCCTGTCACGCGGGTGACCCGGGTTCAATTCCCGGACGGGAAGCTTCTTTTTGCTCCCACCTGCTCCCACCTGCTCTTCTGCTCTTCTGCTCTTCTGCTCTTCTGCTTTGCTTTTCTTTGCTGCTCTCTTTCCTGCCGTTCGCGCACCACAACCGACATCTCTCATGCTACGGACGCACAGCTGGCGCATCGGCACCTCTGCTGCTGTCGAATCGGACTCACCAACGCGGACGAAGATAGACACGTGCACGGCGCCGTACTCGTCGTGAGAGCGAGCTTGCACGCACCTTCGCGCTGTGTAGTGGTGCTGTGTAGTGGTGCTGTGTAGTGGCGCTGTGTAGTGGTGCTGTGTAGTGATGCTGTGTAGTGGTGCTGTGTAGCGGTGCTGTGTGTGTCGTGGACACATGGTGGCACGGTAGACGTGACTAGAATGCAGCGGTTAGTCCGATACGGTTTGTTACGCTAGATTGGTCGAGGATGCGGGAGAAACGTGTTTGGTGGCGCGGAGTGGCGACGAGGGTATGGTAGAGCGCGTGTGGTCGTGTGTGTAGGTGGTGGTAGGTCGGTATGTGTTGTGTATGTTGTGTATGTTGTGTGTGTTGTGTGTGCTGTGTGCGGAGTTGTTTGTGTTTTGTTTTGGATAGGATGTTGTGTGTGTGTTGTGTTTGTTTTGTTTGCGGAGTTGTTTGTGTTTTGTTTTGGATAGGATTCTCGTTAGTATAGTGGTTAGTATACCCGCCTGTCACGCGGGTGACCCGGGTTCAATTCCCGGACGGGAAGCTTCTTTTTGCTCCCACCTGCTCCCACCTGCTCTTCTGCTCTTCTGCTCTTCTGCTCTTCTGCTTTGCTTTTCTTTGCTGCTCTCTTTCCTGCCGTTCGCGCACCACAACCGACATCTCTCATGCTACCAACGCACAGCTGGCGCATCGGCACCTCTGCTGCTGTCGAATCGGACTCACCAACGCGGACGAAGATAGACACGTGCACGGCGCCGTACTCGTCGTGAGAGCGAGCTTGCACGCACCTTCGCGCTGTGTAGTGGTGCTGTGTAGTGGTGCTGTGTAGTGGCGCTGTGTAGTGGTGCTGTGTAGTGATGCTGTGTAGTGGTGCTGTGTAGCGGTGCTGTGTGTGTCGTGGACACATGGTGGCACGGTAGACGTGACTAGAATGCAGCGGTTAGTCCGATACGGTTTGTTACGCTAGATTGGTCGAGGATGCGGGAGAAACGTGTTTGGTGGCGCGGAGTGGCGACGAGGGTATGGTAGAGCGCGTGTGGTCGTGTGTGTAGGTGGTGGTAGGTCGGTATGTGTTGTGTATGTTGTGTATGTTGTGTGTGTTGTGTGTGTGTTGTGTTTGTTTTGTTTGCGGAGTTGTTTGTGTTTTGTTTTGGATAGGATTCTCGTTAGTATAGTGGTTAGTA
This sequence comes from Phytophthora citrophthora, assembly GCA_031305395.1. Lineage (NCBI taxonomy): Eukaryota > Oomycota > Peronosporomycetes > Peronosporales > Peronosporaceae > Phytophthora > Phytophthora citrophthora. The sequence continues at coordinate 6,161 of JASMQC010000115.1, forward strand.
TACCCGCCTGTCACGCGGGTGACCCGGGTTCAATTCCCGGACGGGAAGCTTCTTTTTGCTCCCACCTGCTCCCACCTGCTCTTCTGCTCTTCTGCTCTTCTGCTCTTCTGCTTTGCTTTTCTTTGCTGCTCTCTTTCCTGCCGTTCGCGCACGACATCTCTCATGCTACCAACGCACAGCACAACCGACATCTCTCATGCTACCAACGCACAGCTGGCGCATCGGCACCTCTGCTGCTGTCGAATCGGACTCACCAACGCGGACGAAGATAGACACGTGCACGGCGCCGTACTCGTCGTGAGAGCGAGCTTGCACGCACCTTCGCGCTGTGTAGTGGTGCTGTGTAGTGGTGCTGTGTAGTGGCGCTGTGTAGTGGTGCTGTGTAGTGATGCTGTGTAGTGGTGCTGTGTAGCGGTGCTGTGTGTGTCGTGGACACATGGTGGCACGGTAGACGTGACTAGAATGCAGCGGTTAGTCCGATACGGTTTGTTACGCTAGATTGGTCGAGGATGCGGGAGAAACGTGTTTGGTGGCGCGGAGTGGCGACGAGGGTATGGTAGAGCGCGTGTGGTCGTGTGTGTAGGTGGTGGTAGGTCGGTATGTGTTGTGTATGTTGTGTATGTTGTGTGTGTTGTGTGTGTGTTGTGTTTGTTTTGTTTGCGGAGTTGTTTGTGTTTTGTTTTGGATAGGATTCCGTTAGTATAGTGGTTAGTATACCCGCCTGTCACGCGGGTGACCCGGGTTCAATTCCCGGACGGGAAGCTTCTTTTTGCTCCCACCTGCTCCCACCTGCTCTTCTGCTCTTCTGCTCTTCTGCTCTTCTGCTTTGCTTTTCTTTGCTGCTCTCTTTCCTGCCGTTCGCGCACCACAACCGACATCTCTCATGCTACCAACGCACAGCTGGCGCATCGGCACCTCTGCTGCTGTCGAATCGGACTCACCAACGCGGACGAAGATAGACACGTGCACGGCGCCGTACTCGTCGTGAGAGCGAGCTTGCACGCACCTTCGCGCTGTGTAGTGGTGCTGTGTAGTGGTGCTGTGTAGTGGCGCTGTGTAGTGGTGCTGTGTAGTGATGCTGTGTAGTGGTGCTGTGTAGCGGTGCTGTGTGTGTCGTGGACACATGGTGGCACGGTAGACGTGACTAGAATGCAGCGGTTAGTCCGATACGGTTTGTTACGCTAGATTGGTCGAGGATGCGGGAGAAACGTGTTTGGTGGCGCGGAGTGGCGACGAGGGTATGGTAGAGCGCGTGTGGTCGTGTGTGTAGGTGGTGGTAGGTCGGTATGTGTTGTGTATGTTGTGTATGTTGTGTGTGTTGTGTGTGTGTTGTGTTTGTTTTGTTTGCGGAGTTGTTTGTGTTTTGTTTTGGATAGGATTCTCGTTAGTATAGTGGTTAGTATACCCGCCTGTCACGCGGGTGACCCGGGTTCAATTCCCGGACGGGAAGCTTCTTTTTGCTCCCACCTGCTCCCACCTGCTCTTCTGCTCTTCTGCTCTTCTGCTCTTCTGCTTTGCTTTTCTTTGCTGCTCTCTTTCCTGCCGTTCGCGCACCACAACCGACATCTCTCATGCTACCAACGCACAGCTGGCGCATCGGCACCTCTGCTGCTGTCGAATCGGACTCACCAACGCGGACGAAGATAGACACGTGCACGGCGCCGTACTCGTCGTGAGAGCGAGCTTGCACGCACCTTCGCGCTGTGTAGTGGTGCTGTGTAGTGGTGCTGTGTAGTGGCGCTGTGTAGTGGTGCTGTGTAGTGATGCTGTGTAGTGGTGCTGTGTAGCGGTGCTGTGTGTGTCGTGGACACATGGTGGCACGGTAGACGTGACTAGAATGCAGCGGTTAGTCCGATACGGTTTGTTACGCTAGATTGGTCGAGGATGCGGGAGAAACGTGTTTGGTGGCGCGGAGTGGCGACGAGGGTATGGTAGAGCGCGTGTGGTCGTGTGTGTAGGTGGTGGTAGGTCGGTATGTGTTGTGTATGTTGTGTATGTTGTGTGTGTTGTGTGTGTGTTGTGTTTGTTTTGTTTGCGGAGTGCTCTTCTGCTCTTCTGCTCTTCTGCTCTTCTGCTTTGCTTTTCTTTGCTGCTCTCTTTTGCCTCGCGCACCACAACCGCGTTTGTGTTTTGTTTTGGATAGGATTCTCGTTAGTATAGTGGTTAGTATACCCGCCTGTCACGCGGGTGACCCGGGTTCAATTCCCGGACGGGAAGCTTCTTTTTGCTCCCACCTGCTCCCACCTGCTCTTCTGCTCTTCTGCTCTTCTGCTCTTCTGCTTTGCTTTTCTTTGCTGCTCTCTTTCCTGCCGTTCGCGCACCACAACCGACATCTCTCATGCTACCAACGCACAGCTGGCGCATCGGCACCTCTGCTGCTGTCGAATCGGACTCACCAACGCGGACGAAGATAGACACGTGCACGGCGCCGTACTCGTCGTGAGAGCGAGCTTGCACGCACCTTCGCGCTGTGTAGTGGTGCTGTGTAGTGGTGCTGTGTAGTGGCGCTGTGTAGTGGTGCTGTGTAGTGATGCTGTGTAGTGGTGCTGTGTAGCGGTGCTGTGTGTGTCGTGGACACATGGCGACGAGGGTATGGTAGAGCGCGTGTGGTCGTGTGTGTAGGTGGTGGTAGGTCGGTATGTGTTGTGTATGTTGTGTATGTTGTGGCACGGTAGACGTGACTAGAATGCAGCGGTTAGTCCGATACGGTTTGTTACGCTAGATTGGTCGAGGATGCGGGAGAAACGTGTTTGGTGGCGCGGAGTGGCGACGAGGGTATGGTAGAGCGCGTGTGGTCGTGTGTGTAGGTGGTGGTAGGTCGGTATGTGTTGTGTATGTTGTGTATGTTGTGTGTGTTGTGTGTGCTGTGTGTGTTGTGTGTGTGTTGTGTTTGTTTTGTTTGCGGAGTTGTTTGTGTTTTGTTTTGGATAGGATTCTCGTTAGTATAGTGGTTAGTATACCCGCCTGTCACGCGGGTGACCCGGGTTCAATTCCCGGACGGGAAGCTTCTTTTTGCTCCCACCTGCTCTTCTGCTCTTCTGCTCTTCTGCTCCCACCTGCTCTTCTGCTCCCACCTGCTCCCACCTGCTCCCACCTGCTCTTCTGCTCTTCTGCTCTTCTGCTCTTCTGCTCTTCTGCTCTTCTGCTTTGCTTTTCTTTGCTGCTCTCTTTCCTGCCGTTCGCGCACCACAACCGACATCTCTCATGCTACCAACGCACAGCTGGCGCATCGGCACCTCTGCTGCTGTCGAATCGGACTCACCAACGCGGACGAAGATAGACACGTGCACGGCGCCGTACTCGTCGTGAGAGCGAGCTTGCACGCACCTTCGCGCTGTGTAGTGGTGCTGTGTAGTGGTGCTGTGTAGTGGCGCTGTGTAGTGGTGCTGTGTAGTGATGCTGTGTAGTGGTGCTGTGTAGCGGTGCTGTGTGTGTCGTGGACACATGGTGGCACGGTAGACGTGACTAGAATGCAGCGGTTAGTCCGATACGGTTTGTTACGCTAGATTGGTCGAGGATGCGGGAGAAACGTGTTTGGTGGCGCGGAGTGGCGACGAGGGTATGGTAGAGCGCGTGTGGTCGTGTGTGTAGGTGGTGGTAGGTCGGTATGTGTTGTGTATGTTGTGTATGTTGTGTGTGTTGTGTGTGTGTTGTGTTTGTTTTGTTTGCGGAGTTGTTTGTGTTTTGTTTTGGATAGGATCAATTCCCGGACGGGAAGCTTCTTTTTGCACCTGCTCCCACCTGCTCTTCTGCTCTTCTGCTCTTCTGCTCTTCTGCTTTGCTTTTCTTTGCTGCTCTCTTTCCTCTCGTTAGTATAGTGGTTAGTATACCCGCCTGTCACGCGGGTGACCCGGGTTCAATTCCCGGACGGGAAGCTTCTTTTTGCTCCCACCTGCTCCCACCTGCTCTTCTGCTCTTCTGCTCTTCTGCTCTTCTGCTTTGCTTTTCTTTGCTGCTCTCTTTCCTGCCGTTCGCGCACCACAACCGACATCTCTCATGCTACCAACGCACAGCTGGCGCATCGGCACCTCTGCTGCTGTCGAATCGGACTCACCAACGCGGACGAAGATAGACACGTGCACGGCGCCGTACTCGTCGTGAGAGCGAGCTTGCACGCACCTTCGCGCTGTGTAGTGGTGCTGTGTAGTGGTGCTGTGTAGTGGCGCTGTGTAGTGGTGCTGTGTAGTGATGCTGTGTAGTGGTGCTGTGTAGCGGTGCTGTGTGTGTCGTGGACACATGGTGGCACGGTAGACGTGACTAGAATGCAGCGGTGGCGACGAGCGCGTGTGGTCGTGTGTGTAGGTGGTGGTAGGTCGGTATGTGTTGTGTATGTTGTGTGTGTTGTGTGTGGGTATGTTGTGTGTGTTGTGTGTGCTGTGTGTCCGATACGGTTTGTTACGCTAGATTGGTCGAGGATGCGGGAGAAACGTGTTTGGTGGCGCGGAGTGGCGACGAGGGTATGGTAGAGCGCGTGTGGTCGTGTGTGTAGGTGGTGGTAGGTCGGTATGTGTTGTGTATGTTGTGTATGTTGTGTGTGTTGTGTGTGCTGTGTGTGTTGTGTGTGTGTTGTGTTTGTTTTGTTTGCGGAGTTGTTTGTGTTTTGTTTTGGATAGGATTCTCGTTAGTATAGTGGTTAGTATACCCGCCTGTCACGCGGGTGACCCGGGTTCAATTCCCGGACGGGAAGCTTCTTTTTGCTCCCACCTGCTCTTCTGCTCTTCTGCTCTTCTGCTCCCACCTGCTCTTCTGCTCCCACCTGCTCCCACCTGCTCCCACCTGCTCCCACCTGCTCTTCTGCTCTTCTGCTCTTCTGCTCTTCTGCTCTTCTGCTTTGCTTTTCTTTGCTGCTCTCTTTCCTGCCGTTCGCGCACCACAACCGACATCATGCTCATGCTACCAACGAATCGGACTCACGTGCACGGCGCGTGAGAGCACAGCTGGCGCATCGGCACCTCTGCTGCTGTCGAATCGGACTCACCAACGCGGACGAAGATAGACACGTGCACGGCGCCGTACTCGTCGTGAGAGCGAGCTTGCACGCACCTTCGCGCTGTGTAGTGGTGCTGTGTAGTGGTGCTGTGTAGTGGCGCTGTGTAGTGGTGCTGTGTAGTGATGCTGTGTAGTGGTGCTGTGTAGCGGTGCTGTGTGTGTCGTGGACACATGGTGGCACGGTAGACGTGACTAGAATGCAGCGGTTAGTCCGATACGGTTTGTTACGCTAGATTGGTCGAGGATGCGGGAGAAACGTGTTTGGTGGCGCGGAGTGGCGACGAGGGTATGGTAGAGCGCGTGTGGTCGTGTGTGTAGGTGGTGGTAGGTCGGTATGTGTTGTGTATGTTGTGTATGTTGTGTGTGTTGTGTGTGTGTTGTGTTTGTTTTGTTTGCGGAGTTGTTTGTGTTTTGTTTTGGATAGGATTCTCGTTAGTATAGTGGTTAGTATACCCGCCTCGCGCACCACAACCGGTCACGCGGGTGACCCGGGTTCAATTCCCGGACGGGAAGCTTCTTTTTGCTCCCACCTGCTCCCACCTGCTCTTCTGCTCTTCTGCTCTTCTGCTCTTCTGCTTTGCTTTTCTTTGCTGCTCTCTTTCCTGCCGTTCGCGCACCACAACCGACATCTCTCATGCTACCAACGCACAGCTGGCGCATCGGCACCTCTGCTGCTGTCGAATCGGACTCACCAACGCGGACGAAGATAGACACGTGCACGGCGCCGTACTCGTCGTGAGAGCGAGCTTGCACGCACCTTCGCGCTGTGTAGTGGTGCTGTGTAGTGGTGCTGTGTAGTGGCGCTGTGTAGTGGTGCTGTGTAGTGATGCTGTGTAGTGGTGCTGTGTAGCGGTGCTGTGTGTGTCGTGGACACATGGTGGCACGGTAGACGTGACTAGAATGCAGCGGTTAGTCCGATACGGTTTGTTACGCTAGATTGGTCGAGGATGCGGGAGAAACGTGTTTGGTGGCGCGGAGTGGCGCGAGGGTATGGTAGAGCGCGTGTGGTCGAGGTATGCGGTATGTGTTGTGTATGTTGTGTATGTTGTGTGTGTTGTGTGTGCTGTGTGTGTTGTGTGTGTGTTGTGTTTGTTTTGTTTGCGGAGAGAAACGTGTTTGGTGGCGCGGAGTGGCGACGAGGGTATGGTAGAGCGCGTGTGGTCGTGTGTGTAGGTGGTGGTAGGTCGGTATGTGTTGTGTATGTTGTGTATGTTGTGTGTGTTGTGTGTGCTGTGTGTGTTGTGTGTGTGTTGTGTTTGTTTTGTTTGCGGAGTTGTTTGTGTTTTGTTTTGGATAGGATTCTCGTTAGTATAGTGGTTAGTATACCCGCCTGTCACGCGGGTGACCCGGGTTCAATTCCCGGACGGGAAGCTTCTTTTTGCTCCCACCTGCTCTTCTGCTCTTCTGCTCTTCTGCTCCCACCTGCTCTTCTGCTCCCACCTGCTCCCACCTGCTCCCACCTGCTCCCACCTGCTCTTCTGCTCTTCTGCTCTTCTGCTCTTCTGCTCTTCTGCTTTGCTTTTCTTTGCTGCTCTCTTTCCTGCCGTTCGCGCACCACAACCGACATCTCTCATGCTACCAACGCACAGCTGGCGCATCGGCACCTCTGCTGCTGTCGAATCGGACTCACCAACGCGGACGAAGATAGACACGTGCACGGCGCCGTACTCGTCGTGAGAGCGAGCTTGCACGCACCTTCGCGCTGTGTAGTGGTGCTGTGTAGTGGTGCTGTGTAGTGGCGCTGTGTAGTGGTGCTGTGTAGCGGTGCTGTGTGTGTCGTGGACACATGGTGGCACGGTAGACGTGACTAGAATGCAGCGGTTAGTCCGATACGGTTTGTTACGCTAGATTGGTCGAGGATGCGGGAGAAACGTGTTTGGTGGCGCGGAGTGGCGACGAGGGTATGGTAGAGCGCGTGTGGTCGTGTGTGTAGGTGGTGGTAGGTCGGTATGTGTTGTGTATGTTGTGTATGTTGTGTGTGTTGTGTGTGCTGTGTGTGTTGTGTGTGTGTTGTGTTTGTTTTGTTTGCGGAGTTGTTTGTGTTTTGTTTTGGATAGGATTCTCGTTAGTATAGTGGTTAGTATACCCGCCTGTCACGCGGGTGACCCGGGTTCAATTCCCGGACGGGAAGCTTCTTTTTGCTCCCACCTGCTCTTCTGCTCTTCTGCTCTTCTGCTCCCACCTGCTCTTCTGCTCCCACCTGCTCCCACCTGCTCCCACCTGCTCCCACCTGCTCTTCTGCTCTTCTGCTCTTCTGCTCTTCTGCTCTTCTGCTTTGCTTTTCTTTGCTGCTCTCTTTCCTGCCGTTCGCGCACCACAACCGACATCTCTCATGCTACCAACGCACAGCTGGCGCATCGGCACCTCTGCTGCTGTCGAATCGGACTCACCAACGCGGACGAAGATAGACACGTGCACGGCGCCGTACTCGTCGTGAGAGCGAGCTTGCACGCACCTTCGCGCTGTGTAGTGGTGCTGTGTAGTGGTGCTGTGTAGTGGCGCTGTGTAGTGGTGCTGTGTAGTGATGCTGTGTAGTGGTGCTGTGTAGCGGTGCTGTGTGTGTCGTGGACACATGGTGGCACGGTAGACGTGACTAGAATGCAGCGGTTAGTCCGATACGGTTTGTTACGCTAGATTGGTCGAGGATGCGGGAGAAACGTGTTTGGTGGCGCGGAGTGGCGACGAGGGTATGGTAGAGCGCGTGTGGTCGTGTGTGTAGGTGGTGGTAGGTCGGTATGTGTTGTGTATGTTGTGTATGTTGTGTGTGTTGTGTGTGTGTTGTGTTTGTTTTGTTTGCGGAGTTGTTTGTGTTTTGTTTTGGATAGGATTCTCGTTAGTATAGTGGTTAGTATACCCGCCTGTCACGCGGGTGACCCGGGTTCAATTCCCGGACGGGAAGCTTCTTTTTGCTCCCACCTGCTCCCACCTGCTCTTCTGCTCTTCTGCTCTTCTGCTCTTCTGCTTTGCTTTTCTTTGCTGCTCTCTTTCCTGCCGTTCGCGCACCACAACCGACATCTCTCATGCTACCAACGCACAGCTGGCGCATCGGCACCTCTGCTGCTGTCGAATCGGACTCACCAACGCGGACGAAGATAGACACGTGCACGGCGCCGTACTCGTCGTGAGAGCGAGCTTGCACGCACCTTCGCGCTGTGTAGTGGTGCTGTGTAGTGGTGCTGTGTAGTGGCGCTGTGTAGTGGTGCTGTGTAGTGATGCTGTGTAGTGGTGCTGTGTAGCGGTGCTGTGTGTGTCGTGGACGTGACTAGAATGCAGCGGTTAGTCCGATGCGGGAGAAACCATGGTGGCACGGTAGACGTGACTAGAATGCAGCGGTTAGTCCGATACGGTTTGTTACGCTAGATTGGTCGAGGATGCGGGAGAAACGTGTTTGGTGGCGCGGAGTGGCGACGAGGGTATGGTAGAGCGCGTGTGGTCGTGTGTGTAGGTGGTGGTAGGTCGGTATGTGTTGTGTATGTTGTGTATGTTGTGTGTGTTGTGTGTGCTGTGTGTGTTGTGTGTGTGTTGTGTTTGTTTTGTTTGCGGAGTTGTTTGTGTTTTGTTTTGGATAGGATTCTCGTTAGTATAGTGGTTAGTATACCCGCCTGTCACGCGGGTGACCCGGGTTCAATTCCCGGACGGGAAGCTTCTTTTTGCTCCCACCTGCTCTTCTGCTCTTCTGCTCCCACCTGCTCTTCTGCTCTTCTGCCCCCACCTACTCTTCTGCTCTTCTGCTCTTCTGCTCTTCTGCTTTGCTTTTCTTTGCCGCTTTCTTTCCTGCCGTTCGCGCACCACAACCGACATCTCTCATGCTACCAACGCACAGCTGGCGCATCGGCACCTCTGCTGCTGTCGAATCGGACTCACCAACGCGGACACCTCTGCTGCTGTCGAATCGGACTCACCAACGCGGACGAAGATAGACACGTGCACGGCGCCGTACTCGTCGTGAGAGCGAGCTTGCACGCACCTTCGCGCTGTGTAGTGGTGCTGTGTAGTGGTGCTGTGTAGTGGCGCTGTGTAGTGGTGCTGTGTAGTGATGCTGTGTAGTGGTGCTGTGTAGTGGTGCTGTGTAGCGGTGCTGTGTAGTGATGCTGTGTAGTGGTGCTGTGTAGCGGTGCTGTGTGTGTCGTGGACACATGGTGGCACGGTAGACGTGACTAGAATGCAGCGGTTAGTCCGATACGGTTTGTTACGCTAGATTGGTCGAGGATGCGGGAGAAACGTGTTTGGTGGCGCGGAGTGGCGACGAGGGTATGGTAGAGCGCGTGTGGTCGTGTGTGTAGGTGGTGGTAGGTCGGTATGTGTTGTGTATGTTGTGTATGTTGTGTGTGTTGTGTGTGCTGTGTGTGTTGTGTGTGTGTTGTGTTTGTTTTGTTTGCGGAGTTGTTTGTGTTTTGTTTTGGATAGGATTCTCGTTAGTATAGTGGTTAGTATACCCGCCTGTCACGCGGGTGAGTCCCGGACGGGAAGCTTCTGTGGTTAGTATACCCGCCTGTCACGCGGGTGACCCGGGTTCAATTCCCGGACGGGAAGCTTCTTTTTGCTCCCACCTGCTCTTCTGCTCTTCTGCTCTTCTGCTCCCACCTGCTCTTCTGCTCTTCTGCTCTTCTGCTCTTCTGCTCTTCTGCTCTTCTGCTTTGCTTTTCTTTGCTGCTCTCTTTCCTGCCGTTCGCGCACCACAACCGACATCTCTCATGCTACCAACGCACAGCTGGCGCATCGGCACCTCTGCTGCTGTCGAATCGGACTCACCAACGCGGACGAAGATAGACACGTGCACGGCGCCGTACTCGTCGTGAGAGCGAGCTTGCACGCACCTTCGCGCTGTGTAGTGGTGCTGTGTAGTGGTGCTGTGTAGTGGCGCTGTGTAGTGGTGCTGTGTAGTGATGCTGTGTAGTGGTGCTGTGTAGCGGTGCTGTGTAGTGATGCTGTGTAGTGGTGCTGTGTAGCGGTGCTGTGTGTGTCGTGGACACATGGTGGCACGGTAGACGTGACTAGAATGCAGCGGTTAGTCCGATACGGTTTGTTACGCTAGATTGGTCGAGGATGCGCGGTGGACGAGGGTATGGTAGTGTTTGGTGGCGCGGAGTGGCGACGAGGGTATGGTAGAGCGCGTGTGGTCGTGTGTGTAGGTGGTGGTAGGTCGGTATGTGTTGTGTATGTTGTGTATGTTGTGTGTGTTGTGTGTGCTGTGTGTGTTGTGTGTGTGTTGTGTTTGTTTTGTTTGCGGAGTTGTTTGTGTTTTGTTTTGGATAGGATTCTCGTTAGTATAGTGGTTAGTATACCCGCCTGTCACGCGGGTGACCCGGGTTCAATTCCCGGACGGGAAGCTTCTTTTTGCTCCCACCTGCTCTTCTGCTCTTCTGCTCTTCTGCTCCCACCTGCTCTTCTGCTCCCACCTGCTCCCACCTGCTCCCACCTGCTCTTCTGCTCTTCTGCTCTTCTGCTCTTCTGCTCTTCTGCTCTTCTGCTTTGCTTTTCTTTGCTGCTCTCTTTCCTGCCGTTCGCGCACCACAACCGACATCTCTCATGCTACCAACGCACAGCTGGCGCATCGGCACCTCTGCTGCTGTCGAATCGGACTCACCAACGCGGACGAAGATAGACACGTGCACGGCGCCGTACTCGCACGTGAGAGCGAGCTTGCACGCACCTTCGCGCTGTGTAGTGGTGCTGTGTAGTGGTGCTGTGTAGTGGCGCTGTGTAGTGGTGCTGTGTAGTGATGCTGTGTAGTGGTGCTGTGTAGCGGTGCTGTGTGTGTCGTGGACACATGGTGGCACGGTAGACGTGACTAGAATGCAGCGGTTAGTCCGATACGGTTTGTTACGCTAGATTGGTCGAGGATGCGGGAGAAACGTGTTTGGTGGCGCGGAGTGGCGACGAGGGTATGGTAGAGCGCGTGTGGTCGTGTGTGTAGGTGGTGGTAGGTCGGTATGTGTTGTGTATGTTGTGTATGTTGTGTGTGTTGTGTGTGCTGTGTGTGTTGTGTGTGTGTTGTGTTTGTTTTGTTTGCGGAGTTGTTTGTGTTTTGTTTTGGATAGGATTCTCGTTAGTATAGTGGTTAGTATACCCGCCTGTCACGCGGGTGACCCGGGTTCAATTCCCGGACGGGAAGCTTCTTTTTGCTCCCACCTGCTCTTCTTCTGCTCTTCTGCTCCCACCTGCTCTTCTGCTCCCACTGCTCCCACCTGTTCTTCTGCTCTTCTGCCCACCTGCTCTTCTGCTCCCACCTGCTCCCACCTGCTCCCACCTGCTCCCACCTGCTCTTCTGCTCTTCTGCTCTTCTGCTCTTCTGCTCTTCTGCTTTGCTTTTCTTTGCTGCTCTCTTTCCTGCCGTTCGCGCACCACAACCGACATCTCTCATGCTACCAACGCACAGCTGGCGCATCGGCACCTCTGCTGCTGTCGAATCGGACTCACCAACGCGGACGAAGATAGACACGTGCACGGCGCCGTACTCGTCGTGAGAGCGAGCTTGCACGCACCTTCGCGCTGTGTAGTGGTGCTGTGTAGTGGTGCTGTGTAGTGGCGCTGTGTAGTGGTGCTGTGTAGTGATGCTGTGTAGTGGTGCTGTGTAGCGGTGCTGTGTGTGTCGTGGACACATGGTGGCACGGTAGACGTGACTAGAATGCAGCGGTTAGTCCGATACGGTTTGTTACGCTAGATTGGTCGAGGATGCGGGAGAAACGTGTTTGGTGGCGCGGAGTGGCGACGAGGGTATGGTAGAGCGCGTGTGGTCGTGTGTGTAGGTGGTGGTAGGTCGGTATGTGTTGTGTATGTTGTGTATGTTGTGTGTGTTGTGTGTGCTGTGTGTGTTGTGTGTGTGTTGTGTTTGTTTTGTTTGCGGAGTTGTTTGTGTTTTGTTTTGGATAGGATTCTCGTTAGTATAGTGGTTAGTATACCCGCCTGTCACGCGGGTGACCCGGGTTCAATTCCCGGACGGGAAGCTTCTTTTTGCTCCCACCTGCTCTTCTGCTCTTCTGCTCTTCTGCTCCCACCTGCTCTTCTGCTCCCACCTGCTCCCACCTGCTCCCACCTGCTCCCACCTGCTCTTCTGCTCTTCTGCTCTTCTGCTCTTCTGCTCTTCTGCTTTGCTTTTCTTTGCTGCTCTCTTTCCTGCCGTTCGCGCACCACAACCGACATCTCTCATGCTACCAACGCACAGCTGGCGCATCGGCACCTCTGCTGCTGTCGAATCGGACTCACCAACGCGGACGAAGATAGACACGTGCACGGCGCCGTACTCGTCGTGAGAGCGAGCTTGCACGCACCTTCGCGCTGTGTAGTGGTGCTGTGTAGTGGTGCTGTGTAGTGGCGCTGTGTAGTGGTGCTGTGTAGTGATGCTGTGTAGTGGTGCTGTGTAGCGGTGCTGTGTGTGTCGTGGACACATGGTGGCACGGTAGACGTGACTAGAATGCAGCGGTTAGTCCGATACGGTTTGTTACGCTAGATTGGTCGAGGATGCGGGAGAAACGTGTTTGGTGGCGCGGAGTGGCGACGAGGGTATGGTAGAGCGCGTGTGGTCGTGTGTGTAGGTGGTGGTAGGTCGGTATGTGTTGTGTATGTTGTGTATGTTGTGTGTGTTGTGTGTGCTGTGTGTGTTGTGTGTGTGTTGTGTTTGTTTTGTTTGCGGAGTTGTTTGTGTTTTGTTTTGGATAGGATTCTCGTTAGTATAGTGGTTAGTATACCCGCCTGTCACGCGGGTGACCCGGGTTCAATTCCCGGACGGCTTCTTTTTGCTCCCACCTGCTCTTCTGCTCTTCTGCTCTTCTGCTCCCACCTGCTCTTCTGCTCCCACCTGCTCCCACCTGCTCCCACCTGCTGCTCCCACCTGCTCTTCTGCTCTTCTGCTCTTCTGCTCTTCTGCTCTTCTGCTTTGCTTTTCTTTGCTGCTCTCTTTCCTGCCGTTCGCGCACCACAACCGACATCTCTCATGCTACCAACGCACAGCTGGCGCATCGGCACCTCTGCTGCTGTCGAATCGGACTCACCAACGCGGACGAAGATAGACACGTGCACGGCGCCGTACTCGTCGTGAGAGCGAGCTTGCACGCACCTTCGCGCTGTGTAGTGGTGCTGTGTAGTGGTGCTGTGTAGTGGCGCTGTGTAGTGGTGCTGTGTAGTGATGCTGTGTAGTGGTGCTGTGTAGTGGTGCTGTGTAGCGGTGCTGTGTGTGTCGTGGACACATGGTGGCACGGTAGACGTGACTAGAATGCAGCGGTTAGTCCGTGACGCTAGATTGGTCGAGGATGCGGGAGAAACGTGTTTGGTGGCGCGGAGTGGCGACGAGGGTATGGCGAGCGCGTGTGGTCGTGTGTGTAGGTGGTAGTGGTGCGTGTAGTGGTGCTGTGTAGTCGTGCTGTGTAGCGGTGCTGTGTGTGTCGTGGACACATGGTGGCACGGTATGTGTAGTCCGATACGGTTTGTTACGCTAGATTGGTGATGCGGGAGAAACGTGTTTGGTGGCGCGGAGTGGTGTGTATGGTAGAGCGCGTGTGGTCGTGTGTGTTTGTGGTGCGTAGAGTCGGTATGTGTTGTGTATGTTGGTAGGATTGTCGTTGTATGTGTAGTGCCTGTCACGTGTGTTGTGACCCGTGTGTTGTGTTCCCGGACGGGAAGCTTTTGTTTGCTCGGAGTTGCTTTGTGCTCTTCTGCTCTTCTGCTCCCACCTGCTCTTCTGCTCCCACCTGCTCCCACCTGCTCCCACCTGCTCCCACCTGCTCTTCTGCTCTTCTGCTCTTCTGCTCTTCTGCTCTTCTGCTTTGCTTCTTCTTACCAACGCACAGCTGCTCGGCACTCTGCTCCTGCCTTCGCGGACACCTGCACTTCTGCTCTTCTGCTACCAACGCACAGCTGCTCTTCTGCCAACGCTTGCACGTGCACGGCGCACCTTCTTGCACGCGCTGCTGTGTAGTGGTGCTGTGTAGTGGTGCTGTGTAGTGGCGCTGTGTAGTGGTGCTGTGTAGTGATGCTGTGTAGTGGTGCTGTGTAGTGGTGCTGTGTAGCGGTGCTGTGTGTGTCGTGGACACATGGTGGCACGGTAGACGTGACTAGAATGCAGCGGTTAGTCCGATACGGTTTGTTACGCTAGATTGGTCGAGGATGCGGGAGAAGGAGAAACGTGTGTTGTGTTTGTTTTGTTTGCGGAGTTGTTTGTGTTTTGTTTTGGATAGGATTCTCGTTAGTATAGTGGTTAGTATACCCGCCTGTCACGCGGGTGACCCGGGTTCAATTCCCGGACGGGAAGCTTCTTTTTGCTCCCACCTGCTCCCACCTGCTCTTCTGCTCTTCTGCTCTTCTGCTCTTCTGCTTTGCTTTTCTTTGCTGCTCTCTTTCCTGCCGTTCGCGCACCACAACCGACATCTCTCATGCTACCAACGCACAGCTGGCGCATCGGCACCTCTGAGAGCGAGCTTGCACGCACCTTCGCGCTGTGTAGTGGTGCTGTGTAGTGGTGCTGTGTAGTGGCGCTGTGTAGTGGTGCTGTGTAGTGATGCTGTGTAGTGGTGCTGTGTAGCGGTGCTGTGTGTGTCGTGGACACATGGTGGCACGGTAGACGTGACTAGAATGCAGCGGTTAGTCCGATACGGTTTGTTACGCTAGATTGGTCGAGGATGCGGGAGAAACGTGTTTGGTGGCGCGGAGTGGCGACGAGGGTATGGTAGAGCGCGTGTGGTCGTGTGTGTAGGTGGTGGTAGGTCGGTATGTG
>JASMQC010000116.1:0-20784 GCA_031305395.1 Phytophthora citrophthora
ACCAGCACAAACGGATACACACACAAATCAACATTCAAACAGCACTCACAAACATCACAACACAACCACTGCAGCACCCACACATCACCCTTCTAACGCCGCGCAAAAACAAGCTCCTACCGGGATTTGAACCCGGATCGCTGGATTCAAAGTCCAGAGTGCTAACCATTACACCATAAGAGCGTCTAACCCAGCCCTTGCACACCCAATCCGGAACACGCTCGAGTCGCTCTTACTCTCCATCATCACGCACATTGCACGCCCTCATGATACATCTATCCTCACCACACACACACTCCAGATACATGACCACACCGCTATCCATCACGCACATTGCACGCCCTCATGCAGATACATCTATCCTCACCACACACACACACTCCACCGCCAACTCCAAGTCCCCTCACACATTCTCCTATCGTTGACCACACCGCTTCGATCCCCACCTCCAACCGTCCGTTTATCGAACACGCACGCATTCCACAATCGGCACTGCTATTGCTCGTGACAGGCATTGACGGTGCCAGCTTCCTTTCCCACCACTCTTCCACGAGAACGAGATGGTTCATTAGCTACCGCCTCTCTCGTTCTCTTTCATCGCTCTTCTGCGTTGCGTGCTTCGATCTGCAGGCCGCCTTTCCCGTCGCAGCTCCGCACGTACAAGACACATGGACCGCGTCCTAGCCGCGGAGGATGGATGGGTGGATGCGTCGGATGACGGCCTGCCACTGACAGCAAAGTTGATACGTGTGCCACAGCGGAACCCAGGTAGAATGGTCGGATGACGGCCTGCCACTGAGTAGCAACAACCGGGACGTGGTGGTGCCGGCAGGAGCGGTGCCATCTGGTCCATTGAGTTGGCAGCGACGGCTTGTATGGTCAGAGGCACGAGAGTGAATGCCACAGCAGCGTAGGATGGGGTAATACGTCAGGCAGGACTAGTGCAAAGAGTAGCAACAACCGGGACGTGGTGGTGCCGGCAGGAGCGGTGCAAAACGAGGTCCTACCGGGATTTGAACCCGGATCGCTGGATTCAGAGTCCAGAGTGCTAACCATTACACCATAAGACCAGCACAAACGGATACACACACAAATCAACATTCAAACCCAATCACAAACATCACAACACAACCACTGCAGCACCCACACATCACCCTTCTAACGCCGCGCAAAAACAAGCTCCTACCGGGATTTGAACCCGGATCGCTGGATTCAAAGTCCAGAGTGCTAACCATTACACCATAAGAGCGTCTAACCCAGCCCTTGCACACCCAATCCGGAACACGCTCGAGTCGCTCTTACTCTCCATCATCACGCACGGTGCACGCCCTCATGCAGATACATCTATCCTCACCACACACACACTCCACCGCCAACTCCAAGTCCCCTCACACATTCTCCTATCGTTGACCACACCGCTTCGATCCCCACCTCCAACCGTCCGTTTATCGAACACGCACGCATTCCACAATCGGCACTGCTATTGCTCGTGACAGGCATTGACGGTGCCAGCTTCCTTTCCCACCACTCTTCCACGAGAACGAGATGGTTCATTAGCTACCGCCTCTCTCGTTCTCTTTCATCGCTCTTCTGCGTTGCGTGCTTCGATCTGCAGGCCGCCTTTCCCGTCGCAGCTCCGCACGTACAAGACACATGGACCGCGTCCTAGCAACAACCGGGACGTGGTGGTGCCGGCAGGACGTGGTGGTGCCGGAACAGGAGCGGAGGATGGATGGGTGATGGTAGAATGCGTCGGATGACGGCCTGCCACTGACAGCAAAGTTGATACGTGTGTGAGTTGACCGTGCCGTCTATCCGGTGCCATCTGGTCCATTGAGTTGGCAGCGACGGCTTGTATGGTCAGAGGCACGAGAGTGAATGCCACAGCGGCGTAGGATGGGGTAATACGTCAGGCAGGACTAGTGCAAAGAGTAGCAACAACCGGGACGTGGTGGTGCCGGCAGGAGCGGTGCAAAACGAGGTCCTACCGGGATTTGAACCCGGATCGCTGGATTCAGAGTCCAGAGTGCTAACCATTACACCATAAGACCAGCACAAACGGATACACACACAAATCAACATTCAAACAGCACTCACAAACATCACAACACAACCACTGCAGCACCCACACATCACCCTTCTAACGCCGCGCAAAAACAAGCTCCTACCGGGATTTGAACCCGGATCGCTGGATTCAAAGTCCAGAGTGCTAACCATTACACCATAAGAGCGTCTAACCCAGCCCTTGCACACCCAATCCGGAACACGCTCGAGTCGCTCTTACTCTCCATCATCACGCACATTGCACGCCCTCATGCAGATACATCTATCCTCACCACACACACACACTCCACCGCCAACTCCAAGTCCCCTCACACATTCTCCTATCGTTGACCACACCGCTTCGATCCCCACCTCCAACCGTCCGTTTATCGAACACGCACGCATTCCACAATCGGCACTGCTATTGCTCGTGACAGGCATTGACGGTGCCAGCTTCCTTTCCCACCACTCTTCCACGAGAACGAGATGGTTCATTAGCTACCGCCTCTCTCGTTCTCTTTCATCGCTCTTCTGCGTTGCGTGCTTCGATCTGCAGGCCGCCTTTCCCGTCGCAGCTCCGCACGTACAAGACACATGGACCGCGTCCTAGCCGCGGAGGATGGATGGGTGATGGTAGAATGCGTCGGATGACGGCCTGCCACTGACAGCAAAGTTGATACGTGTGTGAGTTGACCGTGCCGTCTATCCGGTGCCATCTGGTCCATTGAGTTGGCAGCGACGGCTTGTATGGTCAGAGGCACGAGAGTGAATGCCACAGCGGCGTAGGATGGGGTAATACGTCAGGCAGGACTAGTGCAAAGAGTAGCAACAACCGGGACGTGGTGGTGCCGGCAGGAGCGGTGCAAAACGAGGTCCTACCGGGATTTGAACCCGGATCGCTGGATTCAGAGTCCAGAGTGCTAACCATTACACCATAAGACCAGCACAAACGGATACACACACAAATCAACATTCAAACAGCACTCACAAACATCACAACACAACCACTGCAGCACCCACACATCACCCTTCTAACGCCGCGCAAAAACAAGCTCCTACCGGGATTTGAACCCGGATCGCTGGATTCAAAGTCCAGAGTGCTAACCATTACACCATAAGAGCGTCTAACCCAGCCCTTGCACACCCAATCCGGAACACGCTCGAGTCGCTTTACTCTCCATCATCACGCACATTGCACGCCCTCATGCAGATACATCTATCCTCACCACACACACACTCCACCGCCAACTCCAAGTCCCCTCACACATTCTCCTATCGTTGACCACACCGCTTCGATCCCCACCTCCAACCGTCCGTTTATCGAACACGCACGCATTCCACAATCGGCACTGCTATTGCTCGTGACAGGCATTGACGGTGCCAGCTTCCTTTCCCACCACTCTTCCACGAGAACGAGATGGTTCATTAGCTACCGCCTCTCTCGTTCTCTTTCATCGCTCTTCTGCGTTGCGTGCTTCGATCTGCAGGCCGCCTTTCCCGTCGCAGCTCCGCACGTACAAGACACATGGACCGCGTCCTAGCCGCGGAGGATGGATGGGTGATGGTAGAATGCGTCGGATGACGGCCTGCCACTGACAGCAAAGTTGATACGTGTGTGAGTTGACCGTGCCGTCTATCCGGTGCCATCTGGTCCTTGAGTTGGCAGCGACGGCTTGTATGGTCAGAGGCACGAGAGTGAATGCCACAGCGGCGTAGGATGGGGTAATACGTCAGGCAGGACTAGTGCAGTAGCAACAACCGGGACGTGGTGGTGCCGGCGGAGCGGCAAAACGAGGTCCTACCGGGATTTGAACCCGGATCGCTGGATTCAGAGTCCAGAGTGCTAACCATTACACCATAAGACCAGCACAAACGGATACACACACAAATCAACATTCAAACAGCACTCACAACTTACATCACAACACAACCACTGCAGCACCCACACATCACCCTTCTAACGCCGCGCAAAAACAAGCTCCTACCGGGATTTGAACCCGGATCGCTGGATTCAAAGTCCAGAGTGCTAACCATTACACCATAAGAGCGTCTAACCCAGCCCTTGCACACCCAATCCGGAACACGCTCGAGTCGCTCTTACTCTCCATCATCACGCACATTGCACGCCCTCATGCAGATACATCTATCCTCACACACACACTCCAGTCCCCTCACACATTCTCCACGTTGACCACACCACCGCCAACTCCAAGTCCCCTCACACATTCTCCTATCGTTGACCACACCGCTTCGATCCCCACCTCCAACCGTCCGTTTATCGAACACGCACGCATTCCACAATCGGCACTGCTATTGCTCGTGACAGGCATTGACGGTGCCAGCTTCCTTTCCCACCACTCTTCCACGAGAACGAGATGGTTCATTAGCTACCGCCTCTCTCGTTCTCTTTCATCGCTCTTCTGCGTTGCGTGCTTCGATCTGCAGGCCGCCTTTCCCGTCGCAGCTCCGCACGTACAAGACACATGGACCGCGTCCTAGCCGCGGAGGATGGATGGGTGATGGTAGAATGCGTCGGATGACGGCCTGCCACTGACAGCAAAGTTGATACGTGTGTGAGTTGACCGTGCCGTCTATCCGGTGCCATCTGGTCCATTGAGTTGGCAGCGACGGCTTGTATGGTCAGAGGCACGAGAGTGAATGCCACAGCGGCGTAGGATGGGGTAATACGTCAGGCAGGACTAGTGCAAAGAGTAGCAACAACCGGGACGTGGTGGTGCCGGCAGGAGCGGATACACACACAAATCAACATTCAAACAAAGCAAAACGAGGTCCTACCGGGATTTGAACCCGGATCGCTGGATTCAGAGTCCAGAGTGCTAACCATTACACCATAAGACCAGCACAAACGGATACACACACAAATCAACATTCAAACAGCACTCACAAACATCACAACACAACCACTGCAGCACCCACACATCACCCTTCTAACGCCGCGCAAAAACAAGCTCCTACCGGGATTTGAACCCGGATCGCTGGATTCAAAGTCCAGAGTGCTAACCATTACACCATAAGAGCGTCTAACCCAGCCCTTGCACACCCAATCCGGAACACGCTCGAGTCGCTCTTACTCTCCATCATCACGCACACTGCACGCCCTCATGCAGATACATCTATCCTCACCACACACACACACTCCACCGCCAACTCCAAGTCCCCTCACACATTCTCCTATCGTTGACCACACCGCTTCGATCCCCACCTCCAACCGTCCGTTTATCGAACACGCACGCATTCCACAATCGGCACTGCTATTGCTCGTGACAGGCATTGACGGTGCCAGCTTCCTTTCCCACCACTCTTCCACGAGAACGAGATGGTTCATTAGCTACCGCCTCTCTCGTTCTCTTTCATCGCTCTTCTGCGTTGCGTGCTTCGATCTGCAGGCCGCCTTTCCCGTCGCAGCTCCGCACGTACAAGACACATGGACCGCGTCCTAGCCGCGGAGGATGGATGGGTGATGGTAGAATGCGTCGGATGACGGCCTGCCACTGACAGCAAAGTTGATACGTGTGTGAGTTGACCGTGCCGTCTATCCGGTGCCATCTGGTCCATTGAGTTGGCAGCGACGGCTTGTATGGTCAGAGGCACGAGAGTGAATGCCACAGCGGCGTAGGATGGGGTAATACGTCAGGCAGGACTAGTGCAAAGAGTAGCAACAACCGGGACGTGGTGGTGCCGGCAGGAGCGGTGCAAAACGAGGTCCTACCGGGATTTGAACCCGGATCGCTGGATTCAGAGTCCAGAGTGCTAACCATTACACCATAAGACCAGCACAAACGGATACACACACAAATCAACATTCAAACAGCACTCACAAACATCACAACACAACCACTGCAGCACCCACACATCACCCTTCTAACGCCGCGCAAAAACAAGCTCCTACCGGGATTTGAACCCGGATCGCTGGATTCAAAGTCCAGAGTGCTAACCATTACACCATAAGAGCGTCTAACCCAGCCCTTGCACACCCAATCCGGAACACGCTCGAGTCGCTCTTACTCTCCATCATCACGCACATTGCACGCCCTCATGCAGATACATCTATCCTCACCACACACACACACTCCACCGCCAACTCCAAGTCCCCTCACACATTCTCCTATCGTTGACCACACCGCTTCGATCCCCACCTCCAACCGTCCGTTTATCGAACACGCACGCATTCCACAATCGGCACTGCTATTGCTCGTGACAGGCATTGACGGTGCCAGCTTCCTTTCCCACCACTCTTCCACGAGAAGAGATGGTTCATTAGCTACCGCCTCTCTCGTTCTCTTTCATCGCTCTTCTGCGTTGCGTGCTTCGATCTGCAGGCCGCCTTTCCCGTCGCAGCTCCGCACGTACAAGACACATGGACCGCGTCCTAGCCGCGGAGGATGGATGGGTGATGGTAGAATGCGTCGGATGACGGCCTGCCACTGACAGCAAAGTTGATACGTGTGTGAGTTGACCGTGCCGTCTATCCGGTGCCATCTGGTCCATTGAGTTGGCAGCGACGGCTTGTATGGTCAGAGGCACGAGAGTGAATGCCACAGCGGCGTAGGATGGGGTAATACGTCAGGCAGGACTAGTGCAAAGAGTAGCAACAACCGGGACGTGGTGGTGCCGGCAGGAGCGGTGCAAAACGAGGTCCTACCGGGATTTGAACCCGGATCGCTGGATTCAGAGTCCAGAGTGCTAACCATTACACCATAAGACCAGCACAAACGGATACACACACAAATCAACATTCATCACAACACAACCACTAACAGCACTCACAAACATCACAACACAACCACTGCAGCACCCACACATCACCCTTCTAACGCCGCGCAAAAACAAGCTCCTACCGGGATTTGAACCCGGATCGCTGGATTCAAAGTCCAGAGTGCTAACCATTACACCATAAGAGCGTCTAACCCAGCCCTTGCACACCCAATCCGGAACACGCTCGAGTCGCTCTTACTCTCCATCATCACGCACATTGCACGCCCTCATGCAGATACATCTATCCTCACCACACACACACACTCCACCGCCAACTCCAAGTCCCCTCACACATTCTCCTATCGTTGACCACACCGCTTCGATCCCCACCTCCAACCGTCCGTTTATCGAACACGCACGCATTCCACAATCGGCACTGCTATTGCTCGTGACAGGCATTGACGGTGCCAGCTTCCTTTCCCACCACTCTTCCACGAGAACGAGATGGTTCATTAGCTACCGCCTCTCTCGTTCTCTTTCATCGCTCTTCTGCGTTGCGTGCTTCGATCTGCAGGCCGCCTTTCCCGTCGCAGCTCCGCACGTACAAGACACATGGACCGCGTCCTAGCCGCGGAGGATGGATGGGTGATGGTAGAATGCGTCGGATGACGGCCTGCCACTGACAGCAAAGTTGATACGTGTGTGAGTTGACCGTGCCGTCTATCCGGTGCCATCTGGTCCATTGAGTTGGCAGCGACGGCTTGTATGGTCAGAGGCACGAGAGTGAATGCCACAGCGGCGTAGGATGGGGTAATACGTCAGGCAGGACTAGTGCAAAGAGTAGCAACAACCGGGACGTGGTGGTGCCGGCAGGAGCGGTGCAAAACGAGGTCCTACCGGGATTTGAACCCGGATCGCTGGATTCAGAGTCCAGAGTGCTAACCATTACACCATAAGACCAGCACAAACGGATACACACACAAATCAACATTCAAACAGCACTCACAAACATCACAACACAACCACTGCAGCACCCACACATCACCCTTCTAACAAAGTCCAGACCGCGCAAAAACAAGCTCCTACCGGGATTTGAACCCGGATCGCTGGATTCAAAGTCCAGAGTGCTAACCATTACACCATAAGAGCGTCTAACCCAGCCCTTGCACACCCAATCCGGAACACGCTCGAGTCGCTCTTACTCTCCATCATCACGCACATTGCACGCCCTCATGCAGATACATCTATCCTCACCACACACACACACTCCACCGCCAACTCCAAGTCCCCTCACACATTCTCCTATCGTTGACCACACCGCTTCGATCCCCACCTCCAACCGTCCGTTTATCGAACACGCACGCATTCCACAATCGGCACTGCTATTGCTCGTGACAGGCATTGACGGTGCCAGCTTCCTTTCCCACCACTCTTCCACGAGAACGAGATGGTTCATTAGCTACCGCCTCTCTCGTTCTCTTTCATCGCTCTTCTGCGTTGCGTGCTTCGATCTGCAGGCCGCCTTTCCCGTCGCAGCTCCGCACGTACAAGACACATGGACCGCGTCCTAGCCGCGGAGGATGGATGGGTGATGGTAGAATGCGTCGGATGACGGCCTGCCACTGACAGCAAAGTTGATACGTGTGTGAGTTGACCGTGCCGTCTATCCGGTGCCATCTGGTCCATTGAGTTGGCAGCGACGGCTTGTATGGTCAGAGGCACGAGAGTGAATGCCACAGCGGCGTAGGATGGGGTAATACGTCAGGCAGGACTAGTGCAAAGAGTAGCAACAACCGGGACGTGGTGGTGCCGGCAGGAGCGGTGCAAAACGAGGTCCTACCGGGATTTGAACCCGGATCGCTGGATTCAGAGTCCAGAGTGCTAACCATTACACCATAAGACCAGCACAAACGGATACACACACAAATCAACATTCAAACAGCACTCACAAACATCACAACACAACCACTGCAGCACCCACACATCACCCTTCTAACGCCGCGCAAAAACAAGCTCCTACCGGGATTTGAACCCGGATCGCTGGATTCAAAGTCCAGAGTGCTAACCATTACACCATAAGAGCGTCTAACCCAGCCCTTGCACACCCAATCCGGAACACGCTCGAGTCGCTCTTACTCTCCATCATCACGCACATTGCACGCCCTCATGCAGATACATCTATCCTCACCACACACACACTCCACCGCCAACTCCAAGTCCCCTCACACATTCTCCTATCGTTGACCACACCGCTTCGATCCCCACCTCCAACCGTCCGTTTATCGAACACGCACGCATTCCACAATCGGCACTGCTATTGCTCGTGACAGGCATTGACGGTGCCAGCTTCCTTTCCCACCACTCTTCCACGAGAACGAGATGGTTCATTAGCTACCGCCTCTCTCGTTCTCTTTCATCGCTCTTCTGCGTTGCGTGCTTCGATCTGCAGGCCGCCTTTCCCGTCGCAGCTCCGCACGTACAAGACACATGGACCGCGTCCTAGCCGCGGAGGATGGATGGGTGATGGTAGAATGCGTCGGATGACGGCCTGCCACTGACAGCATGCCACAGCCGTAGGATGGGGTAATACGTCAGGCAGGACAGTGCAAAGAGTAAGTTGATACGTGTGTGAGTTGACCGTGCCGTCTATCCGGTGCCATCTGGTCCATTGAGTTGGCAGCGACGGCTTGTATGGTCAGAGGCACGAGAGTGAATGCCACAGCGGCGTAGGATGGGGTAATACGTCAGGCAGGACTAGTGCAAAGAGTAGCAACAACCGGGACGTGGTGGTGCCGGCAGGAGCGGTGCAAAACGAGGTCCTACCGGGATTTGAACCCGGATCGCTGGATTCAGAGTCCAGAGTGCTAACCATTACACCATAAGACCAGCACAAACGGATACACACACAAATCAACATTCAAACAGCACTCACAAACATCACAACACAACCACTGCAGCACCCACACATCACCCTTCTAACGCCGCGCAAAAACAAGCTCCTACCGGGATTTGAACCCGGATCGCTGGATTCAAAGTCCAGAGTGCTAACCATTACACCATAAGAGCGTCTAACCCAGCCCTTGCACACCCAATCCGGAACACGCTCGAGTCGCTCTTACTCTCCATTCATCACGCACATTGCACGCCCTCATGCAGATACATCTATCCTCACCACACACACACACTCCACCGCCAACTCCAAGTCCCCTCACACATTCTCCTATCGTTGACCACACCGCTTCGATCCCCACCTCCAACCGTCCGTTTATCGAACACGCACGCATTCCACAATCGGCACTGCTATTGCTCGTGACAGGCATTGACGGTGCCAGCTTCCTTTCCCACCACTCTTCCACGAGAACGAGATGGTTCATTAGCTACCGCCTCTCTCGTTCTCTTTCATCGCTCTTCTGCGTTGCGTGCTTCGATCTGCAGGCCGCCTTTCCCGTCGCAGCTCCGCACGTACAAGACACATGGACCGCGTCCTAGCCGCGGAGGATGGATGGGTGATGGTAGAATGCGTCGGATGACGGCCTGCCACTGACAGCAAAGTTGATACGTGTGTGAGTTGACCGTGCCGTCTATCCGGTGCCATCTGGTCCATTGAGTTGGCAGCGACGGCTTGTATGGTCAGAGGCACGAGAGTGAATGCCACAGCGGCGTAGGATGGGGTAATACGTCAGGCAGGACTAGTGCAAAGAGTAGCAACAACCGGGACGTGGTGGTGCCGGCAGGAGCGGTGCAAAACGAGGTCCTACCGGGATTTGAACCCGGATCGCTGGATTCAGAGTCCAGAGTGCTAACCATTACACCATAAGACCAGCACAAACGGATACACACACAAATCAACATTCAAACAGCACTCACAAACATCACAACACAACCACTGCAGCACCCACACATCACCCTTCTAACGCCGCGCAAAAACAAGCTCCTACCGGGATTTGAACCCGGATCGCTGGATTCAAAGTCCAGAGTGCTAACCATTACACCATAAGAGCGTCTAACCCAGCCCTTGCACACCCAATCCGGAACACGCTCGAGTCGCTCTTACTCTCCATCATCACGCACACTGCACGCCCTCATGCAGATACATCTATCCTCACACACACACACTCCACAGCTTCCTTTCGAGATGGTTCCCAACTCCACCGCCAACTCCAAGTCCCCTCACACATTCTCCTATCGTTGACCACACCGCTTCGATCCCCACCTCCAACCGTCCGTTTATCGAACACGCACGCATTCCACAATCGGCACTGCTATTGCTCGTGACAGGCATTGACGGTGCCAGCTTCCTTTCCCACCACTCTTCCACGAGAACGAGATGGTTCATTAGCTACCGCCTCTCTCGTTCTCTTTCATCGCTCTTCTGCGTTGCGTGCTTCGATCTGCAGGCCGCCTTTCCCGTCGCAGCTCCGCACGTACAAGACACATGGACCGCGTCCTAGCCGCGGAGGATGGATGGGTGATGGTAGAATGCGTCGGATGACGGCCTGCCACTGACAGCAAAGTTGATACGTGTGTGAGTTGACCGTGCCGTCTATCCGGTGCCATCTGGTCCATTGAGTTGGCAGCGACGGCTTGTATGGTCAGAGGCACGAGAGTGAATGCCACAGCGGCGTAGGATGGGGTAATACGTCAGGCAGGTAGTGCAAAGAGTAGCAACAACCGGGACGTGGTGGTGCCGGCAGGAGCGGTGCAAAACGAGGTCCTACCGGGATTTGAACCCGGATCGCTGGATTCAGAGTCCAGAGTGCTAACCATTACACCATAAGACCAGCACAAACGGATACACACACAAATCAACATTCAAACAGCACTCACAAACATCACAACACAACCACTGCAGCACCCACACATCACCCTTCTAACGCCGCGCAAAAACAAGCTCCTACCGGGATTTGAACCCGGATCGCTGGATTCAAAGTCCAGAGTGCTAACCATTACACCATAAGAGCGTCTAACCCAGCCCTTGCACACCCAATCCGGAACACGCTCGAGTCGCTCTTACTCTCCATCATCACGCACACTGCACGCCCTCATGCAGATACATCTATCCTCACCACACACACACACTCCACCGCCAACTCCAAGTCCCCTCACACATTCTCCTATCGTTGACCACACCGCTTCGATCCCCACCTCCAACCGTCCGTTTATCGAACACGCACGCATTCCACAATCGGCACTGCTATTGCTCGTGACAGGCATTGACGGTGCCAGCTTCCTTTCCCACCACTCTTCCACGAGAACGAGATGGTTCATTAGCTACCGCCTCTCTCGTTCTCTTTCATCGCTCTTCTGCGTTGCGTGCTTCGATCTGCAGGCCGCCTTTCCCGTCGCAGCTCCGCACGTACAAGACACATGGACCGCGTCCTAGCCGCGGAGGATGGATGGGTGATGGTAGAATGCGTCGGATGACGGCCTGCCACTGACAGCAAAGTTGATACGTGTGTGAGTTGACCGTGCCGTCTATCCGGTGCCATCTGGTCCATTGAGTTGGCAGCGACGGCTTGTATGGTCAGAGGCACGAGAGTGAATGCCACAGCGGCGTAGGATGGGGTAATACGTCAGGCAGGACTAGTGCAAAGAGTAGCAACAACCGGGACGTGGTGGTGCCGGCAGGAGCGGTGCAAAACGAGGTCCTACCGGGATTTGAACCCGGATCGCTGGATTCAGAGTCCAGAGTGCTAACCATTACACCATAAGACCAGCACAAACGGATACACACACAAATCAACATTCAAACAGCACTCACAAACATCACAACACAACCACTGCAGCACCCACACATCACCCTTCTAACGCCGCGCAAAAACAAGCTCCTACCGGGATTTGAACCCGGATCGCTGGATTCAAAGTCCAGAGTGCTAACCATTACACCATAAGAGCGTCTAACCCAGCCCTTGCACACCCAATCCGGAACACGCTCGAGTCGCTCTTACTCTCCATCATCACGCACACTGCACGCCCTCATGCAGATACATCTATCCTCACCACACACACACACTCCACCGCCAACTCCAAGTCCCCTCACACATTCTCCTATCGTTGACCACACCGCTTCGATCCCCACCTCCAACCGTCCGTTTATCGAACACGCACGCATTCCACAATCGGCACTGCTATTGCTCGTGACAGGCATTGACGGTGCCAGCTTCCTTTCCCACCACTCTTCCACGAGAACGAGATGGTTCATTAGCTACCGCCTCTCTCGTTCTCTTTCATCGCTCTTCTGCGTTGCGTGCTTCGATCTGCAGGCCGCCTTTCCCGTCGCAGCTCCGCACGTACAAGACACATGGACCGCGTCCTAGCCGCGGAGGATGGATGGGTGATGGTAGAATGCGTCGGATGACGGCCTGCCACTGACAGCAAAGTTGATACGTGTGTGAGTTGACCGTGCCGTCTATCCGGTGCCATCTGGTCCATTGAGTTGGCAGCGACGGCTTGTATGGTCAGAGGCACGAGAGTGAATGCCACAGCGGCGTAGGATGGGGTAATACGTCAGGCAGGACTAGTGCAAAGAGTAGCAACAACCGGGACGTGGTGGTGCCGGCAGGAGCGGTGCAAAACGAGGTCCTACCGGGATTTGAACCCGGATCGCTGGATTCAGAGTCCAGAGTGCTAACCATTACACCATAAGACCAGCACAAACGGATACACACACAAATCAACATTCAAACAGCACTCACAAACATCACAACACAACCACTGCAGCACCCACACATCACCCTTCTAACGCCGCGCAAAAACAAGCTCCTACCGGGATTTGAACCCGGATCGCTGGATTCAAAGTCCAGAGTGCTAACCATTACACCATAAGAGCGTCTAACCCAGCCCTTGCACACCCAATCCGGAACACGCTCGAGTCGCTCTTACTCTCCATCATCACGCACACTGCACGCCCTCATGCAGATACATCTATCCTCACCACACACACACACTCCACCGCCAACTCCAAGTCCCCTCACACATTCTCCTATCGTTGACCACACCGCTTCGATCCCCACCTCCAACCGTCCGTTTATCGAACACGCACGCATTCCACAATCGGCACTGCTATTGCTCGTGACAGGCATTGACGGTGCCAGCTTCCTTTCCCACCACTCTTCCACGAGAACGAGATGGTTCATTAGCTACCGCCTCTCTCGTTCTCTTTCATCGCTCTTCTGCGTTGCGTGCTTCGATCTGCAGGCCGCCTTTCCCGTCGCAGCTCCGCACGTACAAGACACATGGACCGCGTCCTAGCGCGGAGGATGGATGGGTGATGGTAGAATGCGTCGGATGACGGCCTGCCACTGACAGCAAAGTTGATACGTGTGTGAGTTGACCGTGCCGTCTATCCGGTGCCATCTGGTCCATTGAGTTGGCAGCGACGGCTTGTATGGTCAGAGGCACGAGAGTGAATGCCACAGCGGCGTAGGATGGGGTAATACGTCAGGCAGGACTAGTGCAAAGAGTAGCAACAACCGGGACGTGGTGGTGCCGGCAGGAGCGGTGCAAAACGAGGTCCTACCGGGATTTGAACCCGGATCGCTGGATTCAGAGTCCAGAGTGCTAACCATTACACCATAAGACCAGCACAAACGGATACACACACAAATCAACATTCAAACAGCACTCACAAACATCACAACACAACCACTGCAGCACCCACACATCACCCTTCTAACGCCGCGCAAAAACAAGCTCCTACCGGGATTTGAACCCGGATCGCTGGATTCAAAGTCCAGAGTGCTAACCATTACACCACCCATAAGAGCGTCTAAACAGCCCTTGCACACCCAATCCGGAACACGCTCGAGTCGCTCTTACTCTCCATCATCACGCATTTGAACCCGGATCGCTGGATTCAAAGTCCAGAGTGCTAACCATTACACCATAAGAGCGTCTAACCCAGCCCTTGCACACCCAATCCGGAACACGCTCGAGTCGCTCTTACTCTCCATCATCACGCGTGCACGCCCTCATGCAGATACATCTATCCGCACCACACACACACTCCACCGCCAACTCCAAGTCCCCTCACACATTCTCCTATCGTTGACCACACCGCTTCGATCCCCACCTCCAACCGTCCGTTTATCGAACACGCACGCATTCCACAATCGGCACTGCTATTGCTCGTGACAGGCATTGACGGTGCCAGCTTCCTTTCCCACCACTCTTCCACGAGAACGAGATGGTTCATTAGCTACCGCCTCTCTCTCTCTTTCATCGCTCTTCTGCGTTGCGTGCTTCGATCTGCAGGCCGCCTTTCCCGTCGCAGCTCCGCACGTACAAGACACATGGACCGCGTCCTAGCCGCGGAGGATGGATGGGTGATGGTAGAATGCGTCGGATGACGGCTGGTCCATTGAGTTGGCAGCGACGGCTTGTATGGTCAGAGGCACGAGAGTGAATGCCACAGCGGCGTAGGATGGGGTAATACGTCAGGCAGGACTAGTGCAAAGAGTAGCAACAACCGGGACGTGGATGGGTGATGGTAGAATGCGTCGGATGACGGCCTGCCACTGACAGCAAAGTTGATACGTGTGTGAGTTGACCGTGCCGTCTATCCGGTGCCATCTGGTCCATTGAGTTGGCAGCGACGGCTTGTATGGTCAGAGGCACGAGAGTGAATGCCACAGCGGCGTAGGATGGGGTAATACGTCAGGCAGGACTAGTGCAAAGAGTAGCAACAACCGGGACGTGCTTACTCTCCATCATCACGCACACTGCACGCCCTCATGCAGATACATCTATCCTCACCACACACACACTCCACCGCCAACTCCAAGTCCTCTCACACATTCTCCTATCGTTGACCACACCGCTTCGATCCCCACCTCCAACCGTCCGTTTATCGAACACGCACGCATTCCACAATCGGCACTGCTATTGCTCGTGACAGGCATTGACGGTGCCAGCTTCCTTTCCCACCACTCTTCCACGAGAACGAGATGGTTCATTAGCTACCGCCTCTCTCGTTCTCTTTCATCGCTCTTCTGCGTTGCGTGCTTCGATCTGCAGGCCGCCTTTCCCGTCGCAGCTCCGCACGTACAAGACACATGGACCGCGTCCTAGCCGCGGAGGATGGATGGGTGATGGTAGAATGCGTCGGATGACGGCCTGCCACTGACAGCAAAGTTGATACGTGTGTGAGTTGACCGTGCCGTCTATCCGGTGCCATCTGGTCCTTGAGTTGGCAGCGACGGCTTGTATGGTCAGAGGCACGAGAGTGAATGCCACAGCGGCGTAGGATGGGGTAATACGTCAGGCAGGACTAGTGCAAAGAGTAGCAACAACCGGGACGTGGTGGTGCCGGCAGGAGCGGTGCAAAACGAGGTCCTACCGGGATTTGAACCCGGATCGCTGGATTCAGAGTCCAGAGTGCTAACCATTACACCATAAGACCAGCACAAACGGATACACACACAAATCAACATTCAAACAGCACTCACAAACATCACAACACAACCACTGCAGCACCCACACATCACCCTTCTAACGCCGCGCAAAAACAAGCTCCTACCGGGATTTGAACCCGGATCGCTGGATTCAAAGTCCAGAGTGCTAACCATTACACCATAAGAGCGTCTAACCCAGCCCTTGCACACCCAATCCGGAACACGCTCGAGTCGCTCTTACTCTCCATCATCACGCACACTGCACGCCCTCATGCAGATACATTTATCCTCACCGTCCGTTTATCGAATACTCACACACACACACACTCCACCGCCAACTCCAAGTCCCCTCACACATTCTCCTATCGTTGACCACACCGCTTCGATCCCCACCTCCAACCGTCCGTTTATCGAACACGCACGCATTCCACAATCGGCACTGCTATTGCTCGTGACAGGCATTGACGGTGCCAGCTTCCTTTCCCACCACTCTTCCACGAGAACGAGATGGTTCATTAGCTACCGCCTCTCTCGTTCTCTTTCATCGCTCTTCTGCGTTGCGTGCTTCGATCTGCAGGCCGCCTTTCCCGTCGCAGCTCCGCACGTACAAGACACATGGACCGCGTCCTAGCCGCGGAGGATGGATGGGTGATGGTAGAATGCGTCGGATGACGGCCTGCCACTGACAGCAAAGTTGATACGTGTGTGAGTTGACCGTGCCGTCTATCCGGTGCCATCTGGTCCATTGAGTTGGCAGCGACGGCTTGTATGGTCAGAGGCACGAGAGTGAATGCCACAGCGGCGTAGGATGGGGTAATACGTCAGGCAGGACTAGTGCAAAGAGTAGCAACAACCGGGACGTGGTGGTGCCGGCAGGAGCGGTGCAAAACGAGGTCCTACCGGGATTTGAACCCGGATCGCTGGATTCAGAGTCCAGAGTGCTAACCATTACACCATAAGACCAGCACAAACGGATACACACACAAATCAACATTCAAACAGCACTCACAAACATCACAACACAACCACTGCAGCACCCACACATCACCCTTCTAACGCCGCGCAAAAACAAGCTCCTACCGGGATTTGAACCCGGATCGCTGGATTCAAAGTCCAGAGTGCTAACCATTACACCATAAGAGCGTCTAACCCAGCCCTTGCACACCCAATCCGGAACACGCTCGAGTCGCTCTTACTCTCCATCATCACGCACACTGCACGCCCTCATGCAGATACATCTATCCTCACCACACACACACACACACTCCACCGCCAACTCCAAGTCCTCTCACACATTCTCCTATCGTTGACCACACCGCTTCGATCCCAACCGTCCGTTTATCGAACACGCACGCATTCCACAATCGGCACTGCTATTGCTCGTGACAGGCATTGACGGTGCCAGCTTCCTTTCCCACCACTCTTCCACGAGAACGAGATGGTTCATTAGCTACCGCCTCTCTCGTTCTCTTTCATCGCTCTTCTGCGTTGCGTGCTTCGATCTGCAGGCCGCCTTTCCCGTCGCAGCTCCGCACGTACAAGACACATGGACCGCGTCCTAGCCGCGGAGGATGGATGGGTGATGGTAGAATGCGTCGGATGACGGCCTGCCACTGACAGCAAAGTTGATACGTGTGTGAGTTGACCGTGCCGTCTATCCGGTGCCATCTGGTCCATTGAGTTGGCAGCGACGGCTTGTATGGTCAGAGGCACGAGAGTGAATGCCACAGCGGCGTAGGATGGGGTAATACGTCAGGCAGGACTAGTGCAAAGAGTAGCAACAACCGGGACGTGGTGGTGCCGGCAGGTAAAACGAGGTCCTACCGGGATTTGAACCCGGATCGCTGGATTCAGAGTCCAGAGTGCTAACCATTACACCATAAGACCAGCACAAACGGATACACACACAAATCAACATTCAAACAGCACTCACAAACATCACAACACAACCACTGCAGCACCCACACATCACCCTTCTAACGCCGCGCAAAAACAAGCTCCTACCGGGATTTGAACCCGGATCGCTGGATTCAAAGTCCAGAGTGCTAACCATTACACCATAAGAGCGTCTAACCCAGCCCTTGCACACCCAATCCGGAACACGCTCGAGTCGCTCTTACTCTCCATCATCACGCACACTGCACGCCCTCATGCAGATACATCTATCCTCACCACACACACACTCCACCGCCAACTCCAAGTCCCCTCACACATTCTCCTATCGTTGACCACACCGCTTCGATCCCCACCTCCAACCGTCCGTTTATCGAACACGCACGCATTCCACAATCGGCACTGCTATTGCTCGTGACAGGCATTGACGGTGCCAGCTTCCTTTCCCACCATCTTCCACGAGAACGAGATGGTTCATTAGCTACCGCCTCTCTCGTTCTCTTTCATCGCTCTTCTGCGTTGCGTGCTTCGATCTGCAGGCCGCCTTTCCCGTCGCAGCTCCGCACGTACAAGACACATGGACCGCGTCCTAGCCGCGGAGGATGGATGGGTGATGGTAGAATGCGTCGGATGACGGCCTGCCACTGACAGCAAAGTTGATACGTGTGTGAGTTGACCGTGCCGTCTATCCGGTGCCATCTGGTCCATTGAGTTGGCAGCGACGGCTTGTATGGTCAGAGGCACGAGAGTGAATGCCACAGCGGCGTAGGATGGGGTAATACGTCAGGCAGGACTAGTGCAAAGAGTAGCAACAACCGGGACGTGGTGGTGCCGGCAGGAGCGGTGCAAAACGAGGTCCTACCGGGATTTGAACCCGGATCGCTGGATTCAGAGTCCAGAGTGCTAACCATTACACCATAAGACCAGCACAAACGGATACACACACAAATCAACATTCAAACAGCACTCACAAACATCACAACACAACCACTGCAGCACCCACACATCACCCTTCTAACGCCGCGCAAAAACAAGCTCCTACCGGGATTTGAACCCGGATCGCTGGATTCAAAGTCCAGAGTGCTAACCATTACACCATAAGAGCGTCTAACCCAGCCCTTGCACACCCAATCCGGAACACGCTCGAGTCGCTCTTACTCTCCATCATCACGCACACTGCACGCCCTCATGCAGATACATCTATCCTCACCACACACACACACACACTCCACCGCCAACTCCAAGTCCCCTCACACATTCTCCTATCGTTGACCACACCGCTTCGATCCCCACCTCCAACCGTCCGTTTATCGAACACGCACGCATTCCACAATCGGCACTGCTATTGCTCGTGACAGGCATTGACGGTGCCAGCTTCCTTTCCCACCACTCTTCCACGAGAACGAGATGGTTCATTAGCTACCGCCTCTCTCGTTCTCTTTCATCGCTCTTCTGCGTTGCGTGCTTCGATCTGCAGGCCGCCTTTCCCGTCGCAGCTCCGCACGTACAAGACACATGGACCGCGTCCTAGCCGCGGAGGATGGATGGGTGATGGTAGAATGCGTCGGATGACGGCCTGCCACTGACAGCAAAGTTGATACGTGTGTGAGTTGACCGTGCCGTCTATCCGGTGCCATCTGGTCCATTGAGTTGGCAGCGACGGCTTGTATGGTCAGAGGCACGAGAGTGAATGCCACAGCGGCGTAGGATGGGGTAATACGTCAGGCAGGACTAGTGCAAAGAGTAGCAACAACCGGGACGTGGTGGTGCCGGCAGGAGCGGTGCAAAACGAGGTCCTACCGGGATTTGAACCCGGATCGCTGGATTCAGAGTCCAGAGTGCTAACCATTACACCATAAGAGCGTCTAACCCAGCCCTTGCACACCCAATCCGGAACACGCTCGAGTCGCTCTTACTCTCCATCATCACGCACACTGCACGCCCTCATGCAGATACATTTATCCTCACACACACACACTCCACCGCCAACTCCAAGTCCCCTCACACATTCTCCTATCGTTGACCACACCGCTTCGATCCCCACCTCCAACCGTCCGTTTATCGAACACGCACGCATTCCACAATCGGCACTGCTATTGCTCGTGACAGTCATTGACGGTGCCAGCTTCCTTTCCCACCACTCTTCCACGAGAACGAGATGGTTCATTAGCTACCGCCTCTCTCGTTCTCTTTCATCGCTCTTCTGCGTTGCGTGCTTCGATCTGCAGGCCGCCTTTCCCGTCGCAGCTCCGCACGTACAAGACACATGGACCGCGTCCTAGCCGCGGAGGATGGATGGGTGATGGTAGAATGCGTCGGATGACGGCCTGCCAGTGACAGCAAAGTTGATACGTGTGTGAGTTGACCGTGCCGTCTATCCGGTGCCATCTGGTCCATTGAGTTGGCAGCGACGGCTTGTATGGTCAGAGGCACGAGAGTGAATGCCACAGCGGCGTAGGATGGGGTAATACGTCAGGCAGGACTAGTGCAAAGAGTAGCAACAACCGGGACGTGGTGGTGCCGGCAGGAGCGGTGCAAAACGAGGTCCTACCGGGATTTGAACCCGGATCGCTGGATTCAGAGTCCAGAGTGCTAACCATTACACCATAAGACCAGCACAAACGGATACACACACAAATCAACATTCAAACAGCACTCACAAACATCACAACACAACCACTGCAGCACCCACACATCACCCTTCTAACGCCGCGCAAAAACAAGCTCCTACCGGGATTTG
>JASMQC010000117.1:0-20783 GCA_031305395.1 Phytophthora citrophthora
GTGTGAGGTGCATGCTGTAGTGGTGTGCATGTGGTGCGTGGGTGCGTTTTGTGAAGTGGGTGCGTTTTGTGAAGTGGGTGCGTTTTGTGAAGTGGGTGCGTTTTGTGAAGTGGGTTAGGGTTTGTTTCTGGTTCGACGCGCGGGTAGCTCAGTGGTAGAGCGTTCGATTGCAGCTCGAAGGGTCACTGGTTCAATCCCGGTCCCGCGCTTGTTGTTGTTGCTCTTGTCCATGCAGACAGTGGGTGACGTGCTCAGCTCGCTCGAGTTTCTTTGCGGATTTCTAGTTTGGTTTTGTCGCGCTCTGTTGTTGACACGGTATGTAGTTGACACGGTATGTAGTTGACACGGTATGTAGTTGACACGGTATGTAGTTGCCATGGTGCGTTGTTGCCACGGTGCGTTGTTGCCTCAGTATGTTGTCGCCACGGTGCGTTGTTATCGGCGTGAGCACGCCATCGATCGGCTTGCAACTGTGGCGATGTAGTGCACTTCACGATACGGTAGACTGCCGTCATCTACGTATGGCTTTGCGTGTGTGTATGGATGCTAGTGACTTGCGATGGTCGGTGGGTGCAGAATCCATTCGTTGGACTTCGGATACGTGACGATTCTGCGGTATGTGGTTTGGTGTGTGCGAGGTATGCGGTATGCGGTATGTGTGTGATGTGTGTGTGATGTGTGTGTGATGTGTGTGTGATGTGTGTGTGATGTGTGTGTGAGGTGCATGCTGTAGTGGTGTGCATGTGGTGCGTGGGTGCGTTTTGTGAAGTGGGTGCGTTTTGTGAAGTGGGTTAGGGTTTGTTTCTGGTTCGACGCGCGGGTAGCTCAGTGGTAGAGCGTTCGATTGCAGCTCGAAGGGTCACTGGTTCAATCCCGGTCCCGCGCTTGTTGTTGTTGCTCTTGTCCATGCAGACAGTGGGTGACGTGCTCAGCTCGCTCGAGTTTCTTTGCGGATTTCTAGTTTGGTTTTGTCGCGCTCTGTTGTTGACACGGTATGTAGTTGACACGGTATGTAGTTGACACGGTATGTAGTTGACACGGTATGTAGTTGACACGGTGCGTTGTTGCCACGGTGCGTTGTTGCCTCAGTATGTTGTCGCCACGGTGCGTTGTTATCGGCGTGAGTACGCCATCGATCGGCTTGCAACTGTGGCGATGTAGTGCACTTCACGATACGGTAGACTGCCGTCATCTACGTATGGCTTTGCGTGTGTGTATGGATGCTAGTGACTTGCGATGGTCGGTGGGTGCAGAATCCATTCGTTGGACTTCGGATACGTGACGATTCTGCGGTATGTGGTTTGGTGTGTGCGAGGTATGCGGTATGCGGTATGTGTGTGATGTGTGTGTGATGTGTGTGTGATGTGTGTGTGAGGTGCATGCTGTAGTGGTGTGCATGTGGTGCGTGGGTGCGTTTTGTGAAGTGGGTGCGTTTTGTGAAGTGGGTGCGTTTTGTGAAGTGGGTGCGTTTTGTGAAGTGGGTGCGTTTTGTGAAGTGGGTTAGGGTTTGTTTCTGGTTCGACGCGCGGGTAGCTCAGTGGTAGAGCGTTCGATTGCAGCTCGAAGGGTCACTGGTTCAATCCCGGTCCCGCGCTTGTTGTTGTTGCTCTTGTCCATGCAGACAGTGGGTGACGTGCTCAGCTCGCTCGAGTTTCTTTGCGGATTTCTAGTTTGGTTTTGTCGCGCTCTGTTGTTGACACGGTATGTAGTTGACACGGTATGTAGTTGACACGGTATGTAGTTGACACGGTGCGTTGTTGCCACGGTGCGTTGTTGCCACGGTGCGTTGTCGCCACGGTGCGTTGTTATCGGCGTGAGCACGCCATCGATCGGCTTGCAACTGTGGCGATGTAGTGCACTTCACGATACGGTAGACTGCCGTCATCTACGTATGGCTTTGCGTGTGTGTATGGATGCTAGTGACTTGCGATGGTCGGTGGGTGCAGAATCCATTCGTTGGACTTCGGATACGTGACGATTCTGCGGTATGTGGTTTGGTGTGTGCGAGGTATGCGGTATGCGGTATGTGTGTGATGTGTGTGTGATGTGTGTGTGATGTGTGTGTGAGGTGCATGCTGTAGTGGTGTGCATGTGGTGCGTGGGTGCGTTTTGTGAAGTGGGTGCGTTTTGTGAAGTGGGTGCGTTTTGTGAAGTGGGTGCGTTTTGTGAAGTGGGTGCGTTTTGTGAAGTGGGTTAGGGTTTGTTTCTGGTTCGACGCGCGGGTAGCTCAGTGGTAGAGCGTTCGATTGCAGCTCGAAGGGTCACTGGTTCAATCCCGGTCCCGCGCTTGTTGTTGTTGCTCTTGTCCATGCAGACAGTGGGTGACGTGCTCAGCTCGCTCGAGTTTCTTTGCGGATTTCTAGTTTGGTTTTGTCGCGCTCTGTTGTTGACACGGTATGTAGTTGACACGGTATGTAGTTGACACGGTGCGTTGTTGACACGGTGCGTTGTTGCCATGGTGCGTTGTTGACACGGTGCGTTGTTGCCACGGTGCGTTGTTGCCACGGTGCGTTGTCGCCACGGTGCGTTGTTATCGGCGTGAGCACGCCATCGATCGGCTTGCAACTGTGGCGATGTAGTGCACTTCACGATACGGTAGACTGCCGTCATCTACGTATGGCTTTGCGTGTGTGTATGGATGCTAGTGACTTGCGATGGTCGGTGGGTGCAGAATCCATTCGTTGGACTTCGGATACGTGACGATTCTGCGGTATGTGGTTTGGTGTGTGCGAGGTATGCGGTATGCGGTATGTGTGTGATGTGTGTGTGATGTGTGTGTGATGTGTGTGTGAGGTGCATGCTGTAGTGGTGTGCATGTGGTGCGTGGGTGCGTTTTGTGAAGTGGGTGCGTTTTGTGAAGTGGGTGCGTTTTGTGAAGTGGGTTAGGGTTTGTTTCTGGTTCGACGCGCGGGTAGCTCAGTGGTAGAGCGTTCGATTGCAGCTCGAAGGGTCACTGGTTCAATCCCGGTCCCGCGCTTGTTGTTGTTGCTCTTGTCCATGCAGACAGTGGGTGACGTGCTCAGCTCGCTCGAGTTTCTTTGCGGATTTCTAGTTTGGTTTTGTCGCGCTCTGTTGTTGACACGGTATGTAGTTGACACGGTATGTAGTTGACACGGTGCGTTGTAGACACGGTGCGTTGTTGACACGGTGCGTTGTTGCCACGGTGCGTTGTTGCCACGGTGCGTTGTCGCCACGGTGCGTTGTTATCGGCGTGAGTACGCCATCGATCGGCTTGCAACTGTGGCGATGTAGTGCACTTCACGATACGGTAGACTGCCGTCATCTACGTATGGCTTTGCGTGTGTGTATGGATGCTAGTGACTTGCGATGGTCGGTGGGTGCAGAATCCATTCGTTGGACTTCGGATACGTGACGATTCTGCGGTATGTGGTTTGGTGTGTGCGAGGTATGCGGTATGCGGTATGTGTGTGATGTGTGTGTGATGTGTGTGTGATGTGTGTGTGAGGTGCATGCTGTAGTGGTGTGCATGTGGTGCGTGGGTGCGTTTTGTGAAGTGGGTGCGTTTTGTGAAGTGGGTGCGTTTTGTGAAGTGGGTTAGGGTTTGTTTCTGGTTCGACGCGCGGGTAGCTCAGTGGTAGAGCGTTCGATTGCAGCTCGAAGGGTCACTGGTTCAATCCCGGTCCCGCGCTTGTTGTTGTTGCTCTTGTCCATGCAGACAGTGGGTGACGTGCTCAGCTCGCTCGAGTTTCTTTGCGGATTTCTAGTTTGGTTTTGTCGCGCTCTGTTGTTGACACGGTATGTAGTTGACACGGTATGTAGTTGACACGGTGCGTTGTTGACACGGTGCGTTGTTGCCATGGTGCGTTGTTGACACGGTGCGTTGTTGCCACGGTGCGTTGTTGCCACGGTGCGTTGTCGCCACGGTGCGTTGTTATCGGCGTGAGCACGCCATCGATCGGCTTGCAACTGTGGCGATGTAGTGCACTTCACGATACGGTAGACTGCCGTCATCTACGTATGGCTTTGCGTGTGTGTATGGATGCTAGTGACTTGCGATGGTCGGTGGGTGCAGAATCCATTCGTTGGACTTCGGATACGTGACGATTCTGCGGTATGTGGTTTGGTGTGTGCGAGGTATGCGGTATGCGGTATGTGTGTGATGTGTGTGTGATGTGTGTGTGATGTGTGTGTGATGTGTGCGTGGGTGCGTTTTGTGAAGTGGGTGCGTTTTGTGAAGTGGGTGCGTTTTGTGAAGTGGGTGCGTTTTGTGAAGTGGGTTAGGGTTTGTTTCTGGTTCGACGCGCGGGTAGCTCAGTGGTAGAGCGTTCGATTGCAGCTCGAAGGGTCACTGGTTCAATCCCGGTCCCGCGCTTGTTGTTGTTGCTCTTGTCCATGCAGACAGTGGGTGACGTGCTCAGCTCGCTCGAGTTTCTTTGCGGATTTCTAGTTTGGTTTTGTCGCGCTCTGTTGTTGACACGGTATGTAGTTGACACGGTATGTAGTTGACACGGTATGTAGTTGACACGGTATGTAGTTGACACGGTATGTAGTTGACACGGTGCGTTGTTGCCACGGTGCGTTGTTGCCACGGTGCGTTGTCGCCACGGTGCGTTGTTATCGGCGTGAGTACGCCATCGATCGGCTTGCAACTGTGGCGATGTAGTGCACTTCACGATACGGTAGACTGCCGTCATCTACGTATGGCTTTGCGTGTGTGTATGGATGCTAGTGACTTGCGATGGTCGGTGGGTGCAGAATCCATTCGTTGGACTTCGGATACGTGACGATTCTGCGGTATGTGGTTTGGTGTGTGCGAGGTATGCGGTATGCGGTATGTGTGTGATGTGTGTGTGATGTGTGTGTGATGTGTGTGTGATGTGTGTGTGAGGTGCATGCTGTAGTGATGTGCATGTGGTGCGTGGGTGCGTTTTGTGAAGTGGGTGCGTTTTGTGAAGTGGGTGCGTTTTGTGAAGTGGGTGCGTTTTGTGAAGTGGGTTAGGGTTTGTTTCTGGTTCGACGCGCGGGTAGCTCAGTGGTAGAGCGTTCGATTGCAGCTCGAAGGGTCACTGGTTCAATCCCGGTCCCGCGCTTGTTGTTGTTGCTCTTGTCCATGCAGACAGTGGGTGACGTGCTCAGCTCGCTCGAGTTTCTTTGCGGATTTCTAGTTTGGTTTTGTCGCGCTCTGTTGTTGACACGGTATGTAGTTGACACGGTATGTAGTTGACACGGTATGTAGTTGACACGGTGCGTTGTTGCCACGGTGCGTTGTTGCCACGGTGCGTTGTCGCCACGGTGCGTTGTTATCGGCGTGAGCACGCCATCGATCGGCTTGCAACTGTGGCGATGTAGTGCACTTCACGATACGGTAGACTGCCGTCATCTACGTATGGCTTTGCGTGTGTGTATGGATGCTAGTGACTTGCGATGGTCGGTGGGTGCAGAATCCATTCGTTGGACTTCGGATACGTGACGATTCTGCGGTATGTGGTTTGGTGTGTGCGAGGTATGCGGTATGCGGTATGTGTGTGATGTGTGTGTGATGTGTGTGTGATGTGTGTGTGATGTGTGTGTGAGGTGCATGCTGTAGTGGTGTGCATGTGGTGCGTGGGTGCGTTTTGTGAAGTGGGTGCGTTTTGTGAAGTGGGTGCGTTTTGTGAAGTGGGTTAGGGTTTGTTTCTGGTTCGACGCGCGGGTAGCTCAGTGGTAGAGCGTTCGATTGCAGCTCGAAGGGTCACTGGTTCAATCCCGGTCCCGCGCTTGTTGTTGTTGCTCTTGTCCATGCAGACAGTGGGTGACGTGCTCAGCTCGCTCGAGTTTCTTTGCGGATTTCTAGTTTGGTTTTGTCGCGCTCTGTTGTTGACACGGTATGTAGTTGACACGGTATGTAGTTGACACGGTATGTAGTTGACACGGTGCGTTGTTGCCACGGTGCGTTGTTGCCACGGTGCGTTGTCGCCACGGTGCGTTGTCGCCTCAGTATGTTGTCGCCACGGTGCGTTGTTGCCTCAGTATGTTGTCGCCACGGTGCGTTGTTATCGGCGTGAGCACGCCATCGATCGGCTTGCAACTGTGGCGATGTAGTGCACTTCACGATACGGTAAACTGCCGTCATCTACGTATGGCTTTGCGTGTGTGTATGGATGCTAGTGACTTGCGATGGTCGGTGGGTGCAGAATCCATTCGTTGGACTTCGGATACGTGACGATTCTGCGGTATGTGGTTTGGTGTGTGCGAGGTATGCGGTATGCGGTATGTGTGTGATGTGTGTGTGATGTGTGTGTGATGTGTGTGTGATGTGTGTGTGATGTGTGTGTGAGGTGCATGCTGTAGTGGTGTGCATGTGGTGCGTGGGTGCGTTTTGTGAAGTGGGTGCG
The DNA here is from genome assembly GCA_031305395.1 of Phytophthora citrophthora. Taxonomy (NCBI): domain Eukaryota; phylum Oomycota; class Peronosporomycetes; order Peronosporales; family Peronosporaceae; genus Phytophthora; species Phytophthora citrophthora. The sequence continues at coordinate 6,336 of JASMQC010000117.1, forward strand.
TTTTGTGAAGTGGGTGCGTTTTGTGAAGTGGGTGCGTTTTGTGAAGTGGGTTAGGGTTTGTTTCTGGTTCGACGCGCGGGTAGCTCAGTGGTAGAGCGTTCGATTGCAGCTCGAAGGGTCACTGGTTCAATCCCGGTCCCGCGCTTGTTGTTGTTGCTCTTGTCCATGCAGACAGTGGGTGACGTGCTCAGCTCGCTCGAGTTTCTTTGCGGATTTCTAGTTTGGTTTTGTCGCGCTCTGTTGTTGACACGGTATGTAGTTGACACGGTGCGTTGTTGCCACGGTGCGTTGTTGCCTCAGTATGTTGTCGCCACGGTGCGTTGTTATCGGCGTGAGCACGCCATCGATCGGCTTGCAACTGTGGCGATGTAGTGCACTTCACGATACGGTAAACTGCCGTCATCTACGTATGGCTTTGCGTGTGTGTATGGATGCTAGTGACTTGCGATGGTCGGTGGGTGCAGAATCCATTCGTTGGACTTCGGATACGTGACGATTCTGCGGTATGTGGTTTGGTGTGTGCGAGGTATGCGGTATGCGGTATGTGTGTGATGTGTGTGTGATGTGTGTGTGATGTGTGTGTGATGTGTGTGTGATGTGTGTGTGATGTGTGTGTGAGGTGCATGCTGTAGTGGTGTGCATGTGGTGCGTGGGTGCGTTTTGTGAAGTGGGTGCGTTTTGTGAAGTGGGTTAGGGTTTGTTTCTGGTTCGACGCGCGGGTAGCTCAGTGGTAGAGCGTTCGATTGCAGCTCGAAGGGTCACTGGTTCAATCCCGGTCCCGCGCTTGTTGTTGTTGCTCTTGTCCATGCAGACAGTGGGTGACGTGCTCAGCTCGCTCGAGTTTCTTTGCGGATTTCTAGTTTGGTTTTGTCGCGCTCTGTTGTTGACACGGTATGTAGTTGACACGGTATGTAGTTGACACGGTATGTAGTTGACACGGTGCGTTGTTGCCACGGTGCGTTGTTGCCACGGTGCGTTGTCGCCACGGTGCGTTGTTATCGGCGTGAGTACGCCATCGATCGGCTTGCAACTGTGGCGATGTAGTGCACTTCACGATACGGTAAACTGCCGTCATCTACGTATGGCTTTGCGTGTGTGTATGGATGCTAGTGACTTGCGATGGTCGGTGGGTGCAGAATCCATTCGTTGGACTTCGGATACGTGACGATTCTGCGGTATGTGGTTTGGTGTGTGCGAGGTATGCGGTATGCGGTATGTGTGTGATGTGTGTGTGATGTGTGTGTGATGTGTGTGTGATGTGTGTGTGATGTGTGTGTGATGTGTGTGTGAGGTGCATGCTGTAGTGGTGTGCATGTGGTGCGTGGGTGCGTTTTGTGAAGTGGGTGCGTTTTGTGAAGTGGGTTAGGGTTTGTTTCTGGTTCGACGCGCGGGTAGCTCAGTGGTAGAGCGTTCGATTGCAGCTCGAAGGGTCACTGGTTCAATCCCGGTCCCGCGCTTGTTGTTGTTGCTCTTGTCCATGCAGACAGTGGGTGACGTGCTCAGCTCGCTCGAGTTTCTTTGCGGATTTCTAGTTTGGTTTTGTCGCGCTCTGTTGTTGACACGGTATGTAGTTGACACGGTATGTAGTTGACACGGTATGTAGTTGACACGGTGCGTTGTTGCCACGGTGCGTTGTTGCCACGGTGCGTTGTCGCCACGGTGCGTTGTTATCGGCGTGAGTACGCCATCGATCGGCTTGCAACTGTGGCGATGTAGTGCACTTCACGATACGGTAGACTGCCGTCATCTACGTATGGCTTTGCGTGTGTGTATGGATGCTAGTGACTTGCGATGGTCGGTGGGTGCAGAATCCATTCGTTGGACTTCGGATACGTGACGATTCTGCGGTATGTGGTTTGGTGTGTGCGAGGTATGCGGTATGCGGTATGTGTGTGATGTGTGTGTGATGTGTGTGTGATGTGTGTGTGATGTGTGTGTGAGGTGCATGCTGTAGTGGTGTGCATGTGGTGCGTGGGTGCGTTTTGTGAAGTGGGTGCGTTTTGTGAAGTGGGTGCGTTTTGTGAAGTGGGTTAGGGTTTGTTTCTGGTTCGACGCGCGGGTAGCTCAGTGGTAGAGCGTTCGATTGCAGCTCGAAGGGTCACTGGTTCAATCCCGGTCCCGCGCTTGTTGTTGTTGCTCTTGTCCATGCAGACAGTGGGTGACGTGCTCAGCTCGCTCGAGTTTCTTTGCGGATTTCTAGTTTGGTTTTGTCGCGCTCTGTTGTTGACACGGTATGTAGTTGACACGGTATGTAGTTGACACGGTGCGTTGTAGACACGGTATGTAGTTGCCATGGTGCGTTGTTGCCACGGTGCGTTGTTGCCTCAGTATGTTGTCGCCACGGTGCGTTGTTATCGGCGTGAGCACGCCATCGATCGGCTTGCAACTGTGGCGATGTAGTGCACTTCACGATACGGTAGACTGCCGTCATCTACGTATGGCTTTGCGTGTGTGTATGGATGCTAGTGACTTGCGATGGTCGGTGGGTGCAGAATCCATTCGTTGGACTTCGGATACGTGACGATTCTGCGGTATGTGGTTTGGTGTGTGCGAGGTATGCGGTATGCGGTATGTGTGTGATGTGTGTGTGATGTGTGTGTGATGTGTGTGTGATGTGTGTGTGAGGTGCATGCTGTAGTGGTGTGCATGTGGTGCGTGGGTGCGTTTTGTGAAGTGGGTGCGTTTTGTGAAGTGGGTTAGGGTTTGTTTCTGGTTCGACGCGCGGGTAGCTCAGTGGTAGAGCGTTCGATTGCAGCTCGAAGGGTCACTGGTTCAATCCCGGTCCCGCGCTTGTTGTTGTTGCTCTTGTCCATGCAGACAGTGGGTGACGTGCTCAGCTCGCTCGAGTTTCTTTGCGGATTTCTAGTTTGGTTTTGTCGCGCTCTGTTGTTGACACGGTATGTAGTTGACACGGTGCGTTGTAGACACGGTGCGTTGTTGACACGGTGCGTTGTTGACACGGTGCGTTGTCGCCTCAGTATGTTGTCGCCACGGTGCGTTGTTGCCTCAGTATGTTGTCGCCACGGTGCGTTGTTATCGGCGTGAGCACGCCATCGATCGGCTTGCAACTGTGGCGATGTAGTGCACTTCACGATACGGTAGACTGCCGTCATCTACGTATGGCTTTGCGTGTGTGTATGGATGCTAGTGACTTGCGATGGTCGGTGGGTGCAGAATCCATTCGTTGGACTTCGGATACGTGACGATTCTGCGGTATGTGGTTTGGTGTGTGCGAGGTATGCGGTATGCGGTATGTGTGTGATGTGTGTGTGATGTGTGTGTGATGTGTGTGTGATGTGTGTGTGAGGTGCATGCTGTAGTGGTGTGCATGTGGTGCGTGGGTGCGTTTTGTGAAGTGGGTGCGTTTTGTGAAGTGGGTTAGGGTTTGTTTCTGGTTCGACGCGCGGGTAGCTCAGTGGTAGAGCGTTCGATTGCAGCTCGAAGGGTCACTGGTTCAATCCCGGTCCCGCGCTTGTTGTTGTTGCTCTTGTCCATGCAGACAGTGGGTGACGTGCTCAGCTCGCTCGAGTTTCTTTGCGGATTTCTAGTTTGGTTTTGTCGCGCTCTGTTGTTGACACGGTATGTAGTTGACACGGTATGTAGTTGACACGGTATGTAGTTGACACGGTGCGTTGTTGCCACGGTGCGTTGTTGCCACGGTGCGTTGTCGCCACGGTGCGTTGTTATCGGCGTGAGCACGCCATCGATCGGCTTGCAACTGTGGCGATGTAGTGCACTTCACGATACGGTAGACTGCCGTCATCTACGTATGGCTTTGCGTGTGTGTATGGATGCTAGTGACTTGCGATGGTCGGTGGGTGCAGAATCCATTCGTTGGACTTCGGATACGTGACGATTCTGCGGTATGTGGTTTGGTGTGTGCGAGGTATGCGGTATGCGGTATGTGTGTGATGTGTGTGTGATGTGTGTGTGATGTGTGTGTGATGTGTGTGTGAGGTGCATGCTGTAGTGGTGTGCATGTGGTGCGTGGGTGCGTTTTGTGAAGTGGGTGCGTTTTGTGAAGTGGGTGCGTTTTGTGAAGTGGGTGCGTTTTGTGAAGTGGGTTAGGGTTTGTTTCTGGTTCGACGCGCGGGTAGCTCAGTGGTAGAGCGTTCGATTGCAGCTCGAAGGGTCACTGGTTCAATCCCGGTCCCGCGCTTGTTGTTGTTGCTCTTGTCCATGCAGACAGTGGGTGACGTGCTCAGCTCGCTCGAGTTTCTTTGCGGATTTCTAGTTTGGTTTTGTCGCGCTCTGTTGTTGACACGGTATGTAGTTGACACGGTATGTAGTTGACACGGCGCGTTGTTGACACGGTGCGTTGTTGCCATGGTGCGTTGTTGACACGGTGCGTTGTCGCCTCAGTATGTTGTCGCCACGGTGCGTTGTTGCCTCAGTATGTTGTCGCCACGGTGCGTTGTTATCGGCGTGAGCACGCCATCGATCGGCTTGCAACTGTGGCGATGTAGTGCACTTCACGATACGGTAAACTGCCGTCATCTACGTATGGCTTTGCGTGTGTGTATGGATGCTAGTGACTTGCGATGGTCGGTGGGTGCAGAATCCATTCGTTGGACTTCGGATACGTGACGATTCTGCGGTATGTGGTTTGGTGTGTGCGAGGTATGCGGTATGCGGTATGTGTGTGATGTGTGTGTGATGTGTGTGTGATGTGTGTGTGATGTGTGTGTGAGGTGCATGCTGTAGTGGTGTGCATGTGGTGCGTGGGTGCGTTTTGTGAAGTGGGTGCGTTTTGTGAAGTGGGTGCGTTTTGTGAAGTGGGTGCGTTTTGTGAAGTGGGTTATGGTTTGTTTCTGGTTCGACGCGCGGGTAGCTCAGTGGTAGAGCGTTCGATTGCAGCTCGAAGGGTCACTGGTTCAATCCCGGTCCCGCGCTTGTTGTTGTTGCTCTTGTCCATGCAGACAGTGGGTGACGTGCTCAGCTCGCTCGAGTTTCTTTGCGGATTTCTAGTTTGGTTTTGTCGCGCTCTGTTGTTGACACGGTATGTAGTTGACACGGTGCGTTGTTGCCACGGTGCGTTGTTGCCTCAGTATGTTGTCGCCACGGTGCGTTGTTATCGGCGTGAGCACGCCATCGATCGGCTTGCAACTGTGGCGATGTAGTGCACTTCACGATACGGTAAACTGCCGTCATCTACGTATGGCTTTGCGTGTGTGTATGGATGCTAGTGACTTGCGATGGTCGGTGGGTGCAGAATCCATTCGTTGGACTTCGGATACGTGACGATTCTGCGGTATGTGGTTTGGTGTGTGCGAGGTATGCGGTATGCGGTATGTGTGTGATGTGTGTGTGATGTGTGTGTGATGTGTGTGTGATGTGTGTGTGATGTGTGTGTGAGGTGCATGCTGTAGTGGTGTGCATGTGGTGCGTGGGTGCGTTTTGTGAAGTGGGTGCGTTTTGTGAAGTGGGTTAGGGTTTGTTTCTGGTTCGACGCGCGGGTAGCTCAGTGGTAGAGCGTTCGATTGCAGCTCGAAGGGTCACTGGTTCAATCCCGGTCCCGCGCTTGTTGTTGTTGCTCTTGTCCATGCAGACAGTGGGTGACGTGCTCAGCTCGCTCGAGTTTCTTTGCGGATTTCTAGTTTGGTTTTGTCGCGCTCTGTTGTTGACACGGTATGTAGTTGACACGGTATGTAGTTGACACGGTATGTAGTTGACACGGTATGTAGTTGACACGGTGCGTTGTTGCCACGGTGCGTTGTTGCCTCAGTATGTTGTCGCCACGGTGCGTTGTTATCGGCGTGAGTACGCCATCGATCGGCTTGCAACTGTGGCGATGTAGTGCACTTCACGATACGGTAGACTGCCGTCATCTACGTATGGCTTTGCGTGTGTGTATGGATGCTAGTGACTTGCGATGGTCGGTGGGTGCAGAATCCATTCGTTGGACTTCGGATACGTGACGATTCTGCGGTATGTGGTTTGGTGTGTGCGAGGTATGCGGTATGCGGTATGTGTGTGATGTGTGTGTGATGTGTGTGTGATGTGTGTGTGATGTGTGTGTGAGGTGCATGCTGTAGTGGTGTGCATGTGGTGCGTGGGTGCGTTTTGTGAAGTGGGTGCGTTTTGTGAAGTGGGTGCGTTTTGTGAAGTGGGTGCGTTTTGTGAAGTGGGTTAGGGTTTGTTTCTGGTTCGACGCGCGGGTAGCTCAGTGGTAGAGCGTTCGATTGCAGCTCGAAGGGTCACTGGTTCAATCCCGGTCCCGCGCTTGTTGTTGTTGCTCTTGTCCATGCAGACAGTGGGTGACGTGCTCAGCTCGCTCGAGTTTCTTTGCGGATTTCTAGTTTGGTTTTGTCGCGCTCTGTTGTTGACACGGTATGTAGTTGACACGGTATGTAGTTGACACGGTATGTAGTTGACACGGTATGTAGTTGACACGGTGCGTTGTTGCCACGGTGCGTTGTTGCCTCAGTATGTTGTCGCCACGGTGCGTTGTTGCCTCAGTATGTTGTCGCCACGGTGCGTTGTTATCGGCGTGAGCACGCCATCGATCGGCTTGCAACTGTGGCGATGTAGTGCACTTCACGATACGGTAGACTGCCGTCATCTACGTATGGCTTTGCGTGTGTGTATGGATGCTAGTGACTTGCGATGGTCGGTGGGTGCAGAATCCATTCGTTGGACTTCGGATACGTGACGATTCTGCGGTATGTGGTTTGGTGTGTGCGAGGTATGCGGTATGCGGTATGTGTGTGATGTGTGTGTGATGTGTGTGTGATGTGTGTGTGAGGTGCATGCTGTAGTGGTGTGCATGTGGTGCGTGGGTGCGTTTTGTGAAGTGGGTGCGTTTTGTGAAGTGGGTGCGTTTTGTGAAGTGGGTGCGTTTTGTGAAGTGGGTTAGGGTTTGTTTCTGGTTCGACGCGCGGGTAGCTCAGTGGTAGAGCGTTCGATTGCAGCTCGAAGGGTCACTGGTTCAATCCCGGTCCCGCGCTTGTTGTTGTTGCTCTTGTCCATGCAGACAGTGGGTGACGTGCTCAGCTCGCTCGAGTTTCTTTGCGGATTTCTAGTTTGGTTTTGTCGCGCTCTGTTGTTGACACGGTATGTAGTTGACACGGTATGTAGTTGACACGGCGCGTTGTTGACACGGTGCGTTGTTGCCATGGTGCGTTGTTGACACGGTGCGTTGTCGCCACGGTGCGTTGTTATCGGCGTGAGCACGCCATCGATCGGCTTGCAACTGTGGCGATGTAGTGCACTTCACGATACGGTAGACTGCCGTCATCTACGTATGGCTTTGCGTGTGTGTATGGATGCTAGTGACTTGCGATGGTCGGTGGGTGCAGAATCCATTCGTTGGACTTCGGATACGTGACGATTCTGCGGTATGTGGTTTGGTGTGTGCGAGGTATGCGGTATGCGGTATGTGTGTGATGTGTGTGTGATGTGTGTGTGATGTGTGTGTGATGTGTGTGTGAGGTGCATGCTGTAGTGGTGTGCATGTGGTGCGTGGGTGCGTTTTGTGAAGTGGGTGCGTTTTGTGAAGTGGGTGCGTTTTGTGAAGTGGGTGCGTTTTGTGAAGTGGGTTAGGGTTTGTTTCTGGTTCGACGCGCGGGTAGCTCAGTGGTAGAGCGTTCGATTGCAGCTCGAAGGGTCACTGGTTCAATCCCGGTCCCGCGCTTGTTGTTGTTGCTCTTGTCCATGCAGACAGTGGGTGACGTGCTCAGCTCGCTCGAGTTTCTTTGCGGATTTCTAGTTTGGTTTTGTCGCGCTCTGTTGTTGACACGGTATGTAGTTGACACGGTATGTAGTTGACACGGCGCGTTGTTGACACGGTGCGTTGTTGCCATGGTGCGTTGTTGACACGGTGCGTTGTCGCCACGGTGCGTTGTTATCGGCGTGAGCACGCCATCGATCGGCTTGCAACTGTGGCGATGTAGTGCACTTCACGATACGGTAGACTGCCGTCATCTACGTATGGCTTTGCGTGTGTGTATGGATGCTAGTGACTTGCGATGGTCGGTGGGTGCAGAATCCATTCGTTGGACTTCGGATACGTGACGATTCTGCGGTATGTGGTTTGGTGTGTGCGAGGTATGCGGTATGCGGTATGTGTGTGATGTGTGTGTGATGTGTGTGTGATGTGTGTGTGATGTGTGTGTGAGGTGCATGCTGTAGTGGTGTGCATGTGGTGCGTGGGTGCGTTTTGTGAAGTGGGTGCGTTTTGTGAAGTGGGTGCGTTTTGTGAAGTGGGTGCGTTTTGTGAAGTGGGTTAGGGTTTGTTTCTGGTTCGACGCGCGGGTAGCTCAGTGGTAGAGCGTTCGATTGCAGCTCGAAGGGTCACTGGTTCAATCCCGGTCCCGCGCTTGTTGTTGTTGCTCTTGTCCATGCAGACAGTGGGTGACGTGCTCAGCTCGCTCGAGTTTCTTTGCGGATTTCTAGTTTGGTTTTGTCGCGCTCTGTTGTTGACACGGTATGTAGTTGACACGGTATGTAGTTGACACGGTATGTAGTTGACACGGTATGTAGTTGACACGGTGCGTTGTTGCCTCAGTATGTTGTCGCCACGGTGCGTTGTTATCGGCGTGAGCACGCCATCGATCGGCTTGCAACTGTGGCGATGTAGTGCACTTCACGATACGGTAGACTGCCGTCATCTACGTATGGCTTTGCGTGTGTGTATGGATGCTAGTGACTTGCGATGGTCGGTGGGTGCAGAATCCATTCGTTGGACTTCGGATACGTGACGATTCTGCGGTATGTGGTTTGGTGTGTGCGAGGTATGCGGTATGTGTGTGATGTGTGTGTGATGTGTGTGTGATGTGTGTGTGAGGTGCATGCTGTAGTGGTGTGCATGTGGTGCGTGGGTGCGTTTTGTGAAGTGGGTGCGTTTTGTGAAGTGGGTGCGTTTTGTGAAGTGGGTTAGGGTTTGTTTCTGGTTCGACGCGCGGGTAGCTCAGTGGTAGAGCGTTCGATTGCAGCTCGAAGGGTCACTGGTTCAATCCCGGTCCCGCGCTTGTTGTTGTTGCTCTTGTCCATGCAGACAGTGGGTGACGTGCTCAGCTCGCTCGAGTTTCTTTGCGGATTTCTAGTTTGGTTTTGTCGCGCTCTGTTGTTGACACGGTATGTAGTTGACACGGTATGTAGTTGACACGGTGCGTTGTTGCCACGGTGCGTTGTTGCCTCAGTATGTTGTCGCCACGGTGCGTTGTTGCCTCAGTGTGTTGTCGCCACGGTGCGTTGTTATCGGCGTGAGCACGCCATCGATCGGCTTGCAACTGTGGCGATGTAGTGCACTTCACGATACGGTAGACTGCCGTCATCTACGTATGGCTTTGCGTGTGTGTATGGATGCTAGTGACTTGCGATGGTCGGTGGGTGCAGAATCCATTCGTTGGACTTCGGATACGTGACGATTCTGCGGTATGTGGTTTGGTGTGTGCGAGGTATGCGGTATGCGGTATGTGTGTGATGTGTGTGTGATGTGTGTGTGATGTGTGTGTGAGGTGCATGCTGTAGTGGTGTGCATGTGGTGCGTGGGTGCGTTTTGTGAAGTGGGTGCGTTTTGTGAAGTGGGTTAGGGTTTGTTTCTGGTTCGACGCGCGGGTAGCTCAGTGGTAGAGCGTTCGATTGCAGCTCGAAGGGTCACTGGTTCAATCCCGGTCCCGCGCTTGTTGTTGTTGCTCTTGTCCATGCAGACAGTGGGTGACGTGCTCAGCTCGCTCGAGTTTCTTTGCGGATTTCTAGTTTGGTTTTGTCGCGCTCTGTTGTTGACACGGTATGTAGTTGACACGGTATGTAGTTGACACGGTATGTAGTTGACACGGTATGTAGTTGACACGGTGCGTTGTTGCCACGGTGCGTTGTTGCCTCAGTATGTTGTCGCCACGGTGCGTTGTTATCGGCGTGAGCACGCCATCGATCGGCTTGCAACTGTGGCGATGTAGTGCACTTCACGATACGGTAGACTGCCGTCATCTACGTATGGCTTTGCGTGTGTGTATGGATGCTAGTGACTTGCGATGGTCGGTGGGTGCAGAATCCATTCGTTGGACTTCGGATACGTGACGATTCTGCGGTATGTGGTTTGGTGTGTGCGAGGTATGCGGTATGCGGTATGTGTGTGATGTGTGTGTGATGTGTGTGTGATGTGTGTGTGATGTGTGTGTGATGTGTGTGTGATGTGTGTGTGAGGTGCATGCTGTAGTGGTGTGCATGTGGTGCGTGGGTGCGTTTTGTGAAGTGGGTGCGTTTTGTGAAGTGGGTGCGTTTTGTGAAGTGGGTTAGGGTTTGTTTCTGGTTCGACGCGCGGGTAGCTCAGTGGTAGAGCGTTCGATTGCAGCTCGAAGGGTCACTGGTTCAATCCCGGTCCCGCGCTTGTTGTTGTTGCTCTTGTCCATGCAGACAGTGGGTGACGTGCTCAGCTCGCTCGAGTTTCTTTGCGGATTTCTAGTTTGGTTTTGTCGCGCTCTGTTGTTGACACGGTATGTAGTTGACACGGTATGTAGTTGACACGGTGCGTTGTAGACACGGTGCGTTGTTGACACGGTGCGTTGTTGCCACGGTGCGTTGTTGCCACGGTGCGTTGTCGCCACGGTGCGTTGTTATCGGCGTGAGTACGCCATCGATCGGCTTGCAACTGTGGCGATGTAGTGCACTTCACGATACGGTAGACTGCCGTCATCTACGTATGGCTTTGCGTGTGTGTATGGATGCTAGTGACTTGCGATGGTCGGTGGGTGCAGAATCCATTCGTTGGACTTCGGATACGTGACGATTCTGCGGTATGTGGTTTGGTGTGTGCGAGGTATGCGGTATGCGGTATGTGTGTGATGTGTGTGTGATGTGTGTGTGATGTGTGTGTGATGTGTGTGTGAGGTGCATGCTGTAGTGGTGTGCATGTGGTGCGTGGGTGCGTTTTGTGAAGTGGGTGCGTTTTGTGAAGTGGGTGCGTTTTGTGAAGTGGGTTAGGGTTTGTTTCTGGTTCGACGCGCGGGTAGCTCAGTGGTAGAGCGTTCGATTGCAGCTCGAAGGGTCACTGGTTCAATCCCGGTCCCGCGCTTGTTGTTGTTGCTCTTGTCCATGCAGACAGTGGGTGACGTGCTCAGCTCGCTCGAGTTTCTTTGCGGATTTCTAGTTTGGTTTTGTCGCGCTCTGTTGTTGACACGGTATGTAGTTGACACGGTATGTAGTTGACACGGTGCGTTGTAGACACGGTGCGTTGTTGACACGGTGCGTTGTTGCCACGGTGCGTTGTTGCCACGGTGCGTTGTCGCCACGGTGCGTTGTTATCGGCGTGAGTACGCCATCGATCGGCTTGCAACTGTGGCGATGTAGTGCACTTCACGATACGGTAGACTGCCGTCATCTACGTATGGCTTTGCGTGTGTGTATGGATGCTAGTGACTTGCGATGGTCGGTGGGTGCAGAATCCATTCGTTGGACTTCGGATACGTGACGATTCTGCGGTATGTGGTTTGGTGTGTGCGAGGTATGCGGTATGCGGTATGTGTGTGATGTGTGTGTGATGTGTGTGTGATGTGTGTGTGATGTGTGTGTGAGGTGCATGCTGTAGTGGTGTGCATGTGGTGCGTGGGTGCGTTTTGTGAAGTGGGTGCGTTTTGTGAAGTGGGTGCGTTTTGTGAAGTGGGTTAGGGTTTGTTTCTGGTTCGACGCGCGGGTAGCTCAGTGGTAGAGCGTTCGATTGCAGCTCGAAGGGTCACTGGTTCAATCCCGGTCCCGCGCTTGTTGTTGTTGCTCTTGTCCATGCAGACAGTGGGTGACGTGCTCAGCTCGCTCGAGTTTCTTTGCGGATTTCTAGTTTGGTTTTGTCGCGCTCTGTTGTTGACACGGTATGTAGTTGACACGGTATGTAGTTGACACGGTGCGTTGTAGACACGGTGCGTTGTTGACACGGTGCGTTGTTGCCACGGTGCGTTGTTGCCACGGTGCGTTGTCGCCACGGTGCGTTGTTATCGGCGTGAGTACGCCATCGATCGGCTTGCAACTGTGGCGATGTAGTGCACTTCACGATACGGTAGACTGCCGTCATCTACGTATGGCTTTGCGTGTGTGTATGGATGCTAGTGACTTGCGATGGTCGGTGGGTGCAGAATCCATTCGTTGGACTTCGGATACGTGACGATTCTGCGGTATGTGGTTTGGTGTGTGCGAGGTATGCGGTATGCGGTATGTGTGTGATGTGTGTGTGATGTGTGTGTGATGTGTGTGTGATGTGTGTGTGAGGTGCATGCTGTAGTGGTGTGCATGTGGTGCGTGGGTGCGTTTTGTGAAGTGGGTGCGTTTTGTGAAGTGGGTGCGTTTTGTGAAGTGGGTTAGGGTTTGTTTCTGGTTCGACGCGCGGGTAGCTCAGTGGTAGAGCGTTCGATTGCAGCTCGAAGGGTCACTGGTTCAATCCCGGTCCCGCGCTTGTTGTTGTTGCTCTTGTCCATGCAGACAGTGGGTGACGTGCTCAGCTCGCTCGAGTTTCTTTGCGGATTTCTAGTTTGGTTTTGTCGCGCTCTGTTGTTGACACGGTATGTAGTTGACACGGTATGTAGTTGACACGGTATGTAGTTGACACGGTATGTAGTTGACACGGTGCGTTGTTGCCACGGTGCGTTGTTGCCTCAGTATGTTGTCGCCACGGTGCGTTGTTATCGGCGTGAGTACGCCATCGATCGGCTTGCAACTGTGGCGATGTAGTGCACTTCACGATACGGTAGACTGCCGTCATCTACGTATGGCTTTGCGTGTGTGTATGGATGCTAGTGACTTGCGATGGTCGGTGGGTGCAGAATCCATTCGTTGGACTTCGGATACGTGACGATTCTGCGGTATGTGGTTTGGTGTGTGCGAGGTATGCGGTATGCGGTATGTGTGTGATGTGTGTGTGATGTGTGTGTGATGTGTGTGTGAGGTGCATGCTGTAGTGGTGTGCATGTGGTGCGTGGGTGCGTTTTGTGAAGTGGGTGCGTTTTGTGAAGTGGGTGCGTTTTGTGAAGTGGGTGCGTTTTGTGAAGTGGGTTAGGGTTTGTTTCTGGTTCGACGCGCGGGTAGCTCAGTGGTAGAGCGTTCGATTGCAGCTCGAAGGGTCACTGGTTCAATCCCGGTCCCGCGCTTGTTGTTGTTGCTCTTGTCCATGCAGACAGTGGGTGACGTGCTCAGCTCGCTCGAGTTTCTTTGCGGATTTCTAGTTTGGTTTTGTCGCGCTCTGTTGTTGACACGGTATGTAGTTGACACGGTATGTAGTTGACACGGTATGTAGTTGACACGGTATGTAGTTGACACGGTGCGTTGTTGCCACGGTGCGTTGTTGCCTCAGTATGTTGTCGCCACGGTGCGTTGTTATCGGCGTGAGTACGCCATCGATCGGCTTGCAACTGTGGCGATGTAGTGCACTTCACGATACGGTAGACTGCCGTCATCTACGTATGGCTTTGCGTGTGTGTATGGATGCTAGTGACTTGCGATGGTCGGTGGGTGCAGAATCCATTCGTTGGACTTCGGATACGTGACGATTCTGCGGTATGTGGTTTGGTGTGTGCGAGGTATGCGGTATGCGGTATGTGTGTGATGTGTGTGTGATGTGTGTGTGATGTGTGTGTGATGTGTGTGTGATGTGTGTGTGATGTGTGTGTGAGGTGCATGCTGTAGTGGTGTGCATGTGGTGCGTGGGTGCGTTTTGTGAAGTGGGTGCGTTTTGTGAAGTGGGTGCGTTTTGTGAAGTGGGTTAGGGTTTGTTTCTGGTTCGACGCGCGGGTAGCTCAGTGGTAGAGCGTTCGATTGCAGCTCGAAGGGTCACTGGTTCAATCCCGGTCCCGCGCTTGTTGTTGTTGCTCTTGTCCATGCAGACAGTGGGTGACGTGCTCAGCTCGCTCGAGTTTCTTTGCGGATTTCTAGTTTGGTTTTGTCGCGCTCTGTTGTTGACACGGTATGTAGTTGACACGGTATGTAGTTGACACGGTATGTAGTTGACACGGTATGTAGTTGACACGGTGCGTTGTTGCCACGGTGCGTTGTTGCCTCAGTATGTTGTCGCCACGGTGCGTTGTTATCGGCGTGAGTACGCCATCGATCGGCTTGCAACTGTGGCGATGTAGTGCACTTCACGATACGGTAGACTGCCGTCATCTACGTATGGCTTTGCGTGTGTGTATGGATGCTAGTGACTTGCGATGGTCGGTGGGTGCAGAATCCATTCGTTGGACTTCGGATACGTGACGATTCTGCGGTATGTGGTTTGGTGTGTGCGAGGTATGCGGTATGCGGTATGTGTGTGATGTGTGTGTGATGTGTGTGTGATGTGTGTGTGATGTGTGTGTGATGTGTGTGTGATGTGTGTGTGATGTGTGTGTGAGGTGCATGCTGTAGTGGTGTGCATGTGGTGCGTGGGTGCGTTTTGTGAAGTGGGTGCGTTTTGTGAAGTGGGTGCGTTTTGTGAAGTGGGTTAGGGTTTGTTTCTGGTTCGACGCGCGGGTAGCTCAGTGGTAGAGC